>WSUB01000031.1:146813-286110 GCA_019633425.1 Tulasnella sp. 424 | reverse complement strand
ACACGAGTATTCGAAAGCCGAGGATTCGTACATCCAAGCCCGCGAGATCTACTCTCAAATCGGGGATCAGCTCGGCTTTGCCCAATCGGTTCAAGCCTTGGGACGTGTCTGTTCAGCTCAAAAGGAGTACGGCAAGGCCGAGGAAGCATATTTGGAGGCTCAGGCCATATATCGTCAGATCGAAAACACGCGAGCTCTAGCCAATACCCTTTGGTATCTGGGCTGGAATCATCGCGATCAGGCGCAATACGGGGAGGCTGCGCGTCTTGTGGAAGAAGCATCTACACTTTACGATAAACTTGGTCTGACGGAGGAAGTGGAGAACTGCGATAAGTTTCTTAAGAAGGTGCGGCAACTTATGACAACGTAGTCAGAACCTCATCTCGCTCCACTGCTATGTTAAGATTCGTTTTTCGTCGTCACTTGTTAGCACTGCATAGACTCGGACACGTTGTGCAATGACCTTTCTAATTTTGTATTACTTCCCTTCCACAATGACCTTTTTTACAAGAATATAATTCGATTCCTTTGTGTTCTGATGGCTCACTTCACACTCGTCCTTAGTACGTTGCTTGCCCGGTACGAAGGTCTGGGCCTCGTTTCCGTGTTTCAACTTGAGAGTTGAAAAGGGTTGTGTTTACGGAGCATAAAGGTGATTCGTGAATACGACGAGCCAAACCGCGCAAATGACTTTCTTACGCAGTAAGTTTGGCCTTAGTCATTCAACGATGCCTGACGGTTGTCCTGTCGCAGGGGACGCGATGGATACATCCGTCCCGCCGAATAGACGCTGAGGAGTTGGTGTACGCTGACTTGGGAGGTATCGGAAGAACTTCAAGGACGGTATGGGAACGTCGAAACAGCCGGACCGTTGCGTGGCCAGACTGTTACTAAGACTACCTATGCTGGGCGATTTTATACTAACGAGAGGTACCACGGTGGAGTGTACAGTATACTAGTAGTTCGGTATTCCTTTTAGAGTTTCGCTTTCCCCCACTCCCATTCTTCAACAAGTCGGGCTCGCTTTCCCCGTGTGACGGGATGATGACCCGACATTGTCGAGCCTTATTTCGGGTTTGGCTGGAGCGAGCTGAAAGTGATGAGACAATATAGCGATTAGTCCCATCCCTACTTTGACTTGGGTTGTCAGGCCCATACATCAGATGAGGGCGGCGCGCTGGTTCAGTCGACCTGACGACTCGAACGCTTGTAATCCGTTCGAGCTGGACTAGGAAGGGGGAGAATCAGCCTCAAGCCCCGCTGGTTGGCGGCCGAAACCTAAATTGAATCTTATCACACTATACAGTCAGAAGCAGGCGAATAAGAATAAACAGAACGAAAGTCATCAACAAAGCGGCCTGTACAGACAACGCAAAAAAAACCCCTGTCCCGTAGAGAAACCGCGAAATGGGATACGAGTGGACGTTTAGGCCATGTCCGAGTCCTGGAGCCCATCACTCGTTTGATGACCGCCCTGCTTTCGTCCGAAGGCATGTCGTGGCGCGAGTAGTTATGCGCAATCTAAACAAAAGCCCGAAACAAAAGAAAAGAACGAAGGTTTTACTTAGCACCAGTTTCATTCAAGCGCATCGGGCTGCACTTACCACCTCCCGGAACGACCACGCCTCGTTCCTATCCGCCCCTCCACTGCACAAAAGACTCGTAAACTGCTTCCCTTCCGCCTCGACCTACTGCGTCGTCGCATTCTCCGGCAACCCCACATCCCTCAACGCCGCCCTAACCATCTTCTGCCACCTCCCACTCTCCACGACCAACGTTAAACGGCTCCGACGACGACGGATTCCGCCGGGCGCGCCGCTGGTACGTGTACCCAAACGCGGGCCATGGCGTAAAAATGGAACGCGTCTTCCAAGCCGTCGTCGTCGTAGCCTTCGAAATAGTGCGCGAGGGAAAGGTTAACTTTGCCTCGGCAGCAGGTTTGTTGGAGGACGTCCGGGTACCAGAGTCGGTCGTGGCAGACGGTGCATTTGAATATCGTTGTGATCGCGTTGAGACTTGAGAGATCGTTCGAAGCGGCGGGAGAAGTTGATTTCGATGTTGAGGGGCCAGCTTGTCCTTCCTCTGGTTCCACGCTCCTCTCCTCCTTTTTGATCACTACACCAGCACCGGTTCCCTTCTCCACTACCACCTTCAGAAGCCCTAACGCCTTCGCCTTGACTCGTCGTTCACCTGTCGAACAGCTTCCAGGTGCTTGTCCCATTTCTCCGCGGTGTAGTGTGGCTCGTCCTCGTCGTAAAGCTACGTCTGCAGCTCAGACACTCGAGTGCCAGAGGAGATCCACCGCGAGCAGGAAATGGCCTTGAGATAGGGATTGATCTTGGATCAGGCGGCCTGCGATGTAATCCGAGTAGAGGTCGTAATTCGTTCCATCCGACGCTCCTGCCGCTCGCGTACGAGCCGTTCAGCGCGACTGACTTCAAGGGCGGGTATCAGCTTTGGATAAAATACGACGCCAAACTGTGAAGTAGACGTAAGCGTTCGGTCATGCTGCAAGTGAGCGGCGTGAGTCAGGTTTACTCACTCTGATCGGTCAGGGGAACTGGCTTGTACACAGGAGTGTCCCACTCTACCGACATCATCGACATATCATCACGCTCCCAACCTTTCTCGATGAGCTTCTCGATAACTCTGCATTTATATAAAAAGTTCAAATTCGTCGGTCAGTGATCGAGGACCCAACCCTCGCGAATAGCGGTAGAAACCCCCGAATGCGCACTTGTGTTCTCGTTCATCAGAAAGGATCAACTTGTGTAACTGTTGAGAGTGGCCTCGTTCTTCTTTTCACAGGTACATCGCACTTCTAGTCTGCTCGCCAAGCGGAACACCCATATCAGCTGGTTGAGCGTTACGGCTGATGAAAAGCGAAACGCACATCATACATCATTTGAGAAAATTTCTTGAGCCTTTCACCAATTCGGGTTTGCAATTCTTTCTTTATCTTCCCATCTTCGCCCAGGAGCTCATCTCGAGCCGTGTTAAAGACGCTGATCAAGTAAAGTTTCTTGTTTCCGTCTGCCCCAAGAAGGATCAGAAACGCAACTAGCGACAAGCAAGAAGGGAACTTACACCACGAGTGTGGGATGTGTTCGGATGCCTCCCATGGCATGTTGCGCCATATCTTGTACATGTTCTTCTGGGTCGTCAACCTGAAGTTACGATGACTCGGTGAGCGGCCGGTCGTGCCCGAAGGGATAGGGTGCGTACCTCGTATCCAAGCAAGCATTGCACAGCCAAATTTCGAAGCTGGTGATCAGTCTTGCGAGTTCTCTTGTGGCAGCTCTGTCGTGAGGAAGAGAAAGTCTTGTTTGTCCTCGGAAAGTACGGAATGGAGAGACCAAAAGGACGCGCAACGAACCTGACATCCGACCTCGAACATGAGCGACGCGTACTGTAGTTTAGAGCGGTCTTCAGGGCAATCTGGAAGATCTTCCACGTTGGCGCAAGCCCTTTTCCGAATTGACTTGGGTCCCTTGACATGAGAATCTCCCTAAGCCGACGTGTGGAGCGGGCGAGTTGTAGGAAGTCGAGTGGGGTGAACTCAAGGCATAGCTACGAACGCGGTCAGTATCAAAAAGCCAAAGGAGAGCAAGAGCCTGCGTGCGCGCACCTCTGCAAAGATATCAAGGGATGTCCATAAAACGATGGAGAATGGTGGCACGCGCTTCCCTTGTGGATCGGCGTTTGGCCGTTCCCTTTACAACTTTAGGAGTAGAAGCCGGCGCGTCGAAGTCCCCTCGCTTTCACTGTGCCTACTCGGTCGTTTCTCCCAAAGCTGGTCTTCGTGCGTGGGGTTCTTCATCTAATGCGCCGGTCAGTCCCAGTCAAAATGGGCGACCTTGAAGGACCTTGCGTTCCCTGAATGCCCAGTTCGATGTCTTGGTCCGAGCCTTCCACCGGTGCATAATTGACGCGTTTATCTCGAGTGGTAGCCATGATACAAGTGATTATGGTAGCGAACGAGGAACGGAACGCGGGTCAAAGCCAAACAAATATAAGGTACGTATTTTGAGAAGATTTGAATGCGGGCTTCATGGCCGAAGAAGATCTCGATGCGCTCCATTACCTGTTGTTCGCTCGACTGCGATTATAATATCTCTTGGCCTCTGTTCCCGAGATGCGAGAAGCTGGGGAAGAGTCGCCACATGTTTCTGGGCGTCGACGTCATTCAGTCGAAATAAGAGCAGCAGGAAAAGGGGTCCCCATTGTTTGGATCTCTCTTTTCCTCGTCCGCTTAGACTCCGCTTCACTCTGTCCAGCTCTCCCCGGACCCCCACCCCTTCCCTCCCTTTTTTCGACTCCTTTCCTTAATCGAAGAGGTCGACACCTAGCTATAGTGCACTCTAGTCTCCTCAAATAGTGGAGAGCACTACCGCCGCTCGGCCAACGCAGATGCCGGGACCAAGACACGTACAGAGGCGGGGCGGTCTCGGCGCCCAGGTCGCTCGCTGAACCACCGAGCTACAAAAGCCTTTGGAATCAGCTTGAGTCATGTGGTTGTCGACCCAGGACGTTGTCGTGATCAAAGAGCACGTTGGGGAGTAGGTTGCCAGCACCTTCGGATTCGCTTTGCGCGACTTCTTCCGGCACTTGTTCGGAACTTAAGAGTAGTCCTACATCAACGTCGTCTTTTGGTTCCTTACCGTCAACTTCAGAACCCCTGACGCAGCCTCTGATGCACGTCTCAACGCAGCCATCTCCGAAGCTCAAATCGGGTCTTACACTCCCACGCCGCAGCCTTCGTCATGTCTGGATCCAAGGTGCTTGATCGCCTACCGCCAGCGACTCAGTCCAATCCGGCGTAGTTCTCAGTTTGCTCTTCCTCCATCCCAAGTGCAGCGTATTCCCTTAATGTATCCCTCGATCTTTATTTTGCTGTATGTGCTTATTATTATTTCTCTGGTCGTTCCTGTCGTTTGGGTTATAAACTTTTTGCAGAGCTAGCGCAATGCATGTTCTTTGCGGGGGTGGGGGGATGCGAAGGTTAGATTGCGGGGTAAACTAAAGTATGCTAATCGTCAGTGGGAATGACCGAATGAGCGCGAGAGGGAATTAGATCTCAGGTGGCATTTGGTCTTTCACTGCCCCCTTACATGATGTTGTTCCTGTTGTTTAGCAGACAAGTTATCTAGTTGAGGCCACTTGGGTCGAGGTGGTTTCTTCTACCTCTTACGTACGCTCCAATGACCAATTGACCTCAGAGCACTGACCAAAGTTGTCATATCACTGACTTCTTTGCTTCTTGCGAGACACTGACGTGCGTTCCAGCCTCAAGATTGTCGGTGCAAAAACCACATCCCTCCGAATTAAGCAGGATACTTATGTGGACATCGAAGAAGTGTGCCTCAAGGCAATTGGATCAATAGGCGCTCGCGGTGTGGCGTCCATGGCACACAGCCACGGCGCAAGTGATGCTCGCACGAAGGCATCTCTTTGAAAAAAACCACCACCATACTCTATTGATCGCTCCACCATCCACCCAACGTCCAACGCTACTTAGTTTGATCAGAAATATTCTATTATGAGTGACAACATCAAAGAGTATGAAGAAGCAAAGCGACCACAACCATCAATAAGCGCTCAGGAGGTCGCCATCGAGGAAGTTGAAGCGACAAAGCCACTCAAAATCTGTCCAGTGAGCGGGTGTACTCCATCTCCATATGTTCGAGTTCCCAGGAGGCTAATCATCATTCATCGCGTTTAGAGGAAAGTACTCGAGTCATTGGGACATCTCCGAATCGAAAAAACCCGAATCAAACCGCTCGAGAGCAGCGCCCCTAGGGCAGGTGGGAAAGCCGATGTAGAGCCAGCCATACTGGTTCCAGAGGAGTCTCCGAGTCTCTGGGGATCAGATGATGAAGGTTCAGATGACGGGGATTCAGATGACGAGGAGGGCGAGGGCGAGGACGAGGGCGAGGACGAGGGCGAGGAGGACGAGGGGGAGGACGAGGAGGACGAGGGCGAGGAGGGCGAGGAGGACGAGAACGACGAAAATGACGATGAGGAGGATGACGAGGACGAGGACGATGATGACGAGGAGTCAGATGACGAGGAGTACGTTGCAGTCAAAAAGCTCCGATTCGACACCGACACCAACGACGATCGGGTTATTGCGGTGAGTCATCGCAAGTTTTACGCCGGCGGCCTTGAGAAATGTTAACCTAAACAACCTTTCACTCAAGCCATTCGCTCATGAGATTAGCCTTCTGGACGACCTCGCACACGAGAATGTGGTGGAGATTATTGGTTTCGTCGAAGACACCAAGGAGGGCATCGCTTGGATGCTCTTTTCCTGGGAGAAGAACGGCAATTTACGGGAGTTCGTTCGGTCCGCCGACTGGGAACTCCCAGAACGTTTGTCTTTGGTGAGCACATCCCTTCCACCATGACCGGATCCCCTTCACTTACAGATCTCCAGATATACGACGTTGCGAACGGACTAAGTTACCTCCATGGAAGGAACCCACCAATATGTCACGGTGATTTGAAATCAGTAAGCTGAACATGTACCCTCCTGGGTTTGGGCTGAGCATCACGCGAATACAGCTCAACATTCTTGTAAATTCCGACAACCGAGCGATTATTACGGACTTTGGCTCTGCCCGTGCTGTGGATTCCTCGTCCGAAGTAGCAATTGCAGGTGTTAATCCTGCCCCCGCAACGAACTCCCAAGATCGAATCATGACTAGAGCTTCCACGACGGAGAAATTGAAACTGGAGATATCTGCGTCCGGAGATTTTATCACCATGACGGGGCCTACGTGGACGATTAGATGGGCGGCTCCGGAGCTGCTGGAAGGAAAGCTACCTGGTTTAGCAAGCGACGTCTGGGCATTCGGTTGGATCTGTTGGGAGGTGTGTTGATATCAATTGTAGAAAGATCTAAGCGTCATCTAAACCTTTTTCCGGGTCGATCCAGGCAGTTACTGGGAACTTTCCATTTCACGAGGAGAACGACGTCACGACTGCTCTGCGCATCATGGAAGGCAACCTTCCTGCTATCGGAGATGATGCTCAACTCAAGGAAATCAAGGCACTGTGTAACCTGATGGGGGAGTGTTGGAGATTGAACGCAAATGAGCGACCGACGGCTATTAGATGCAAACAAGTCATCTCATTCATGGTAGGGAGTCTTTATCATTTTAATGCGCATGTACCTACCTGGAATCTCCGCAGACTCAAGCCGTGCCCTCAAACATCGAGAGAAACAGCTCGACTACAATGAGGTCCAGCCGTCTTCTGCATGCTCTCGGCAGGATTCAAATGATGAATGGCAAGATGCCGGAAGCTCTAGAGTACTTTCGGGAATCATTCCAGGTGGCCAACAATGTTGGAGATGAATGGGACCAGGCTACGGCATCGAGAGCCATGGGAGAATTACACTTTCTGCGAGACGAGTATTCGAAAGCCGAGGATTCGTACATCCAAGCCCGCGACATCTCCTCTCAAATCGGGAATCAGCTCGGCTTTGCGCAATCGGTCAAGGGTCTGGGGGACGTATACCAAATGCGAGACGAGCATTCAAAAGCCGAGGATTCGTACATCCAAGCCCGCGACATCTACTCTCAAATCGGGAATCAACTCGGCTTTGCGCAGTCGGTCCAGCGTCTGGGAGACGTATACCGCATGCGAGACGAGTATTCGAAAGCTGAGGAGTCGTACGTCCAAGCCCGCGAGGTCTACTCTCGAATCGGGGATCAGCTCGGCTTTGCGCAATCGGTCCAGCGTCTGGGAGAGGTATACCGCATGCGACACGAGTATTCGAAAGCCGAGGACTCGTACATCCAAGCCCGCGACATCTACTCTCAAATCGGGAATCAGCTCGGCTTTGCGCAATCGGTCAAGGGTCTGGGAGGCGTATACCAAATGCGAGACGAGCATTCGAAAGCCGAGGTTTCATACATCCAAGCCCGCGACATCTACTCTCAAATCGGGAATCAACTCGGCTTTGCGCAATCGGTCAAGGGTCTGGGAGACGTATACCGCATGCGAGACGAGTATTCGAAAGCTGAGGAGGCGTACATCCAAGCCCGCGAGGTCTACTCTCGAATCGGGGATCAGCTCGGCTTTGCGCAATCGGTCCAGCGTCTGGGAGAGGTATACCGCATGCGACACGAGTATTCGAAAGCCGAGGACTCGTACATCCAAGCCCGCGAGATCTACTCTCAAATCGGGAATCAGCTCGGCTTTGCCCAATCGGTCCAGTGTCTGGGAGAGGTATACCGCTTGCGACACGAGTATTCGAAAGCCGAGGACTCGTACATCCAAGCCCGCGACATCTACTCTCAAATCGGGAGTCAGCTCGGCTTTGCGCAATCGGTCAAGGGTCTGGGAGACGTATACCGCATGCGAGACGATTATTCGAAAGCCGAGGATTCGTACATCCAAGCCCGCGACATCTACTCTCAAATCGGGAATCAGCTCGGCTTTGCGCAATCAGTCCAGAGTTTGGGACGTGTCTACTCAGCTCAAAGGGAGTACGGCGAGGCCGGGGAAGCGTATTTGGAGGCTCAGGCTATATATCGTCAGATCGAAGACATGCGAGCTCTAGCCAGTATCCTTTGGTCTCTGGGCTGGAATCACCGCGACCAGGCGCAATATGGGGAGGCTTCGTGTCTTGTGGAAGAAGCATCTACACTTTACAGTAAACTTGGTCTGACGGAGGATGTGGAAGACTGCGATGACTTTCTTGAGGAGGTGCGGCAGCTTATGACAACGTAGCCAGAGCCTCATTTCGCTCCACTGCATGTCAAGATTCCTTTTTTTGTCGTCACTTGATAGCACCACATAGACACGCTCCGCAATGCTCTTTCTAATTTTGTATTACTTCCCTTCCACAATGACCTTTTTTACAAGAATATAATTCGATTCCTTCGTGTTATGATATCTCCCTTCACACTCGTTATTAGCACGTTGGTTGCCCGATACGAAGATCTGAGCCTCGTTTCCGTGTTTCAACTTGAGAGTTGAAAAGGGTTGTGTTTACGGAGCATAAGGGTGATTCGTGAGAGCGACTAGCCAAACCGCGCAAATTACTCTCCTACACGTTTAGTTTTGCTTTAGTCATTCAAAGATCCCTTACCGGTGTCCGGCCTCAGGGGACGCGTGAATACATCCGTTCCGCCGAATAGATGGGGAGGAGATGGCGTGCGCGGACTTTGGAGGTGTTGGAAGAACTTCAAACACGGGGATGGGAGCGTTCAAGCTTCAAACAGCTGGACCATTGCGTGGCCCGACAGTTCCTGAGATTACTTACGCCGAGCGATTATATTAAGGGGAATGCCAATGAGGACCACAGTAGAGGATAGTGCAGTATTCATTATAGAGTTTTGCTTTCCTCCAGTCCCGTTCTTCTTCCCCGTGTTACGGGATGAGGTGACCCGACATTGTCGAGCCTTATTTCGGGTTGGGTCGAGCCAGTTGAAAGTGATTAGAGAATATAGCGATTATCCCCATTCCTACTTCGATTTGGGTTGTCAGGCCCCTACATCAAGCGGCGTGCTGGTTCGGTCGACCTGACAACCCGAATGATTGTAATCCGTTCGAACTGGACTCGCAAAGGGGGAGAATCAACCCTCAAGCCCCGCTCGTTGGCGGCCGAAACCTAAGTTGCATTTTTATCGTACTATACAGTCAAAAGCAGGCGAACAAGAATAAACAGAACGAAAGTCATCAACAAAGTGCGGCATGCAAAGACAACGCAAAAAAAAAACCCCTGTCCCGTAGAGAAACCGCGAAAATGGGATTCTAGTGGACGTTTAGGCCATGTCCGAGTCCTGGAGCTCATCACTCGTTTGATCACGTTTGATGACTGCCCTGCTTTCGTCCGAAGGCATGTCGTGGCGCGAACAGTTATGCGCAATCTAAACAAAAGCCCGAAACGAAAGAAAAAGAACGAAGATTTTACTTTAGCACCAGTTTCATTCGGGCGCATCGAGTTGCACTTACCACCTCCCTGAACGACCACGCCTCGTTCCTATCCGCCCCACCACTGCACAAAAGACTCGTAAACTGCTTCCCTTCCGCCTCGACCTGCAGCGTCGTCGCATTCTCCGGCAACCCCACATCCCTCAACGCCGCCCTAACCATCTTCTGCCACCTCCCACTGTCCACGACCAGCGTATCGACGTTGAACGGCTCCGACGACGACGTGTTCCGCCGGGCGCGCCGCTGGTACGTGTACCCGAACGCGGCCATGGCGTAAAAATGGAACGCGTCTTCCAAGCCGTCGTCGAACACCACGTCGTCGTCGTACCCTTCGAAGTAGTGCGCGAGGGATAGGTTCACTTTGCCTCGGCAGCAGGTGTGTTGTAGGACCTCCGGGTACCAGAGTCGGTCGTGGCAGACGGTGCATTTGAAGATGGTTGTGATCGCGTTGAGGCTTGAGAGGTCGGTCGGAGCGGTGGGGGAGGTTGATTTTGATGTTGAGGGACCGGCTTGTCCTTCCTCCGGTTCCACGCTTCTCTCCTCCTTCTTGATCACCACTCCAGCACCAGTTCCCTTCTCCACTACAGCCTTCAAAAGGCCCAACGCCTTCACCTTGTACTCGTCGTTCACCCGTCCAACAGCTTCCAGATGCTTGTCCCACTTCTCCGCGGTGTAGTGCGGCTCGTCTTCGTCGTAAAGCTGCGTCTGAAGCTCAGGAACTCGCGTGAGCAGATCCACCGCGAGCAGGAAATGGCCTCGAGATAGGGATGAATCTTGGATCAGGCGGCCTGCGATGTAGTCCGAGTAGAGATCGTAAAAGTCCTCCATTCGTTCCATCCGACGTTCCTGCCGTTCGCGGATGAGCCGTTCGGCGCGACTGACTTCGAGGGCGGGTATCAGCTTTGGATAAATACGCCGCCAAACTATGGAGTAGATATAAACGTTCAATTAGGCATGCGACAAAGTGAGCAGTTTGAGTCAGGTTTACTCACTCTGATCGGTCAAGGGAACCGGCTTGTACACGAGAGTGTCCCACTCTACCGACATCATCGGCATATCATCGCGTTCCCAACCTTTCTCGATGAGTTTCTCCATAACTCTGCATTTTAAAAGAAAAAAGGGAAGTTCAAATTCGTCGGTCAGCGATCGAGGACCCAAACCCCCCCGCGAATAAGCGGGTAGAGATCCCCCCGAATGCGCACTTGTGTTCTCGTTCATCACAAAGTATCAACTTGTGTAACTGTTGAGTATGTGCGCGTTCTTCTTTCCACTCCTGCATCGCATTTCCAGTCTGATTCGCCAAGCGGGGACCAATGTCAGCTTGGTTGAGCGGTAGCGTTGATGAAAGTGAAACGCACATCATACATCATTTGAGAGAACTTCCGTAGTCGTTCAGCAACTCCGATTTGCAATTCTTTCTTTATCTTCCCATCTTCGCCCAGGAGCTCATCTCTAGCCTTGTTGAAGACGTTGATTAGGTAGAGTTTCTTGTTTCCGTCTGCCCCCGAAAAGGATCAGAAATGGCGCCCACGACAAGCAAGAAAAGAACCTACACCACGAGTGTGGAATGTGTTCAGAGACCTCCCATGGCATGTTATGCCAAATCCCGTACATGTGCTTCTGGGTCATCAACCTGAATTTACGATGACTGGGTGAGCGACCGGTCGCGCCCGAAGCGGTCGGGGTGCGTACCTCGTATCCAAGCAAGAGTTGCACAGCCGTATTCGAAGTTGGTAATCAGTCTTGCGAGTTCCCTTGTGGCAGCTCTGTGCGTGAGGAAAGAGAGAAAAGTCTTGTTTGTCCTCGGAACGTACGGGGGAATGGCAAAGCGACGCGGCAAACGAACCTGACAGCCCACTTCGAACATGAGCGACGCATATTGTGGTTCCGAGAGGTCTTCAGGACAGTCTGGAAGGCCTTCTATATTGGCCCGAGCCCGTTTCCAGATGGACTTGGATCCCTTTGACATGAGAATCTCCCTGAGCCGGCGTGTGGAGCGCGCGAGTTGTAGGAGGTCGAGTGGGGTGAGCTCGGTGCATAGCTACGAGCGAACGCGGTCAGCATCAAAGAGGGCTAAAGCAGAGCAAGAGTCTGCGCGCGCTCACCTCTGCAAAGACGTCAAGGGGGATGTCCATAAAACCATCGAGAACGGCGGCACGCGCTTTCCCTGTGGACCGGCGTTTTGCCTTTCCCTTTACGGCTTTAGGAGCAGGAGCCAGCATGTCGAATTCCTCATCTCCTTCGTTGTGCTTGCTCTTCCGTCTCTTTGTCGCTGGTTTTCGTCGTTCCTTGGGCTCCTCATCTGAAATGCCGCTGGGTCAGTCCAAGTCTCAATGAGGACCTCTAGAAAAGGAGTGACGCACCTTGGCCCCCCTGAGCGGCCATTTCGACGTCGTCGTCCGAGACCTCCAGCGCTGCATAGTTGACGCGTTTACCTCGAGTGGTTACCATGATATGAAGGGGATGATGTGAGCAAAAAGACGCGGAGGAGTAGTGAAAGAGGAACGAAACGGAGGCGCGGGTCAAAGCCAAACAAATATAAGGTACGTGTTTGGAAGGTGGATAAGACTACTCGGCCTGGCCGGCAAGATCCGCAAGCCGAGGCGTTTTGGATGACAGCCTTGGTGGCCAAAGAGGAAATTAATCACCCCCAATGTTTGTTTATTTTGATCGGTCATGACTCTGGTGCTACAGATGATCTATAATTGCAGGGCGTTCCCCGACGTGTCGACGAGCCTCAGGCTGATCGAGTTGAGCCGCGAGATGGGCAGACAGCCAGTGACTGAGCCGTCAAAAGGTTGGCAAATGAAAGAGTCTGTTGGTCGTTGCTACCGTAGCTGATGAGCAGTCAGTTTGAGAGCGGGTATTTGCAATAGGGATATCAAAAATCCCCCATGATCACCGCCCAGGATAACGTGGCGACGCCTCAGCAAACCTTTGTCCCACGTTACTTTAACCTTCTTGTTCCTGTGGCGGAGGTGGGGTATGCCAATTTGAGCCCAGCCGTTCCTAAACGTCTATACAAATAAGAAAGGGAGCTGAGGATGGCGGCGTCTTCGAGGGTGAAATCAGCGCGACATATGGTTTCGGGTGCTTCTGTGTATGGACTAGTTCTGCGCAACAATCAGCTGGTATGTATGGGGAGTTCTGCTGTGGAACGCTGTTTTACTGGTTGATGTAGGCATGGCAGATGTCCGCCGAGGAGAAACGATAATTAATTGTCGCAAAAGTGAGACCGACTTCCACCCCAACGAGCGTGCGGTGACTACCCCCTGCCACTGGCCAATTAACATAAAAATGGAAGTAGATAAGACCGGCGGAGAACAGCAAAGGATAGATAGAAGGTCGATATTTTGAGTGACGACGTCGGTGACAAGGATCAGGTTCAACGAGGGTTCGTCTTAATCTCCGCCATGGTACTTCGGATAGAGCTCAAGGTCGACTAGCTCGCCGTGGTGGCCAAGGATGCGAGAAGCCCGCGAAAGAGTCGCGACATCTTTCTGGGCGTCGACGTCATCAAGTCGAAATGAAGAACCGCGGAAAAAAACTCAGGGTCCCTTGGTTGGAGCTCTCTTTTCCCTCTTCAGTCGCATTCTTCCGTCCAACCAATTTCACTCCCTCCCTTCCCTTCGTTCTCCTCCTCTTCTCTCCCTTCACGACTCCAGCACCAAAAACTACTAACTTTACGACGACGAAAAAGATGCCTTGCTGCAAAGACGATCCAAGCCATTCCTGCTCCTGCGGCCGGGACGCCTCGACTTCCTCGCCCACTTCAACCGCCCACGAGCAACAACCATCCGAAGCGACGCTCGTCCCACTACCTCGTCGAAAAGACAGATCCGAGTCCGTCAGCAACTCTTCAAAACCACCTATTTGGGCCATCGACGATACCGTCGACGGGAGCGGGGACGCTCCTCTGCCCGCAAAGTGCGATAGACACGTCGACGTTCGGAACGGCGTGTGCTGCAAAGACCTGAAAGGCGAAGACGAACGGACCTTGATTGATCCAGACGTCGTCAGGGATGTGTGAGTATCGTCTTTTTTTGGGCTCTCGCCGCTGTCCCTGTTTTCCTTCAGAGAAAATTCGAGAGCTGACCAAGCGCGTTTTTACCGGCCGGCAACGCAGCATAATAGGTCTATCCGACGGTCTCACCGTTCCATTCGCTTTGACAGCTGGCCTGAGCGGTATCGGAAGCTCGCGGATCGTCGTATTGGGTGGGCTTGCTGAGCTCATCGCTGGTGCGATTAGTATGGGCGTTGGCGGTTTCCGTAAGTCGCCTGTCCCTCTGTCCCATGGCCATAATTCTCCATCGAGCACCCATTTTTGCGCTTCCCTCCACTTCTCCTTTCTCTCGGCTATGAGATGCTTAATTCTCATCCAACCGGCACCGGGTGCTGCGCTTCGACCGGGGCGTGTTCTCGTCAACGTTCCTTTGACGAGGGGAGGCTAATGCAATGCGCCATCAATGATTGGCCAGTCCTCATCTCCCCCTCTCTCATCCCCCTCTCTCACCTCCCCCCACATCGCACGATAACTAATAATAGCCCTTCCCCTCCTATAAAACAGTCGCATCTCAATCCGAACGAGACCACTTCCGATACCTCCGACAACAAACCCGAGAACGCGTGCAACGCTCCTGCGATGGCGAAATCGAACGAGAAGTCCACGGCGTTCTCGGTCCCTTGGGCGTAGACGAAAAAGTCTCCATGGCGGTAGCGGATAACCTGCGCAGAGTCGAGGACGAGTTCTTGGCTGCCAATGGAGGGTATTGCGCTCCTGGAAAGAACAACGCTGGAGGAAGGGCGTTGAACGGTTCTGCAAATGGGGATGTTGAGGGATCGTCCTCCTTGAAGTGGAGTGATGATGTCGGTTTGACCGCGTTCTTGTTGAAGTTTGGTGAAGGATTAGGTGCGCATTATTTATCCCTGCTCTCGTCTCTGGTTTCGCTCACTAACGCATCCAACCGACAACAGAGGAAGTCCCCACAAAGCGCCTCTACATCTCCGCCCTCACGATCGGCTCGGGCTACTTTTTCGGCGGCTTGATCCCGCTCATGCCCTACTTTTTCATCGACAACGTCCAAACCGCGTTGATCTACTCGTGCGCCGTCACCGGCCTCATCCTCCTCATCTTTGGCGCGGTCAAGACGTACGTTACCGGTGCGACTGGGGGGTACCGCGGGTACGCTTGGGGAGCTGTGAGCATGTTGATGGTTGGTGGAGGTGCCGCCGCCGCGGCGTTTGGAATCGTCAAGGCTTTGGAGGTTTCGGAGTAAAGATTTGATGAGAATGGTGCAATGCTCATGAACCCTTCTTCGGTTTTGGTTTCGATCTTCGAAATTTGGTTGCGATTATCTTTGGTAATTCGATGTATCTCTACGTATATTATACACAAGGATGATCTTTCGTTTTACTTGACTGGGAAAAGATGGGTAGGATGGTGCTCGGACACCCCTCAGCCCGTCGGGTCAGATATGCGGGCTGCTCTTTGCACATAAAGTGGCAGCGACATATTTGATTGCTAGGAGATGATTGCGATGTCGACGAGACGGGTCGTGGTGGCTCATATCAGCTTGCAAACCACAAGTCGCTGGAAAGACAATGAGGATGCATTCGGGGCATTGTCAACCTGCTCTCGACCACTCACCCGAATGTCTAGCTTTAAGGTAGGTCGCCGACAACCCCATTCCCCCTCATTTACTGAAACCCGATCAATCATAATAGATGCACTGACCGAGGCACTTCACTGTAGACGCCAATTTGAGGAGGGAAACCAGCGGTAAGAAGCAAGGTGATAATGTTCCACGATGAAGGAGGTCCACATGAGGGCTGCTATAGTGAGAATATGGAACCAAATGGTTTGTAATTCCAAGAAACAATATATATATATATTAACTATGAAATTAAGCCAGAATCCAACTTCTTCCACTCCGAATCCGTGGATTACAAGCACTGAGAGTAATAAGGGTTGGAGTACTGGCAAGTGTAAGGGGAAGCGCACACGGTGGGGCCGGTGTAGCTTTGGCCTCCGCACTGTAAAGCGAGAGAACGTGCATTAGCGGGGTTCCGGAGAAGGAAAGAAGGATCAACGAACCTGGCCGTAGTGAGTCTGAGTGCTACCAGGAGCGGAGCTGGTCTTGGAAGAGGTGGTCGTGGTGGTCGAAGACTTGGAGGTCGTGGTTGAGGACTTGGTGGTCGTAGTCGAGCTCTTGGTCGTGGTGGAAGAGGTGGAGACCGGGATGACATTCAAGCCGATGTCACTAATACGGATGTTGGAGTAAGTCACAGTCGCACTTGCAGCGCTCGTCTCGATGTCAGAGGGAACACCCGACGTCGTGGGGCAGGTACCGCGGTAGCATCCGTCACTCGTGCAGTCAGTGGGGTACTGAGAGTCCAACCAGAGCATGTTGACTGCGTAGTCGTCCCACACGGACAGAACCAAAACAGCACCACGACCCAAAGACTGGCCCATGGCGGTGAGACCCCCTTTCGCCTGGAACTGCTGCTGGTCGCCGAAAGTCGTCTTTTGAGCGTCGCAGTAAGCCTCCGTGATCGAGTTCACAGCGGGGATGCCAGCGATCTTGTTGACCGAGTTCTGGATGATGACGCCGTTCTGCACGTACAAGCGGCGGATTTCACTGAGGTTGCCCGTGGAAGTACCGTCATCGGTGATGAACTGGGTGACGACGGTGAATTTTTTGGTGGTGTCGACGGTCTTGCCGGGGCCGTAGAAGGTGGTGTCGCCTTGGCGGTAAGAGTTGAAGTCGCAGCCATCGGGATCGCAGACGCCGCTGTAGCGGGATGGGTAGCCGCAGTCGTCGCCGGTGCAGCGGTATTGGCCTTGGACGGAGCAAGGGTGAGGGGTGTAGGCGGCCGAGATGGAGTTGGCCTCCCAGATGTCCATTTCGTTGCAGCACGAGCCGTAGTTACCGGTGCCAGAGTTGGTAGAGCTGCCAGTCCAGCCGGCGACATTGGCCTAAACGAAGGGAGGGAATTTCGTTAGTGGGAGGTTTCGGGGAGCAACGAGGTCAGAGCGCTAGCGTACCTCGCCGTTGATGAACTTCAAGTCACGAGGGCACTGCGAGTCGCAGTAGCCAGTTCCGTACTTGGCACCCGCCTTGTTGCCCGAGTACTTGGAAAGACCACCATCGGCGTCCATCTCCGAGAAGTACACAGCACCGTTCAAGCCGCAAGGCAAGCCCGAAACATCGACGTCGAACGAGAATTCCTGATTTAGGACCTTGAAGATGTTGTAGTGGGTGTCGTCGGACATGAGGTAGACACGAGAGCCGACGTTCTTGCCGTTGGCGTTGGGAGTAACGAACTTGAGGGTCAAAGCGTTGCCGGAGGTGGTGATACCGTAAGTGCCAGAGTAGTCAGCACCGTCGATAGCGCAGTTCGCGGCGCAAGTGACGCCGTCGGGGCAGATGGTGGGGTCCCAAGCGTTGCCGGTGTAGCAGTTGGTGTAGCCGGTGGTGGTGTGGGCCCAGCGCCAGTTGGCGTCGAGGGTGATTTTACCGGCCTGAGTGGTGCAGCCGCCAGACTTGGTGCACTTGGACCAGGTGATGGGTGGGTGGGTCTCAGCCGTGTTGGTGCCGACCTGTTGAGCAGAGACGGTGGCGAGGAGGCCGGAGAGAGCAAGGAGAGCGGTTGAGAGGAGCATTTTGTTTCTGAAGCGAGTTGGGAAATTGGGAGGTGGAAAGGACCGTTGGCGTTGGCTGACTGTTGACGAGTGGTTGACCGATGATGATTTGGCGAAGGCTTGCATGACGCTTATATACCCTTAACGTGGCGGAGAATATACGGTTGCTGGATCAGTACAATTCCTTTGAAAGTCTTCATTCTGCGCGCGGAGGGAGCACCGCGTCGATGAAAATGGAAGGTCATCAATCTTTGTTCCACTAAGGTTGACAATTGTAACCGATAGACGTCCGAGAAAAGAAGACGGCTTTCTCTCCGACGACAGTTCCGTGGTTGAAGCAGCCGAGGAATAGAGTGGGATTCGAAGCTGTTGAGCACGGGAAGTCAGCGCAGATCCATCTCAGGGATAGTCTCCCGGTGTCAGACTGATAACAACTTGTGAGGGTGGTAGGTTCGTTGTTATCATCTCAGGGACACTGTTCTTGGTTCCGTTGTACGCAAGTCGGAGACATCCGACTGCAAATCGAACGGCACATCGGCGATCCGGTCAATGCCTTGAGAATATCTATGATGCGTCAACCCAACACACAGCGAATCAGGTGGGCACAGGTTTGCTTTCCAGCGAAGAGGAAGCGCCTCTGGCTCGTCGCAAAGAATAGGAAACCCGTTGAGACTTTACAGCCCAGAACATGGTGTCTCAAGATGCCGCGTTCGGCATTTTAATTAATGGGTAAAACCGGGGCATCAGGCCAAATCCGCCAATGAGACCCCATGCCCGAGACCTCTTCCTGTTGGTGCCTGGACTACATCATCACTCTGGGTACTAGAAAGTAATGAACTTGCTGAAACTCCGGTATAATGTATGGCAAGTGCTCCGGTGGGCTTGCCGAAGAGGAGGAAGCGACTTCCAAGACAAATTTTTTCCGCTTGCCTCGGCGCCGAGTCTGCCGGCCGCTATTTTGGTTCTGTTACAGCCAAGCTATCATGAAAACACGAGGTAGAACGTGAAGATCACGTATCCATGTCAGTTGCCGCTTTAATTATAATCCGAGGCTACCCACGATATACATAGGAGGGGAACAAAATGATGAGTTCTCACGTGCACTCAATGTTCGTATTTGTCAGCAATCCTCCGATGGCATTGCGCCCCATTCCTCCCGAGCCAACAGTGTCTGGAAGACATACCAGCAAACACACAAATCCAAAACAAACCCCTCTATATACAAATTAGCTTATGAGATACGATTCTCAGCGCCTAGCGAGAGATCCCGCATTCGCCAGTGCGCCACGCCACCCGCAACAGAGCACTTACCTATTAAAAATGCTCGCAGGGATACTGAGGAATTGGACACACTCAAGGAGATCGTTAATTATTTTGTACAGCGCAGAAGGCATAACAGTGGGGCAGGTGTCAGGTTTCCATTTGGAGTTTTGATCCTGAAGAACAACAAACAACAGTCCCTTTGGTCACCATGTTTCCGCATTCTTCAATGCGACCTTCACAGTTTTGGTAACTTCTCGCGCACCCCGTGTTCATCATTCCTGCTCTGATTCACCCAACCCAATCCACTCTCCCTAGCATCCATTGCAGGACAGGTCGCCGGCTCACCCCTATCGAGCGATGGCGATGCGTCCAGAGCCGCGAAAGACAGTAAGCGCCAACGATCATGTCGAATGCCACGGCAGTCATTCAGTGCTTCCCCAGTTACGCCACTCAGGTTGCGATTCTGGGGAATGAATTCAACCGTCCCACAGTCCACATTGCTTCTCCATCCATGATAGATCCCGAATAAACTTCGTGGGCTATAATTCTGGCACTCTCGCTTGCATAGCCCGCCGCGTGCTTAGAAGGGGCTAGAGGGTACGAAAAGCTAGCGAAGTGGCCAGATTTGAACGATTTGGATGAAAGTTCAGAGCGGGGTACCACGTAACTTGGGAATGGTGACGACACCCGCGTGACTCTCGTGACATCGTCCAACACGGTCCCGCATTGCGCCAGTCTACACTCGAATCAGTGGAACGAAAATACACAAACGCTGGCTGCGAGATCCGGAGTCCCCCCTCCAAATTTTGTAGCCGAGTCCGTAGTCGTACATCTCAGCGACTAATGCAGGTTGGATCGGTGGTGTGGGAAGCCATTGAGAACAGGGGGTCATAAGACGCAAAGGATCACCGCATGCACACCTTTCGGAACCAACGACCCCAGACACCACCCCAGCCGTACTTAACCTAAAAGCCAGGACACTATAAAACGTGAGAGATACGAGGATCGTCGAGTATATCACGGACTGGAGCTTGATTCCTATCGTCCCCTTCCCAGCCACAACCACCAGCTTGCTCTCAACCACTTACCCGAATGTCTAGCTTTAAGGCAAGCGTCTGGCAATATATCCTCTTAATTACTGAAACCAAGAATTTTATATAGTTAACTCTGACTGACAAGCTTAACCGGGAGGGTAAGCGGATATTGAGAGTTGGAAGCCAAGCGAATGACCAACGATGCCCACAGTGACAGTCGATGCCCGTCCTGCGATGACCATAAAAGAATTGATGAAGCTCGTGACTCAGGACACTGGAGTGCAGACCCTGCGGCTGCAGACCGGGTTTGTACATCTGTCCTCCCTAGAGCCGAGTTCACCGAACCCTTATTGTTCCCCTATCCTATCGTCTAGGGATGTAGTCTATAGAAAAGAAACTGCCACGCTTGAAGCCTATGAGATTACTAAAGACACGAAGGTTCAATTTATTACCAAGTGACGGTTTATGCCATTGGAAGATCCTCGATGGCCAACGTTCTCATCTCGAGCCGATGTACTTATTCTCGCTGTTTGAATGACTTGTTCACGTTTATTTGATCCATATACGGCCGAGCGTATCAGCGACCAGACTTGCCGATGGCGAAACACGCTACAACGGGAAATCGCTCGTTTTCCGATCTGAGACTTCGTACTGACTCCCCTGAGCAAATATGAGGCGGGGCTTCGTTAAATTCAGCCACGCATTTGGTTTGGTATACTTAAGCACGAAACATTCCTTGCGCCGCCTGGAGCTGTGCGGGCCATATCCCGCTTCAGAGTTTTAGGACGCTTCCATGTCAGCCGAGATGGTATGGGTTTGTTGCTCGGGCGACTTGCCAAAAGACCTGTGCCCGGCGGGGATTGAGTAATATGCTCACTGATAGCCGCCGAACTACTAGAGAAGTTTCTATTCCATCGTTATGCGAGCCTTTCATAACCCTCCACATCATCCCATTTCGTCCAAATCGAATATCAGGTCTCAGGAATTACTGCATAAGCGAGAGTTGAGTAAGGTGTTAGACACGGTGAGACGAAGAGTGTTCGTGTAAGGACTTACCGCTTTCCTGCTTGTCTAGCTTCTTGATGGCTCGTAGTTTGGTAAGTGCACCCTTCACCTGGGCATCCTGATTGCCTTTATACTTTCGCTGCTCCGAGACCTCTTCGATCAATGTAACTAGCCCATCGACATCATTTTTATGGTACTTCTCCCCCTTGATCTCCTCGAGCAAACCCGAGTCTTCCGGCTCGAGAGCCGCTGCGATTCCACCAACAATGCGGTACATTTGATCCGTCGCCCAGTCAATTTCCTGTTTTAAAACGGCGAGAACGGCTGCGACGGGTCGTAAGACCGCGGCTATGACATTTGAGCCATTTCCGATGTCGTTATTCTTCCCAGTGACGATTTGTTCGGCAAACTCGAGCAACGCGCCGTCGATCATCAGCTGCCTACACCACTCTGTAGACTCCGTGGAAGCGATGTGAACTATGATCGAGGCCAGGGATTCCCGCTCCTTATCATCTACCTTCTCCTTAAAAGCGTTTAGTATATTAGGGGCAAAGTCGTTTTGGCTCCAATGCTTTCTGGCATTATCTGGCGCCGGAACCCAAACCTTTGGGTGTTTAGCAAAGAATTCCGGCCATCCATCGTGGTCGGGGCCCGTCATGATTGAAGCAAAATGCCTAATCAGTACGTCATTGTCTCCAAGGCTAGTGAGCCCCGTGGACGGGAACTCTCCTGAAATAGCCTCCAGCGTGACTCGCGTGAATGTCTGTAGTTCTATCTTGCGGACCTTACGTTGAGCTTCTTCGACGATGTAGGCCAAAGCAGAACATACAGCCCGGCAGATCTCGTCATCTATCGGGAAGGCCTGAAGTGCGAGGACCGCCTCCATTGACGACTCGACCCACTCCGAAGTCGAAGTCCCGCGGGGGACCCGTTCATTAAGCTTTTGCACAAATTTGTGCAGCCCCTCGCGCAATCCGGGCTCAGAGGCCTGCTCTCGATTGAAGCGTTTGGCCCTCTTAAAGAATGCGGTATAGATTTTAGCCAAAGCATTGTGTGTCTCCTCCCTGAGGGTAGTATCGCTGAAAGCTTTATCCTGCTTAGCTAGCGCATTGCTAAGATTCATGGCTAGGTCCTTCCTGATAAGATGCACCGTGAGTTTCCATTCGGTATTTAATATCGTCTCTCGAGACTGACGTACTCATCGTATGATTTGATTGATAGGAGACGTCGTACCCTTTTACTTTCTCCGTCGGACTCCTCCTCAAATCGTGCGCAAATGAACGCGGCCAAAAGGTTTAGAATAATGTCGTCATCTCGGACCTGAACAAATCCCCCTAGGATGGTCCATTCCAAATCGGTGCCCTTGGCAGCGTGCATCTGAAGAAAGCATTTGCGGAGGTCGTACTCTGCAGCGTTTATCTCGCTAGAGTAAACGCCAGTGGTTCCGAGGAGGGTCGATTTGAGGACAGGCAAGTTTTCCAGAGTTTTGGAACGGAAAAGCTTCTCATGGAAATGCTTCCGAACCTCATCCTCACGCCACCTATCACCATATGGACCTTCCTCCATAAGCAAGCGACGGATTGCCGCTCCAATGTACTCTGCTGCTAGCCTGTTATTCTCGTTTGGTCTGTCTCGCCAACGCTGGAGAGCATCGAGACCATGACATAAGAGCCTGCTCCATGAGGCTGCATCTCGTAGGATAACACCTCCGGCGTCAAATTCCAGCCTGCAGATATTCTGAGCGACAACAACTAGGTCCTCTGGCTTTGAAGTTACAGTAAGAAGCCAGCCGGCGGCTTCTGCGTTGAGGACATGCTTGTCGCGGTTCCGAGCAGTTTCTACGTCGAGGACATGCTTGTCGCGGTTCCGAGCTAGTTCCGAATGCGGTATTCCGCTGCGTGCAGAGTCCTTCAGCTGTCCGGTACGTGCGACCTGCGTTGGGCCGCCGCCCGACGGTGTGGATTGTCGTTGCTGAGCGTCGCCTGCATTATTGCTTCCTCTGCGCGAATCGGCAGGGTTATCCTGGGTGCCGACCGATGCTGTTGATTTCTCGTCTACCCGGAGGAGTGTGTGCAGGAAGAAGGTGAGGGAGGTTTGGTATGGACTGAGGGGATCTATAACGCAGGATAGAATGGTGAACCCCCAGAAAACAACCCCACAGACTGAAAATGCAATTACCACCCCTGCCACCGCTTTGTTCACGCGGAGGAGATAGGGGACGAGACCGGCGAAGAAAAAGAGAAGCGAGAGAAGAAGGACATAGGGGAGCATCTGAACGGTCTCCTGGAAATACCACTTCTGGATTCCTCTAAGCTTCTTTTGCCGAAAGCGGGCTTGATCTCCCAGCGACGCCACTTCCCGCTTTCGATCAAAGTGCCTCAACCACTCCTTTCCGAGCACAGCGCCAGCTGCCGAAAACAGACTGCAGCACAGGCTCGCGTAAAGGAGGCAATTCGCCGCGACGGAGGTAGGATCAGGAGAGAAAGGTGGGGATAACCGTGCGGGCGGCAGAGTATTGTTATCAGGTCTCAAGACGATAAGCTCGAGAAGAGCATTTGTCCTGTCCAATGAGCCGGGTGAGAGGCCTGACATGGTAAATGTTATAAATGCCGTATTTATTGCCGAAAATAAACCAGCCTTCGTCCATCGAACGGCGCCCCGATGATGTGGGTCGTCAGTCAGGCTTAGGACGAGGCATGGATGAGCAACATTTGGGAGCTTACAAATATGAACAGTGTATCCAGGTTTCCGTTGAGGTCTTCTGATAGGTCGCGGTCCTTGCTGTTTGCGAGGTCGTCATACAGCTTCCAGAAGTCTCGAGCGTCCCCGAATTCGGGGTTCAGGCTAGATTCGGATCCTCCGTCCCCTGACTCGGATTGAACCTCTTGCATAGCACTGCACTGGTTTTTGCTCGGGTGTATCTGAAGGATATCGGGTGGAGTAACGACGAGGGCCGAAAGGCTAGTGGTGATGGACGTGGATGAAACCAAGATGGCCGGGGGCCTTCGCCACGAACACCGACGCCTGAGAAAACATTCTTGCAGGCCAAACGTGTACAGTCCCACTTTGCCGAGATGATTCTATTTGGAAACTGTTTCTCCTCGGAGAAACCCGACCTAACTCCTTCCGACAGAGCGACGCCCTGGCCGATCAGATAAGGCCCTCCCCTAACGCAGTCCGACACAATGGCCAACCCTCTTCACCGAAATCCGTTGATAGCGACGCATGATGTCACGCATCGCACAATTAGCCATTCATGTGTTACAGTAATTCATTGATTGGAACTCCGACTTGGCTATTCAGACCATGGTAACGGGATAATTCTATCCAGCAACCCCCCCTTCGCCAGCAACCCACAGCAACCCCCTCGGAAATGACCACTTCCGAACAACCCCCAAGGGTATCAGGGTCCTCACCTCTGGGATTGTCACCTCACCCGACGTGATCGCCGTCGTTGCCATCAGGGACCTTATATGGTACTGGACCGACCCCACGTCATCGTCGTCGTCAATGGTAGTGAGGGTGCACTGCGCGGCAAACACTCAATTACTTGCTGCTGCTCCCATCCTCAACCCATGATAAATACTCATCTGTATAGACTGCATTAATGTAACCTATTTTCTAAGAATTCCATTAGCTCTAGAGACGGTTCGGGTGTGCGGTCGGACGATGGCAACCAGTCCCAGCGCGATGATCACGTAAAATTTAGAGAACCGTGACGAACATTCACAAATGAGTGTATGCAATACAGTGCAGTGTATCTACTTGAGTCAAAAGTTCGTCCTGCACCCTCACCTCTGCCGTTGACGACGACGACGACGACGCGGTGTCCGGGCCGGTCCCGTACCATATATGGTCTCTGATGGCGACGACGGCGATCACGTCGCGTGAGGTGACAATCCCAGAGGTGAGGACCTGATACCGGGGGTTGTTCGGAAGTGGTCATTTCCGAGGGGGTTGCTGTGGGTTGCTGGCGAAGGGGGGGGTTGCTGGATAGAATTATCCATGGTAACGAGCCCTTTACATCATAAATGATGCTTACGAAGTTTACATGCTGACAAAGAATATTTACGGACAAAGATAAAAAAGCTACGTATCCCTACATGAGGTATTTTCCATAATTGGAGGCTGCGAGCTACCTTCGCCACTGTCCTTGGTGATAATGTTATTATCTCTTGGCTAGGGTCGCTATACATGGTCTCTGACGCACGGGCGCCGGCGGGGATCGTATCCAATCTCCGATTGGAAGGGGAACGCAAAATCCGCTCTTTTGCACTGCTAGAACGAGATACAGCCGAAACTCATCGACAGGAACAAGGGAAATTTGAGGCTCAAGATGAACACGCGCGTTGTTTGCGGTCTGCCGCAGACGAATAACTATACCCTTCCGCGCCGATTTAGAGTACCAAATATCGGGATCACGTTGCGTGAGGTGACACTCCCAGGGGTAAACCCTGACACCCTTTGGGTAGCTATAAAGGGAGTGGCGGAAACGGGTTGATGGCCTTACGAGGAAGGCGAGGAAGATTATGGGCGCAATACGGCGATGGGTACAAGCCTTTCTTCCCTGATATAATGCCCGGAAGCAATATCCCTATCTCCTTACAAGCTTTCTGCTTAAGCTCTTTGATGGTCATATTAGTACTAGCGTTCACCGTCACTGCTGTAGTGTCCGCAGTTCCCAATTGGCCGATTTCTCTGCTAAACCACACCACGCACCGGCACGCCCCACTCTGTCAGTGGTGTTCAGCTATTCGGAGGATATATTTTAACTTCTAATTGTTAACTCTGAGCCTGGGGCTCTAATTTAAAAGTAGCTATTATGAGAAATGGGATAGCGACCTAGTCCAGACTTGCGGCTGAGCGGAGTGGCACGACGATCCGGGGGAGTTACACATCCCCAGAAGAAGTAATAGACAGCCTTGGACAAGCATATATTGTTCACATACTCAGCATTTCTCACATAAGCTAGGGTGGAAGACATTGGGGATCGTCAAGATTTAGCATGGCATGAATGTTTGTCTCCGCCAAAACCCCAAACGTACCCCAGTGGATGCAGCCTTCATGTACGAAACCGTACACGGGATGAATGTGTATGGAGGGCCGGTAACCATGCCTAACACAGACGCCACCAGTCGACTTAAAGTCCCCGAACCTGCTCCCAATTTTTACCTACCTCATGAACCGCGGACTGCATATTGCGAAGGCAAAAGCACGTATGCAGCTGATTATCTTCTGGATATCCTTGATTCTATTAAAAACGATGCCTCAAGCATAGCTAACCGCTTAAGGTTCCAAGACCTGCCATGCGCCACCGCATCAGGACTTTTGGGACTGGCTCCAGAGAACTCCAGGAGTGCTCGAGAGTGCTTGGATATATTATATAGAGCATCCCGATTCGCATCAAGCTCTCTCAACCATACACTCTGCGGTACCGCCCTCCACGCCACTTTCACAAATGGCCGACTTCAAGGTACGTAGCAGTTCGTTATTACTTATAACTTGTTCTTACGGATCTGGCTGGTTAGCTGACCGTCACCGATAGACTGGGGCGTCAGGGTGAGGAGCGTATCGCGGATAAAACGGGCATCCCGGGTCCAGAAATTGGGTTGCTCGTCAACCCCTATCCACCCGCCTCGTAAATTGGGTTGCTCATCCACCCGCCTCGTAAATCCAAAAAGCCGCTGCATCTACGTCCCACGGTTGGTGTGATTTTACAGAAACCGGGTGCTGAGATACCAGCAGCTTCAATCTCAAGATGATTCTGATCAGCATCCAACACATAGCTAAACAGGGATATGTGCATTTACCTAAATATCATGGTGATCTTGCATCTGCGGCCTCCCCCGTGACGTGCACCCAACCAACCTACCCTCCGAGCATTTTAAGTAAGCCTCTTCAGGTCCTGAACACAACTGACCCGTCAAGCTAACTCAAGCATTCTGGACTTCTTGTTCATAGACTGATATTTCTCACACATGGTCTGTTGACAGCTGCAGAGCGAAGGAGGAGAGTCACGAACTCGATGCCTTCGTTTGTAGGTTGCTTGGACGTCGCTTAAGCTTGTGAGTGAGGGAAAATCAGGATAGTAAAGAGCTGAGTGGCCAATTTCCTGTTACAACCGCGAGCAACCTGGATAACAGCAAGTAATGAGCATGTTCAAAAACCCGGTATAATGTGTGACAAGTGCTCCGGTGGGCTTGCCGAAAGGAGGAGGCGACTTCCAAGACAAATCTTTCCGGTTGATGCCTCGGCGCCGAGCCTGCCAGCCGCTATTTTAGCTCTGTTAGAGCCACGCTATTTTGATTTTGTTAGAGCCAAGCTATCATGGCAGCACGGGATCGACGGGACAACTATATATCAAATGTCAAGTACCGCTTAAATTATAATCCGAGGCTACCTACGCTAGGATATCAGAAACTAGCGGCCAAACGTCAAAGTCACACCCTTCTGAAACTGGAAACATCGGTCCCGGATCGAACTCCAATTGAAGATTATAAAATTATAAATCCAACGGAAATTGTTTCCAAGCTAGGTGGCCAGCGAGCTATTCATTGCGCTCGAGGCTTCCAGCTCAATCATCGCCTGGTTACGGTTATCAAACTCACGTTCCGTAATGTAGTAGTATGTATTGGCTATGGTGTCGATCTGAGGAAACGATAGAATGGAACGCTTATTCTACGCCAAGGAGATGATCCGTGGTCGAGCCGCGATGGACTCGAAACGCTGCTGTATCGACAGGTTGAGAGGTCTTTGTTTCAATCGCCGGTAACACCACGAACTTAGCGCAAGTCCAGTTTAGAAGTTGCCCTAATATTGTATTCCTTAAGTTTTGCCGTGTCGTTGTTGTATGCCATGATGCTTTAAGTAGGCAGCGGGACGCAACCGGCGTCTTAGCGAGGCAGAGATTAGGTAGAATACAGCAATACGCACGAGCCCTTCTTCCCGAGTGCGATCTTCGAAACTGACTCCCCGAGTTCGGCTGCAACTAGTTGCTTGAGCTCCTTAATGGTACTCTCTGGCTTGACATCCACAGTGGCAACTGTAGCAGTGTCAGCGAGTCCCATGCATCCCTCTTAGGTGGAATCACGTGCCTGGATGCCCATCTCTGTCGGTAACGGATAGCTGTTAAGAAGCGCATATTAGTTCCTAACGGTTGAAGTACAAGCTATGTGCCTCACTTTGAAACTCATCCCGAGGAATAGGGTAAACGGGTCACCGAAGCCAGGTCGTGGAGCAGGCGATGCAACTGATCGGGCTCTTCTTATACCTTCTGATCCCCGCCTTTCTCAACCCCATGTCACACGAGCTCAATTAAGATTTGGTTCTAGACTGGTGCAATCAGGGCGGGATACACTACTGGATCGGGACAACCGTACACATACCCAGAGGGAGAAATAGGGTAGCTAAGCGACTGGCGCTCGCATGTTCAATGGCTCTCAACTGCGTTTAGGGCAATAGACTTCGGGGGAAACGCAACGTGACCTCAAGATCCGGGGTGACATCATCAATATCGTCTCCATACTCGCTGCGCCACTGTTAATGGAGGGGGGGGGAACAAGATGATGATGAGTTCTCACGTATTCGTGTTTGTTAGCATTCCGAGATCGTCCTCCCCGCCCGAGCCAGCAGTGTTTGGAAGATATACCAGGAAAAATAGAAACCGAAAACTAACTTCTCTGAGTATATACAATTTACTCTATGCAAATGCAATTTTAAGCGCCTAGTGAGAGATCCGGCATTCGGATTCATCACTTTTGGGGGTTTGCTCCAAGCTTTGCGCAAGTCTTCCCTTGAATTTTATTTTCCCCGTTCCTGGAGTCGCGTCGCTCTTGCCGTCAAATATTGGAGTCTCCCGTTGCGGTTTTTTAGGATATAAGTCTCCACTCTACAAGGGTTTCTAATTAGCAATATTTATCGTAGCGTCGGTTGAGTGACAGGAACGTGGATTCGACTATCGTACCCTCCAGTCCGGTTCCAAGCCGACGGGCGCAATATATGTATATGCACAGGGATATCTTAATCCACACAAACCAACGTACGAGTATTATTTTGCTTCGGTCAGCAGACTAGAAACTCGGAGGGCTGGGTACAGATCCTGACCGACCGACTCGCTGCTAGACAAATTCCTGATTCGGTCAGTATCTCCGAGTGCTACAAAGTCCGGATATCCTCTTCCCCTCTGTTCTACTGTACGCCTTTGCCCCCCAGAGTACGACCCGCCTCTACTCCGTTCAGCTGGAGGCCGTGGTGATGCGGAAAGGCCATTTCGACTGGGTCCACCTGCCAGATAAGGGTTGATTTCCTTCGACTTGACGACCCTTGCACGAAATCAGTTCCCTAGCCCGCTAGAAGCGCCCAGGTCTCAATCCTCCCAATGATTTGTTAAATATTGACGCCGGTCGTGACCGGTTTATTTAATTCGGTGACCTTCTGAAGACTTTTCAGTTGGTTCAAGGAATATGGAAGGGACCGAAGCAAATCAGGATTACCTATGGCGAGGTTGGGAAGGACCCTTTTATGCACTCAACCCCCGGTCCCCTGGCCGTGGTCTGATGTCGGTTTGACCGCGTTCTTGTTGAAGTTTGGTGAGGGATTGGTTGCGTCTTATCTTCCCCTCACCTCATTTCTCGTTCTCGCTCCTTAACGCATCCCACCGGCAACAGAGAAAGTCCCCACAAAGCGTCTCTACATCTCCGCCCTCACAGTCGACTCGGTCTACTTATTCGGCGGCTTGATCCCGCTCATGCCGTACTTTTTCATCGACAACGTCCAAACCGCGTTGATCTGCTCCGACTCGTGCGCCGTCACCGGTCTCATCCTCCGGCGCGGTCAAGACGTACGTTACCGGCGCGACTGGGGGATACCGCGGGTACACTTGGGCAGCTTTGCGCATGCTGGTGATCGGTGGAGCTGGGCGTTTGGAATCGTAAAGGCTTTGGAGGTCTCGGATTGAATGTTCCCGCAAAGATGTGATGAGAATGGTGGAATGCTCGTGGACCCTTCTTCGTTTTTGGTTCGATCCTCGAATTTGGTTGCGATTATCTTTAATAATTCGATGTATTTCTACGTATATATATTATACACTCGACTGGAGTGGGGATGGTTTTCCGGCACCTCTCAGCCTGTCGGGTTTCGAAGCACCGGATACGTGGACTGCTCTTTACACATAAGGAGGCAGCGACATATTTCGATTCGTGGTGGCGTATGTCAGTTTTCCAGGTCGCAAGTCGCTGGAAGAGTGATGGGGATCACAACACATGCATTCGGCCCCTTGTCAACCTGCTCTCGACCACACACCCGAACTCAATGTCGAGCTATAACGTAGGTCGACGGCAACTCTCCCCCCTCATTTACAGAAACCTAATTAATTCATAGCTTGACTGGGCTTTCAACGAACCCTCGTCTGTATCTATTGTACGCTCTCACTTGGTCATTTACACTGGACCTCAGCCTTTAGCAACATCTAGTTGGGGTTTAATCGATATGCACAACTGATATGCGGTGCGGGAGATAGTACTTATCCAAGCGACTGGGCCAGACTTCAAAGGCACCGAAGCTCCTAGAGAAAATTGACTTCTTATAGTAGGTGTACGGACCGAGTTACTTCACTGTGAACGCCAATTTCAAGAGAGAAACCTGCAGTAAGGAGCAAGGTGATACTGTCCCACGATGAAGGAGGTCCTCATGAGGGCTGCTCTAGTGAGAATTGAACCAAATAGTTTGTAATCCCAAGAAACAAGATTTACATATTTTAACTATGAAATCAAGGCAGAGTCCAACTTCTTCCTCCTCGAATCTGTGCATTACAAGCACTGAGAGTAGTAAGGGTTGGAGTACTGGCAAGTGTAAGGGGAAGCGCAGACGGTGGGACCGCTGTAGGTTTGGCCTCCGCACTGTAAAGCGAGAGAACGTGCATTAGTGGGGTTCTGGAGAAGAAAAGAAGGATCAACGAGCCTGGCCGTAGTGAGTCTGAGTACCACCAGGAGCGGAGCTAGTGGTCGAAGACTTGGTGGTGGTGGTCGAGGACTTGGTGGTAGTAGGAGAGGTAGTAGAAGAAGACTTGGTGGAAGTGGAAGAGGTCGAGGTCGTGGTGGTAGAGGTGGTAGTGCCGGTGTAAGTCGAGCCGATGTCACCAACACGGATGTTGGAGTAAGTCACAGTGGCGCTTGCAGCGCTCGTTTCAATGTCAGAGGGAACACCGGATGTCGTGGGGCAGGTACCGCGGTAGCATCCGGCTGCGGTGCAGTCAGTGGGGTACTGAGAGTCCAACCAGAGCATGTTGACTGCGTAGTCGTCCCAGACGGAGAGGACCAAAACACTACCACGACCGAGGGACTGACCCATAGCGGTGAGGCCGCCCTTAGCCTGGAACTGCTGCTGGTCGCCGAAAGTCGTCTTTTGAGCGTCGCAGTAAGCCTCCGTGATCGAGTTCACAGCGGGGATACCAGCGACCGTGTTGACCGAGTTCTGGATGACAACGCCATTCTGGACGTACAGGCGGCGGATTTCACTGAGGTTGCCCGTAGCAGTACCGCTATCAGTGATGAACTGGGTGACGACAGTAATCTTCTTAGTGGTATCGACGGTCAAGCCGGGGCCGTAGAATGTAGTGTCGCCTTGGCGGTAAGAGTTGAAGTCGCAGCCATCGGGATCGCAGACACCGCTGTAACGAGATGGGTTGCCGCAGTCGGCGCCGGTGCAGCGGGTTTGGCCAGTAACGGAGCAAGGGTGAGGGGTGTAGGCGGCCGAGATGGAGTTAGCCTCCCAGATGTCCATTTCGTTGCAGCATGAGCCGTAGTTACCGGTGCCAGAGTTGGTAGAAGAGCCGGTCCAGCCAGCGACGTTAGCCTGAGGATTTCGTCAGTGGGCGGTTTCGAGCATCAGGGAGGTCAGACTACGCGTACCTCGCCGTTGATAAACTTCAAGTCACGAGGGCACTGCGAGTCACAGTAACCAGTTCCGTACTTGGCACCAGCCTTGTTGCCGGGGTACTTGGAAAGACCACCATCGGCGTCCATCTCCGAGAAGTACACAGCACCGTTCAAGCCGCAAGGCAAGTTCGAAACATCGACGTCGAAGGTGAACTCTTGGTTTAGAACCTTGAAGATGTTGTAGGTGGTGTCATCGGACATGAGGTAGACACGAGAGCCGACGTTCTTGCCGTTGCTGTTGGGAGTGACGAACTTGAGGGTCAAAGCGTTGCCGGAGGTGGTGATACCGTAAGTGCCAGAGTAGTCAGCACCGTCAATAGCGCAGTTTGCGGCGCAGGTAACGCCGTCGGGACAGAGGGTGGCGTCCCAAGCGTTTCCGGTGTAGCAGTTGGTGTAGCCGGTGGTTGTGTGGGTCCAGCGCCAGTTGGCGTCGAGGGTGATTTTACCGGCCTGAGCAGTACAGCCGCCAGCGGTGGTGCACTTGTACCAGGTGATGGCTGGGTGAGTCTCAGCGGTGTTGGTGCCGACCTGTTGAGCGGAGACGGTGGCGAGGAGGCCAGAGAGCGCAAGGAGAGCAGTGGAGCTGTACATTTTGTTTTTGAAGCGGGTTGGGAAGTTGGGAGGTGGAAAAGGACTGTTGAACTGGGCTGCGGTAGACGAGTAGTTGACCGATGGTGATTTGGTGACCCTTTGGTTGATCCTTATATAGTCTTAACGTGACGGAGAATATACGGTGGCCGAATTAGTGCAATGCCTTTGAAATTCTTCATTCTGCGCGGAGGGAGCAGCGCATCGACGAAAATGGAAGGTCGTCAATCCCCGTTCCATCAAGGTTGACAATTGTAACCGATAGACGTCCGAGAAGAGAAGATGGCCTTCTCGCCGATGACAGTTCCGTGGTTGGAGTAGCCGAGGAATAGAGTGGGATTCGAAGCTGCTGAGCATTGGGAGCAGCATAGATCCATCCCCAGGGTGGCTATTCTTGGCTCCGTTGCGCGAAAGTCGGGTGAGACATCCGGGCTGCAAATAGATTGACATATCGGTGATTCAGCCAATGCCTTGAGAATATCTATGATGCGTCAGCCCAACGCACAGCGAATCCGGTGGGCACAGGATTGCTTTCCAGCGAAGAGGAAGTGCCTCAGGCTCGTAGGGAAGGATAGCAGAACCTTTGAGACTTTACAGCCCAGAACATGGTGTTTCAATATGCCGCGGTTCGGCATCCTGACTGATGGGTAAAACCGGGGCATCATCCCAAATCCGCCAATGAGAACCATTCCCGAGACCTCTCCCTGTTGGTGCCCAGACTACATCATGACTGCAAGTAATGAGCGTGTTGAAAACCCGGTATAATGTGTGACAAGTGCTCCGGTGGGCTTGCCGGAAGGAGGAAGCGACTTCCAAGACAAATTTTTCCGCTTGAGGCCTCGACGCCGAGCCTGCCGGCGGCTATTTTAGTTCTGTTACAGCCACGCTATTTTGGTTTTGTTACAGCCAAGCTATCATGGGAGCACGGAAAAATCATATATCGAATGTCAGTTACCGCTTAAATTATAATCCGAGGCCACCTACGCTAGGATATGATGGAGGAGGGAGGGGGAACAAGATGATGATGAGTTCTCACGTGCACTCAGCATGTTCGTATTTGTCAGCATTCTCATATCCTGCACCATTGCTCCCGAGCCAACAGTGTATGGAAGACATACCAGCAAACATATAAATCGAAACCAACTTCTCTATATAAAAATTACCCTATGCACTGGGATTTTCAGCGCCTAGCGGGAGATCCGGCATTCGGATTCATCAGTGTGCCGCGCCACCCGCAACGGAGCACTTACCTATTAAAAATGCTCGCAGGGAGACTGAGGAAGGAGCGGATCGCTTGAAGTGGAGTGATGGTGTTGGTTTGACCGCAGCCCTGTTGAAATTTGGTAAAGGATTGGGTGCAGCTTATTTCTTTTGATATCGTCCGAGTCTGTAGTCTCGCTTGCTAACGCATCCCACCAGCAACGGAAGAAGTCCCCACGAAGCGCCTCTACATCTCCGCCCTCGCGATCGGCTCGGGCTACTTTTTGAGCGGCTTGATCCCACTCTTGCCGTAGAAAACGTCCAACCGCGTTGATCTGCTCGTACGCCGACACAGGCATCATTCCCCTGATCTTCGGCGCGGTCAAGACGTACGTCACCGGCGTAACTGGAGGATACTCCGGGTACGCTTGGGGAGCTGTTAGCATGTTGATGGTCGGTGGAATGTACACCTGTCGGAACCAACAACCCAAGACACCACCTCAGTCGTACTTAACCTACAGCTAGGACACTATAAAACGTGAGCGATACGGCGATCGTCGGGTATATCACGGACTGGAGCTTGATTCCTATCATTCTCCTCCCAGTCACAACCACCCGCCAGCTTACTCTCAACCACTTACCCGAATGTCTAGCTTTAAGGTAAGCCTCCAGCAATATATCCTCTTAATTACTGAACCAAGAATTTTATATAGTTAAATCTGACTGACAAAAGTGGCCGGAAGTGTAAGCGGATATTGAGAGTTGGAAGCTAAGCGAATCACCAACAATACCCTCAGTGACAGTCGATGCCCTTCCTGGGATGACCATCAAAGAGTTGAAGAACCTCGTGTTTCGGACCACCGGAGTGCCGATTTTGCAGCTACAAAGCAGGTTTATTTATCCGTCCTCCCCTAGAGCCGGAGTTCATCGAACCCTTATTGTTCCCCTATCCTATCACCTAGGGATCTAGTCTATAAAAACGATAATGCCACGCTTGAAGCCTATGAGATTAATAAAGACACGGAGGTTCAGATTACTCTAAGAAAGGTCAAGTGACGGCTTATGCCGTTGGTAGATCCTCGATGGCCAACATTCTCATCTCGAGACGAAGTACTTATTGTCGCTGTTTATGTAAATGACTTGTTCGCATTTATTTGATTTCTATACGGCCGAGCATACCAGCGACCAGACTTGCCGATGGCGGAATAGCAACTCCCTACGACGGGAAATCGCTCATTTTCCGATGTGGGACTTCGTACATATTGACTGCCCCGAGCAAATATGAGGGGGCTATCCCTTCGTTGACTCCAGGCATGTATTTCGTCTGGTATACTTAAGCACGAAACATTACTTGCGCCGCCTGGAGCTGTGCGGGCCCGATCTCGCTTCAAAATCCTAGGACGCCTCGCGAGGGTTTCTCCGCGAGGGGTTTCGAAAGCCAAAATCCGCTCTTTTGCACTGCTAGAACGAGATACAGCCGAAACTCATCGACAGGGACAAGGGGAATTTCTGATTCAAAATCAAGATACTCGAACACACGCGTCGTTGACGAATTACTATACCCTTCCGCGCCGAGAGTACCAAATATTGGGATCACGTTGCGTGAGGTGACATTCCTAGGGGTAAACCCAGACACCCTTAGGCTAGCTATAAAGGGAGTGACAGAAACCGGCCGATGGCCTTATGAACAAGGCGAGGAAGCTTATGGGCGCAATACGGCAATGGGTACAAGCCTTTCTTCGCTGATATAATGCCCGGAAGCGATATCCCTATTTCCTTAAAACTCTCTGCTTAAGCTCTCTGATGGTCATACTAGTACTAGCGTTCACCGTCACTGCGGTAGTGTCAGCGTTCCCAATTGGCCGATTTCTCTGCTAAACCACATCACGCACCGGCACGCCCCACTCTGGCAGTGGTGTTCAGCTATTCGGAGGATATATTTTAACTTCTAATTGTGAACTATGAGTCCGGGGCCCTAATTTAAAAGTAGCTACTATGAGAAATGAGGTAGCGACCTAGTCCAGACTTGCGGCTGAGCGGAGTGGCACGACGACCCGGGGGGATTTACACATCCCCAGAAGAAGTAATAGACAGCCTTGGATAAGCGTACACTGTTCGCATACTCAACATTCCTCACATAAGCTAGGGTGGAGGACTTTAGGGATCGTCAAGATTCAGCATGGCATGAATGTTCGTCTCCGCCAGAACCCTAAATGTACCCCAGTGGATGAAGCCCTCATGTACGAAACGGTACACGGATTGAATGTGTATGGAGGGCCGGTAACCATGCTTAACATAAACGCCACCAGTCGACTTAAAGTCCCCGAACCTGCTCCCAATTTCTACCTACCTCGTGAACCGCGGACTGCATATTGCGAAGGCAAAAAGACGTATACAGTTGATGTATCTTCTGGATAGCCTTGATTATATTCAAAGAGGTGGCCTCAAGCATAGCTAACCGCTTAAGGATCCAAGACCTGCCATACGCCACCGGTTTTGGCCCCGTAGTAACAGCACGTAACCTGAACACCATGATGAACGAGTGCGCGGGCTGACCACGCGCAAGCAAGCTAACTGATAAGCAGAAAGTTATTTAAGTATGGCATGGGGAATAGCAAGAGGGTAATCTGCTAGACTGGGACGAGATCATCCCGAGCAGTAGTAGCCCTGTATCTCTCGGCCGGAACCAGTCCGGGAGTCTACTCCAACTTCTTAGCTGCTCCGGCACGGGTGGAGGCGTGAGAATAAATAGAGTCCTTTTGATGTATTATGCAGCGCATCCCGATTCGTATCAAGCTCTCTGAACCATACACTCTGTGGTACCCGCCCTCCTCGCCACTTTCACAAATGGCCGACTTCAAGGTATTTAGCAGTTTGTTATTACTTATAACCTGCTTATTACGGATTTGGGTTGGTTAGCTGACCGTCACCGATAGACTGGGCCGTCAGGGTGAGTCTCTTCTTTGTGTTCCTTTCTGCGAATTGCTGACGTTAGGCACCCTTCGTAGTAACTGTTGAAGCGAATCTCAACACCACAATTGACGAGCTCAAGGACCGTATCGCGGATAAAACGGGCATCCCGGGTCCAGAGATAGTTATAGGGAAGAAAAACACGTGAGAACATTGGCTGTCGGTCGTCGTCCAGCCATCGAGCCTAAGATCCCCTTCCCTTCCTAAGCTATGTGATTTACAGCAACGGCAGTGCCTCACTAAGTAGGTATAAAATTGATGAGAGAACGCCGTTGTTTATGCGGTAGCTCGGGCTGGTCGTGGTTTTAGGAGATGCCTTGGTCGTTCCCCGTATGACGCTCCAGAACCGCCTGTATAACCTCATCTTACGCCTTTATGGTAGCATGAATCTTAATATCACAGATATTACCACACACAGTATGAGATCTTCGCTGGACCGGCCATAACGCTAACATGGGAGATAAATTGCTCCGGAGCAAGGATCACACGGCGCCATCTAAACAATATCATGCACTGTGTACCCAAACCCCAGGGTTTTAATCGAGTTTCTACCTACGGAAGCCAACTTTTACAAGTTCCGACCCCGGGATTGGGCAAGTCGATTTAGATACTCCAGTTCTGAAGCTGTAAGTAGTACCAAATACCTTTGTGAGCTTTGCATTTGGAAACTCGCTTGAGTTGGCCTCCTTGATCGGCACAAGAATCAGTCTCTACGACATCCGCGCGACATTGCGTCCAAGTCGTTCCAAACTCTACGGTTCCCACCCTCTAGCCGTTTCGTTCTCAACCAACATTCACCTTAAGCTTGCAATTGCCCTCTACCTACCCTCCCATTGTGTTCGACTTTTCTGTGGCAAATCGTGCCATCCTATTAGGTGAGTGAACCCTCCGTTGTATGAAAAGGTTTTAAATAGCTTATTCAGTCTCGCTTTCTATCTAAAGATAAGGGAACCAGTTCACTAGCGATGCGAAGGTATGTTCACGGCTCTCTACATTTGTTGAAAGGTATTAACGCCATTCTTGCTCATCAGGAATTCACCTAAACATTTCACGTCTCTGGTATCCGCTATTGACTCGTTCAATGCAGGTAAGGTATGATAATCTGCATTACTTTCTTATACCCGAGCCTGACATTATCACGCCGGACCTTCGGTTCAGTTTATAGGTCCGTTATTTGACGTGAGTTGGATAATTACTGGGATTATTTGGCATGAACTTGATAGATATATATTTGTATTCTAAATTGCTCACTGGGTGAATATATCGAGTTTCAGTACCCTGTAAAAATTGGCCCCGGACCGGTGTTTTGTCTTGGGTGCAGAATCCGGGGCGATCCTTACGCAAATCAACCGGTTTCCCTTACGCGAAATTCCCGTTTTTTCGAGGCAAAGTGCCGGGTTCTGGGCACACAGTGATGGTGAATGGACAAATGAATCCTTGGAAATTTGTCACCGAAATTAAGTGCTTACTGGGCTGTGAATATTGGAGAGACGCTCCAGTGAAACCCTTCAAGCAATGGGCCTAGTAAAGGTCGATGTCGAGGGAAGAGTAAGCAGTACTTTCGGCATAGCAAAGAACATGGCAATTCAGCCAATGCCTTGAGAATATCTATGATGCATCAGCCCAACGCACAGCGAATCGGGTGGGCACAGGTTTGCTTTCCAGCGAAGAGGAAGTGCCTCAGGCTCGTAGGAAAGGATAGCATAACCCTTTGAGACTTTACAACCCGGAACATGGTGTTTCAAGATGCCGCGGTTCGGCATTCTGGCTTATGGGTAAAGCCGGAGCATCATCCCAGATCCGCCAATGAGAACCATTCCCGAGACCTCTTCCTGTTGGTACCCGGACTACATCATCACTTTGGGTAATAATAAGTAATGAGCGTGTTGAAACCCCGGTATAATCTGTGACAAGTGCTCCGGTAGGCTTGCCGAAAGGAGGAAGCGACTTCCAAGACAAATCTTTCCGGTTGACGCCTCGGCGCCGAGCCTGCCAGCGGCTATTTTCGCTCTATTACAGCCGCACCATTTTGGTTTTGTTACAGTCAAGTCATCATGGCAGCACGAGATCGAACGGGAAGATCATATATCGAATGTCAGTTACCGCTTCAATTATAATCCGAGGCTACCTACGCTAGGGTATCAGAAACTAGCGGCCAAACGTCAGAGCCACACGCTTCTGAAACTGGAAACATCGGTCCCGGATCGAACTCCAACTGAAGATTATAAATCAAACGGAAATTGTTTCCAAGCTAGGTGGCCAGCGAGCTATTCATTGCGCTCGAGGCCTCCAGCTCAATCATCGCCTGGTTACGGTCATCAAACTCACGTTCCATAATGTAGTAGTATGTATTGGCTATGTTGTGAAGCTGAGGAAACGATAGAATGGGACGCTTATTATACGCCAAGGCGATGATCCGTGATCGAGCCGCGATGGACTCGAAACGCTGCTGTATCGATGGCTTAACGACGGGTCTCCATTTCAATCACCGGCGACGCCACGAACTTAGCGCAGTTCCAGTTTAGAATCTGCATTAATATAGTAATCACTAAGTTTTGCCTCGTCGTTGCTGTATTTCGCGATGCTATAAGTAGGTAGTCGGACATAACCGGCGTCTTAATGAGGAAGCGATTGGGGGAACACGGGAACACGCACGAGCCCTTCTTCCCGAGTAAGATCTCCGAAACTGACGCACCGAGTTGGGTGGCGATTCGTTGTTTGAGCTCCTTAATGGTAATGTCTGTAGTGGCATCCACAGTAGCAACTGTACCAGTGTCAGCGACTCCCATGCATCCCTCTGAAAAGAAATCACGTATACCTGTCAGTAATAGATAGCTATTACGAAGCGCGTATTAGTTCCTAACTACTGGAGCACAAGCTATGAGTCTCACTTTGAAACTCATCGCGAGGAATAGGGTAAACGAGTCAACAAAGGCCGGTCGTGGAGTAGGCGATGCAAAGTACTGATCGGGCTCTTCTTATACCTTCTGATCCCCGCCTTTCTCAACCCCATGTATCACGAGCACTAGTGTATCAGATTATACTTTGAGCAACGTGAACTCAAGATCCGGGGTGACATCTTCGATATCGTCTCCATACTCGCTGCGCCACTGTTGATGGAGGACGGGGGAAAAGATGATGATGAGTTCTCACATGTTCGTGTTTGTCAGCATTCCGAGATCGTCGCGCCCGAGCCAGCAGTGTTTGGAAGATATATCAGGAAACATAGAAATCGAAAACCAACTTCTCTATGTACAGTTTAGTCTATGCAATGCGATTTTAAGCGTCTAGTGAGATATCCAGTATTCGGATTCATCACTGTTGGGGGTTTGCTCCAAGCTTTGCGTAAGTATTCTCCTTAAATTTTATTTTCCCCATTTCTGGAGTCGCGTCGCTCTTGCCGTCAAATATTGTAGTCTCCCGTCGCGGTTTTATATGATAGAATTCTTCTCTCTACAGGGGTTTCTGATTATCAATACTGATCTTCGCGTCGGTTGAGTGACAGGAACGTGGATTCGACTATCATACCCCACAGTCCGGATCCAAGCCGACGGGCGCAATATATGTATATATGCATAAGGCTATTCTAATCCACATAAACCGGCGTACGAGTACTACTTTGCTTCGGTCGGTAGACTAGAAAGTCAGAGGGCTGGGTACAGATCCGGACGGACGGACTCGCTGCCAGACAAATTCCTGATTCGGTCAGTATGTATCTCCGAGTGCTAGAAAGTCCAGATATCCTCTTCCCCTCTGTTCTACGCCTTTTCCCCCCAGATTACGACCCTCGGTCTCGTTGAGAGGTACAATCGCTTCTACTCCGTTGAGCTGGAGGCCGAGGTGATGCGGAAAGGGCCATTTCGATTGTGTCCACCTGCCAGAAAAAGGATTGATTATTCTCGACTTGATGACCCTTGCACAAAATAGGTTCCCCGTCCCTCTGGAAGCGCTCAGGTCTTAATCCGGATATCCCAAAGAGAAATATCGAGATTGGGTACCTATCTTTTCTCGGTTCAACATTATCCACCGGCCTTGGGAATCTGGATCTTTATTCGATCGCCGGATTTGCCCAATGATTTGTTGAATATCGACGCCGGTCGTGACCGGTTTACTTTATTCGGTGACGTTCTGAAGGCTTTCCTGTTGGTTCAAGGATTATAGAAGGGTCCGAAGCAAATTTGGATTACCAAGTTGGGAAGGACCCTTTTATGCACTCAACCCCCGGTCCCCTGGCCGTGGTCTCTCAGATGAAGAATTCCGATGATTTTTATGCTCCATTACCACAATATTGGGTCCCATTAATAGATACCGGAAGCATGCATATGGGATATAACTAGTAGCAGCCATCCTCACTGGATAGGCCCAGACGGAATCGATCAAGGATATAAGACCGATCAAGATGCTTACCATGTATTATACTTATACGACCGCTACGCTCTTCTTTCTGGGCTCTGCAGCACGCTATGAATCGAAGGTCTAAGCTGCTACGGAAGGGCGATCGGCAGCCCTCTCGTGTGGTCTCGGAGATGTGATTGGCGATTTCTGGGTCTGTTTTGACTTGGTATCTGTGTGTACTCAATGGAATGGAAATATGATTTTTACGGTGCATCGCACACAAGCCCCGGTTGGGATATCGTTGACAGCCCACTCTCGGCTTGGACCGCTCCCACTATGCCTCTTCGTCCGCCTCCCTAAACAAGCCTGTAAGAGAGATTTCGAACATCAGATCGCATGCTATTTGAGTGTTGACTGGAGGTGGCGTGTGGGAAACGAGGGACAGTCACTGGGCGCCGATTGAATTGGACACCGTGACGTATATATAGAGGTTGCTGGCATGTCGACTCTTTCTCTGCATCTACCACCACCTGAGACCCCAGAGAAGACCCTTCTTCCCTGAATTCCAGCGTAACGGTACTTCCTATCATCCCCCTTCCTTCCCTTGACCGCATTCTCCTTCCAGAGATCTCCATGACGCAATTCAACCCTGCCGTGCGACACCGAGCCCTTGGTACTTGGCTCTGTTTTCTTCTTTTTCTCAGTCTCGTCTTTCACGAAGTAGGTTCTTGTTCTCGCTTTCCTCCAGATTTCCTCTCCCTCGACGACTTCCCCTCGCTGACCTTTCGCTACCCATATCGATTCAGACTGGAGACGAATCGCCCTTCACAGCGATTCTCCCATTCATCCATCCTCGTCCCAAGCCTCACGTTAGGACTTGGATCCGGAACGATGCCCTTGTCGGGATTCTCGTTCCGGCCGCAGTCGTGCTCTTAAGCTTGCTTCTCAGCTTAGCCCGCCTCGTAAGTGTCTCAACTTCTTTAGACTCCATTCAAGTCGACCTCGACTTGCTGACACCCAGCTACCGCAATCATACCTAGATCCAGATCGATTTCGTACATGGGTGCACTCCCACCTCCAGTCAGCCTCTCAACGAGCCTTCGGGGCCTCAACCCGTTGTATCGCCCCTGTTGGAGGAGAATGCGACGTTTCCGTCCGCTTCGCAGGTGGAGTGCGAGTCGGTTGAGGATATATCCTGGACTTCACTGAGAGACATCAAGCGGAGGAGGAGGAGGAGTTGATGGACCTATCCGAGCCAGCGGACCTCTCCCCTGACGTCGGTACCCACTCCCCGGCCGCTCCAGCGGCTCCTTACCCTACAACCTCGCCGAAGGACACCATCGAGGGCGAAAGCCTCTCGGTTGGCCCCTCATTTCACAACGACGACGAGGATGAAGAGGAGCTTTCAGCTCCACACTGCTTACTGGCATTCCGAGTCCCGGCGGCACCCCTACAAACGAACCAACCGCCATGTGGAGTCCCACTAGAGCCGACCTCTCAAGTCTCAGGCCACCCCAGCAACTCTGTACGTGTCGACGAGAAGACCGAGGAACTTGAAGACTCGTCCGCCTTGGATCCTCAGGCTTACGGTGAACCGAATGGTACGGGAACCGATCCGGCTGCTCAAGTTAGCGGGACGGCTCCCGATGCTGGTTCACTTGGAGCATTCAAGTGAGTCTTTTAATCTTTTCTTCGGTCACGCTGGGACTGATTACTGAAATCTGGATATTGAATTTGTAGGCCGGGGTTTGCTTCGTCTTCGGTCTCCACGCCCAGGAAACCCCACAATTCGGACGCCGCTCTGTCTGCTCAAGTTAGCGGGACGGCGTCCAAGACTGGTTTCCTTAGCAATCTGAGGTATGTCTTTCATTTATTTCTCCCTTTCATCATGAGAACCGTCGACTAATGGTCTTGTTTTCGATTTTTCGATTTTGTAGGGTCAAATGCAAAGCGGCGGCGGCATCAGCAAAACGATCATGGGTGATCGTTCAAGCCAGTCTTGGCCGGATCAAGAACGCCGGTAAACGGGGCTTCAAATCCAAGAAGACCGAGCGCGAAATGGAGAAAGCGTACCGGACGTAGCTCAAGGGGAAGTGGAGGGAGGCGGACTCGGAACTCTGAGGATGTCGCCGATTTCTTCGAGGACGACGGAGACATCGAGGAGGGCGGATTTTTAGAAGAGCGAGCAGGAAAAGAGGATGGCGGAGTCGAGGCGGGGTGGGGGGGGCTGGCCTTTGGCCTTTTACGGAGCCAGCACCAGTCGGGATGGTTCTCGGAAGGTTTTCCGAGGAGGAGTGGCAGGAGTTGGACCAATTCCAAGGCGTACAATCTGGGACCACGGCGGCTGTGCGACCACAGCCGGAGGCGACGCCAGTAGACCTCGACCTGGTCATCGAGGCTATCTACAAGATCCGACTGGAGCTGACGGAGCCTCCCCAGCCTCCTCCGGTTACGGACAGCAGGGGATCTTCTGGATCCTCGGCTAAGAGGGGTTGGAGACGACTCAGACGAGTGGTCTCAAGGTTCCTTTGTTGAAACTCGAACGGCATAGCTCAAGTATCGCTCGATTCTATTTATTCTCTGGCTACCTTTTATTCGTTAATATTGCTTTGATTTCTTATTTATCGTCTGGGAGCTTTGGGGGTTTGTCCCGAGCTTGGTGTTGTGGTTTCCCTTATATGTTTATTTGGAATCGGTTTTCTAGAGTGATTCCGCTCTCTGAGCCGTCCGCCCTCTTCCGCGACACGTCCGAAGTTCACTTGCAGCTGCCGCCTTTCGGTCAGGGCTGACGACCCCCTCTCATGACCCAATTCAAGCCAGCTGCCATAAATAGCGCCACAAGTGTGAAACGCAGAATGTTCGCTTTCCGTCACCACCCGCACAAATCCCTTGACTGGCTCTCTGAGAACACGACCCTTCGGTTTTGCAGCTTTTGCTGCGGACAGCCTCGGTCTACGGATGCAGGAAGGTGGTTGCAGTGCAAGCGAGATGCTCGGGTGCAACATTTGAGCTCAGATTCTGCGTATTGTCGAGGTGCGACGATGGCAAGCGGGCTGTTCTCAGCACCAGCCGAGGTTGCGGTGAAAGCTACAACATTCAGATACCGATGCTTTTTCAATGAGTAAACACAATTGTAGCCATTGTGACCGGACGCAGACCAGAGTTATATAATTATTCCAGCACAATATATATTTATATACGAGGTGTGGCTATCAAGCCGCGGACGTACTACGCCAGAGGTATACGAGGCTGGCTCGCGCAAGGCAAGGGAGGACATAACGGTGAACAGACCAGAAAGGAGAGTGGGGCATAAAAGTTCGAGAGAGAAAGGATTTCAAGCATAGGGTATATATATATTTCTTCAATGTGCAAAGTCCTGCGCACCAGCGCACCACTCCGTCAACACGTTCGCTCGAAGAGCCTCTTTTGGAAATTAGAGTGCCCTCGCCACCGATCCGGACCTTCGTCTAAACATCCTCTTCAACTGCTTCTTCAAGCCTGCGGCAACGCTACTCTTTGACCTCGTAACGAAATACCGCTCGTCCGCATTGGGATCAAATTCCCCTACAACAGGCGAAGGAGAAGGCGAGTATTTACGCGGGAGTCCCTCTGGATAATACTCGGATGGGAACGGTGGGAGAGGTGGTGGGGGGCCGACAGTAGTGGTTGAAAGGTAAAACGCTTGAGTGGTTCCGAGGGAGAGTGATGAACGTGCGCTGTAGGTGGAGTGATACGTGGCCCTAGGTGATCTTCGAGGGTGGTAAAACTTCATGTCGTCATCTTCGTCCTCGTCTTCGTCTTCGTATTCGGCGGTGGAGGTTGTCCTCCGAGTGGATCGGGTGTTTTGGTTTGAGTGGTTTGCGGACGAGTCGGACCAACGGCTCTCGTAGGAGGGACGGATGAATTCGGAAGATGGTTTGGACGAAGTCAGGGTGGGTGAAGGTGAGTTCATGGGGCGTGCGTCGGATCCCAAAGCGATGTGCTCCTTCCGATCCCATGCGAGGAATCCCAAATTGGTGCTGGAGTGCTGAGCGAGGGGGAGAGCGGCGCTAAGGTACGACATGCTGTTGCGTTGCGTGTTCAGTGGTGGTACAAAAGTTGGTATGGCTGTGTTGCAGCGTTGTGTGTAGGGAGCGAGTTAAACGTAAAAGGTCGGAATGGCGAACGTTGATTCTGTCGTGAAATGAAAGGAAACAAACGAGTCAAGTGAACGTTAAGTCAAGTAAGAAAAACTTCGTGAAAGCTCGAAAGCTGGGGAAAGTGTTGAAGGAAGAAACCAACCGTCGCGTGTTGGGCTGGGAGACTTTATAAACTGCGGTCACCGAGCCCCAAACGATGGACCCTGTTCGAACTGTGATTGAACATCCATTACTCCTTTTGGAAGTTCTGGGGCGGTTGAACGCCACGAGGACGTAAACTCTGCACACTGTTTTCCCGAGAAAATGTTCAAGTGAATGTAAACGAAGACGTAAGACGGGGGCGCGGGTGAGAGAGTAAACACAGGGAGGCAATATGTCGGGTTGCAACGCAAGGCCACGAGGCAGCGTGTCGTCGGGGTGGCTTCCCATTGCTTCTACGTCTTGGGAAGGTTATTGTCGATCTCTTCGAATGAATTGGTGCACAGAATAGAGTGTATGTCGCTCATGGTCGACCTGCGCCACCCGCGTCAAGGGCTTCCTCGGTCTTTGAGTCGGGCGGTGGCGGAGGACGTTCGGTTCGTCAGACGTGGGAAACGGGAAACGGAAACAATAGACTTACTTGGCCCTGACACCAACCCACCGATTGATTCCAAGTTCCCCGTCCACTGTTATGTTCCCTCAAAGTGCTAGTACACGGACGGACCGCTGTGAGCCTCTCCTATATCCCGAACAATCGAACGCATCCAAACCACTCAAAATCAGGGGAAAACACCCAGGCGCCTCCCACCTTCACCTTCGAGTGCTGAGAGCGCTTACATAAGCCGACCTGAGCGCTGACGACTTGTCGGCAGCCACACTGCAGGTCTCGGACAGGCAGACACCGTTCTTCACCGATTGCGAGCAGCCCATCTGGCTTATTTATGCGTGAGTCCTATCATTTGCACACACTATCGCAAATAAATGTATTTTCGACGGAAGTCACGAACTCGGGTGACGCCCTCGACGCGTCTCTTCTGCAACGAGGACGTATGTTTCAGGTCCTCCGCCTTTAATTGCAGATATATCTTGCAACAATTACTTTATTCATCTGAGTATAAGTCATGTCAACTATGGGTAGCCTTGCCCGGCCAGTGCATTGAAAATGATGCGCGCGTGCCCTGATTTGCGGAATGCCCTCCTTCACGCAGCTCGGAGCCCTGGGGCACCTACTACCAAGATAGCTTCTCCTTAGAGTCGGAGACATATCCAAGGAAGTGACTGAATTCCACCCGTCGGGCGTCAAATGTAATCAGCATCATTCTGTTCTACCGCCCGTGACTACTCGTCACGAGCTCTCAAGTCTCCTTGAGCGAAGCATGGTTCTTCTTCTCGCATTAACATTCGTAGAGGCCTCTCTAAGGAAGACTGCACTCAAGAAATCTTTACGATGTGGCCAGATATTTCCAGAGTCTTCTTTACGTTTTGAGGGATTTCTTTTTGCCGCTCGCTTAGAACTTAGGCGAACCAGCCAACTGCGACACCATCGCATTCCTTGGTATTTCAAGTATGTTAGCCGTTTCTATACCATTCCGAGAAAGTATTTCTGACCAGAATCTTCGATCTCCACTGCTCTGGGCGACCCACGGCCGGATCCTCCTGCCTGGGCGAACGCAAACCCCATTCGAGACAGCATGGGCGACTAAGACACCTTCTTATCGGCAAAATAATGCTCTATGATGGATCTCTATCTCTATCCTAATGGGTCCGGAACGATGATTCTTTGAGAAAGACGGATCTAAAAGCCCCCTTCAATGTGAAAAAAGTTCTGGATCTGTATGGACATGATCTCTACCATTTCCCCTTACCTATCAATCAACCCATAGCTACGATTCCGAGCTAAAGCTGTAGCGTGTCGGGTCTTTGTTTTCTACTCGCGCGGAGATGGACAGCCTACCAATGGAAGTCGCGGTTACCACGCGAGAATAATTCCAACCATCGTACAGCTCAAAACCGACGAAGAAACGCCAGGCTTTCTTGCATTACTCCACAGTTTTCGTGGCGCGTGGAGCTATGGATACTTAAATCCAACCCCTAACTGGCGCGCTCTTTCTTTCTCTCCTATAGCTTGTCTTTCTCCATTAGTCCCACTAACCCTTCATCACTCAGTGGAAGCCTGGGCCATCTCGGGATCTCCCTTGATCTTCCGAAGATGTGCAAGTTCACAGCACATCTCATTTCATCTTACTTTCTGAACCCGTTCGTCACATAAACCCTTCACTCCCATTTAGTACCGTCATATCTGCTCTATGTGGCTTTGGGGTTCAAGTTCCGCCTCTCATCACATCGAATATTCGATCGAACTGAGTTAATTAAATTCGCCTTGTCCAGCTTGTTGAATACTTCCTCGTCACATTGCATTTCCCTACTATTCGCCTTCGGCTAGGGATTTGCTGGACAGCGAACGACTCGAATGCAGTGCAAGGTATCGCCGAAATGATCACACCCAACGCTCAAGCGCCAGATTTTATTCAAACCGAGACATTTTCCAAGGTGACTTATCCCAAGTTGGCCGTTAAACTCCGCATTCCGGGCAACCCGGACTTTCCTCCTTTTGGAAAAGCTGGTTCGTCACTGCACCTCCTACAAGCCCGCCGCAGTCGATCTTGGCTTATTTTTTCACACTAGATCTCCTTGACGCATGATTTTTGGAAACTGGTTAGCACCGATCACGTCATCCGCAGCTCCTCCCCGGACCAAGTCCCACAGCACCGTGAACTCAAAGCATGTTAGCGATAGTGCACTGTCTTTCGAAGAGACGCCGCACGCTTCGAGCAGGACAGCGGCGGAGTTAACTTGCTTTCCGGAACGTAGGGTTACTCCCGTGTACATGTAGCCTTCGCAGAACGGAGAATGGAGATGACCGAAGTGTATTTCGGGGTGAGTTGGGCCCCTCAGTCTTCAATCATGAACCTGTAATTGATATATTCAATCACTCCAAATGGTTTCTCTTCATTTTGAAGAGATATAAGTACGAGGGTTGATTAACGCTCGAGCCCCAGGCAAGGCTAGCCTCTACGGCCACCTTGCTCATATCTCCGTAAGCCACTTGACTAGGATACTCGGCTTCACAATCCCTTTCCTGAGTCAGGACTTACACTGCCGTGAGGGTGATGCATCTGCTCTTTATCTCCTCCTTTTCGGTCAAGCGCACCAAGGCGTAAAGACTGAGCATCCAAATCCGAATCGGCGGAGCACAGTCCATCCTCCCTTGTCTATGATCGCATAGGCGCTTTTAGTAGATTAACTTCAATAAAATATTCCGAAAGTACCTCAATACGATAGGAAGTGTCTACCGGACGGTCATCTCATTATACTCCGCCGTGCCAGAGCTACGGTATTCCCCTGGCTCCCATCCCTGACATTTTGGCAGGCAAAGGGATAGGCAATGGCGTTTAATGCTGAATGCAGCTTATGTACGGGTCGATAGTGTTATGGAGACTTGCTTTGCACTCTATTTTCGATCATGCCTTTCGATCCTCCCCACTTCCCTCTGCTATTGCAATGAAAGATTCCAATATAGATCAATTCAGGCTTTTCCACTGGACGCCCGAGCCAACCGTTACATATTGCTTACTATGACAGGGTGGAAAATGAACAAGGGGATATTAAAGCAATGCCCGATGGGAGTTTGCCGCGTTTCCTATTTAGAGTCGCTGAGGAAACTGCTTGCTCGAGAAAACGTGCTGGGGTTGACCTCGGCTGACGAAATAGGAAACGCCGTCCCACCTTATCGTGCATAAGAACCTTAAGTGTCATGGAACGCCTGGTCATAAACGCGTTCACACAGCGGGTAGAAGGTGCGGACCGGGTATGCCGGTAATTAGACAGTGCATCTTGAACGGTGACCTTTCTTTCTCCGCTAACTGTCTGCTTAAATTTAAGGTTTTAGACTCCAAGCAGGGGGGTTTGACCTCAGAGGTTTCCCCACTTCCGCCTCTCATTTGCCTGACTTTCTATCAGTTTCCGTATTTGGTAAGGTAGGGTTGTGACACGTGGCTTCTGTCTTCTCCTTCGTCTAAGCTCTCAATGGCTTGTCATGGTCGCCTTCCCGTGACAGAATACTTATAGATTATGTACGCCACTCGATTGCAGTTGGAAAGAGTCTAGATCAGCCGGAGCATTTGCAAATGAGTCAATTTCGCCAAAGAGGGTGCATCCATCCCTCCGACCGTATCGGTGTCAGCTGCCCCCGAACAACCTCACTCTAAGCAATCAGGCCCTGCTGATCCAATGGACAGACTTTGAAATGCCTCGGGACTGCACAGTTACCGAACGATCCGTATGGTACACGGCGGGGAATCTCAGGCACGTTGATGACGCCACAGTTTCTCATGTCTGTTTGCACAGCTTATTTGAATTCCCCGCCCACCGCAGAAAAAAAGAAAACTACTAGCTGATCAGAATCGGATGTAGAAGATTGCCGTAGGATCTTCTTGGCATGATCTGACTCGGAGCGTCCTCGTTTTGGGGGGTAGCCTCCATCCAGACCCCTTGCGCAATCAGCACATCCATCGCATCTCATCTTGCGTCAGTTGCGTCTATAAAACGACTGAATGAAATACTGAAGATCGTCATCACTGCTCCCCCAGGATCAAAGAGTCCCTTCTATCATTGACAACTCTTCACCATGACCATCCAAACTGGAGTCTATCGAATTAGAAACTTGAAGGTACGTTGCTCATACACTTTCAGCGATGGGCATGAAGGAATGCATAACAATTCTTTCAAAAGTCGGGGACGTACCTTGACAACAGCGAGAAGAACCGTGAAGTCATTCACGGATGGGATTCTCGTCCCGGATCTGGCAACCAAGAGGTTCGTCGCCGCCCACTTCCCCTGTACTAGGCTATATGTCGTCTCACTGTCCCATTCATGTCAGTGGGAAGTCCGCCAGAAGAACGACAACTCCTACACTCTCCGCAACGTCTCGAGCCGTCGTTACGTCCATGCATCCAATGGAAACGACAGAACTCGAGTCAAAGCGGAGGACAATGAAAGCGAGGCGACTCCTTGGGATATCCGCGATGCTGGCGATAACACCTACAAGTCAGTTTTACTCTCATCACTCTCAGAAAGATAACAAACATTTATGTTCTTACTTTTCAGCATCTACTTCAAAGGAAGTCGTGGCGTTATTGACTTGGACAGCGGCAAGGATGAGAACGGCACCACGGTAGGTCTAAGGCCATTTAGTCCGCTCTTTACTTTTATGGTGTTGAATCTAATCTTCGAATCCATTAGATCAACATCTGGGGCCACACTGAAGCCCGCCAACAGAGGTGGAAGTTTGAGACAGTTCGGTGCGTCGATGACCCTGCACCTTCCATCTACCACTAACATCGTCCTCTCACATCCACAGCGACCTCAGTGGAGACCGCCGTGACGACCGTGGACAACAACCCTTGCCTCAGCCCGGAGGAAGCGGGCCTGGAGGAGGAGGTGGAGGCGCTGGTCGTTATCGAGGCGCTGTGGACCCTGGTCGGTACTGGATCAGAAACGCCCACTCGGGCACCGCTATGGACTTGAGCGGAAGCGACCGTAATGATGGTACTGCTATCATTGGATACCAGGTCACCCAAGGGAACAACCAACAGGTACGGGTCTCATTCACAGCTTGGAGGTCCACGCCGTACTGAAGCCCAAAAACAAACGATTGTGGCGTTTTGGCTCTAGTGGGAGCTCGAACCCGGAGTTCAAGGATACCGCATTCGCAACTGCGCCACTGGTACTTATCTCTCTCTTAAAGGAGGTGAACAGGCCGCACAAGGTCTCCTGCCGACCGGTAACAACAACACGAATTCCGAATGGGACGTCCAGGGCGACCAAAACGGATACACGTACGTTACATAACCGAGCTTCACAGACAACCGAGCTTACCTAAAATACCTTCTCTAATGCAGTCTTCACCTTGCTGGAAGCAATAACCTTGTTCTGGACCTGGCGGAAGGTAGCGCCAAGGACGGCGCCAAGGTACGCCGAAGGGCCCGATTATGTCCCCGACCATTTCCTTTCATCATGCTGACCGAGCGCATTCTTCTTTCTCTGCTGACTAGATCTGCTTGTGGACCAGCAGTGGCGCAAATAACCAGAGGTGGCTCCTTGTCCGGGCTTGAGGTCGCATCCCCTTGAGTGGATCTTCTTGAAGTTCGAAAATTTTCAAAAGCTGTAGTACCGTAACCATGATAATTGATGTAGCTGCTCGCCAGAGTATGAGTCAATGAATAGTGAGTGGATGTTCTGAGCGCGTCCTTTCGACGCGTCGGCCGTTGGAGCAGTCCCCGACCCAGCTGTCGCCCAAGAGGTTCGTTCGGGTACCAGCACCGGTCCCTGACACCAGGCACCACTCCCCACACTAGCTTATGAAAGCTCCCCTCACTCGCTTCCCCTTTCCTTGCTTCATCCTCGACCGGCTTTGCTAACTAAAACCATATTCAGGATTCCCCTGTCTTTGAAATTGCTTTGACTGAGATTCTATGTGAAGTATGTCTCGTGTGCTTCACTATTTCAAGGTGGGCGTCGTGCTCCCTGTTTGGTGCCTTCGGAACGCGCGCGAACCGCAAAACACGGGTCTGCGCAGATCAAAGGTTTCGTTAAAGTGCGCATTATAGAGTTAAAGTCTGGCGTTCTACCTTGGCAGCCTTTGGTGTGAGAAGCGTGTGATTAATTGAACAACTTTGCCCGCGCGGCGGCGCGTGGTTGGTGCTGCACCACCACCCTCCGATGTGCCCTTCAGCACCTAGCTCTATAAGAATGGTTTCAACCCGCGGTAAAAGGGTCAGATACGCTTATACAGCATCCACTAAGTCAGGTTTTCAGTCAAGGCAAGGTGAATGCCAAATCTTTATATTACCTAAAATTCATGTCACCCCGACCCGCGTCTGACAAGTTTTGAAGCCAAAGCCAAGGGTCTAAAGACGAGTGAAAGCTCCGATGAAGAGGATAATAACTCTTCTGTGGTGTGGAGGATCAGTCGACCGCCCAAGAAACGAGCAAGGGGAGACTCGGCGCCTGTTCGATTACGGGTTGATCGGTCCGGATTGCTCAACCTCCCCGTCGACATTCTGTTCATGGTCCGAACCAAACCTATGCTAGGTCGCCTATCAATGTAACTCACGGTCCTATTGCAGGTCTGTCGGGATTTGGAACCTCCAGACCTGCTCAATTTGTCAAGACTTACCAAGAGCTTCCGGGCGGTCCTCCTCTCCCGCGAGAACCGGGGTGTCTGGGCAGGGGCTATAGAACGCGTCAAAGGCCTTCCCAGCTGTCCGCCAGATTTGTCTCATCCCGGATATGTGTCCTTCATGTTCGAAACTGAATGTCAGGTAAGATTTTCAGCTCGTCAAGATACGATGAGACGCTGATATAGTCGTTGGAAATGAGGGATGTTTATCACCGACCACCAGAATGGACTATTTTGTTCGACTACGACTCTGCGACACATGTGTAGTTGACCAGTACGAATACCGTTTTCTCGTGGCATAGGCAAGGCACTCATCAACTGTCTAACTTCTGCATTCCAAGTACCGTCACGGAGGACATCATAAGAAACGACTGGCCAGATGTGCCTGAAATATTGTTGAAAGCCATGCCCCGGTCCTGTAGGTACATTCTACCCTTCGAGTCGGCCATGGCTGCTCCTAATTACAGCTAGTCAACGGGAACTTTAATCGTTGGAGCACCCCCCTTTATATCCGACAGCTCGTCGTTGATGCAAAACGAACCATCGACAGCGAGAGAGAAGGGAGTGCGGCGTACCACAATGTCCTCAATGACATTCATCAGTCGCTAGCCAAGCTTAACACCATGCTTAAATCGGTTTGTGTTGCGAAATGATGGACAGTTTCGAGTGTATTCCAACGTCTCGCTCTTTAGACAGCACGGGGGATGATCAGATGGGCGGAGGGAGGAGGGAGGCAAAGACGGGAACTTTTACGCCAGGAGCGATTTCAGGAGTGAGTCAGCAGGTTCCTTTATTCTGGTTGTACCAATTTCGGTAACCAATATCTACTTTTGGCCCGAGCGCAGCATCTCGCAACGGCTCTCCTTACTAGGCTGGGACCAGAAAGACCTACCTTCACGATCGGACATTCAAGATTGGGATGGCAACGTTATGGAGATGATATTTAATCCCAAGACTCTCACAGATCGAGGTCAGCTTCTCACTATACATGCACTCTGTATCCTGGGCTTGACTGACGATCCTACGGCATCTAGCTTGGAAGGATCTGTACCCCAAATTAACCCCGCTCCTCAAGCTACATAAAAAGCGCCGGCTACGTAGAGAGGCTCAAGGTCGGTTAGAGATGAAGCGGAACGTGGTTTGGCAGTATTTCAAAGAGTGGATGAACGAAGAGCCAGAAGCGACCATACATCCAAGCTTCTTCCTGGAACCCCGCAAGCTCTTCGCCGTTCCAGCCATTGCCAAACTTATTAAATCCTCGGACGAGACGACCATCCGTGAGGATTTGTGGATCAAGAACGTCGCTAAGGTCGCAGCAGCCAACAGGACAAACCAAGAGAAGATCATCGCCGCGTTGCGACTCGTCCTCGACGGACGACCCCATCCTCAGAAAATGCAAAGTTTGCTCATGGGTAAAGATCCCTTTGAAGACCTCCAGGTGCTATTCGACCCCTCCACTGAAGTGAGCGCAGACGACCTGTTCGCCCCAACTGCCGTATTCTTTTGTACGAAGTGCAAAGTCGTTTTGTGGTTCCCTGACTTACTCATTCATGAGTGTTGTCTTGTAACACCATGGACCCCTGGGGCATCTGGCGGCGAGGAGTGGTTGGACAAAACTTTCCACACTTCCAAATTACAAGCGGCATCCCGGATTTGCTCTTTCATCCCCCGTCTTGTGGGAGATCTTGAGCTCTCATCGGGAACAACTTATAGCGAGGCAATGGACCTTGGAAAGGTCTTCCTTTGCTTACGATGTGACGAGTTGGTTTCTGAAACGATGTCTTTCGACAAATTGGTAAGGGGCTCGCCCAGTCGTTGAGTATCGTTTGTTGTTCTGATCCTAAGCTTAGGTGCAACATTATGTCGATGAGTGCCGGTGGTACCAATCTATGGAGTCGCATTTATCAAAGAATCCTGCGGCTCCGACTCCAGACTCGGATGATGATGATGACGAGCTCCCCGTCTTCATCCACACTCACGGAGATCAAGAAGATGGGCGGCTGGCTTGTGTAACTACTGAAGCCCAGTTGGAACGGTTGAAACAAATCAGAGAGAAGGATGGAGCTCGCCAAAGAGATCTCATTGAAAGCTTAGACACTGCAGAGCCATGCCCTCCCTGGTGGCACCCGACTTTGGTCCAGAACCGTGGGCGGCGGAGGACGTGCAATCTTTGCCCCAAATCGAGCAGCCGTGATTTCAACAAGGTCCGTTGGGTTGTATCCGGTTTTCATCCTGGCTGGTTTTGTTGACTATTTGACCGCACCTAGCCAATGAGCCCCATCGAGATGGAGGTGCATATCCGTACACGGTCAGTAATTCCAAGAGGCCACAGAAGACTTATTTATTGACCACAGTCCTTATACAGACACGCAAAGACGCCCGATCTTTTGGTTCATTCCAAACGATGTGGCTAACCTTTCGATATTTCCCTTCACTCCCGCGTATCTCAAGGAGCAAGCGGGGTGTTATGAGCTGCGAAAAGCGAACAGGCGAATTTATTTTCAATTCAAGGTGTATTGTGCATAGTGGGTGACGATGTCCTAGTGTTACAAATCATAACGAAATGTCTGTCCATACTTAAAAACTAAAGTCCAAGGGTGACTGAAAGCGAACAAAAGCACATAAAGTAACGTAGAGTCCTTGAAGGAACCACACCAGCGTTTAAATGGATGAGCGCCGAAGAGTGAAAACATCCTGTACAAAATCTGCGATCCTACTCCTCGTCTCCGGCCACGAGTCTGGTTTAATCGGGAAGCAGAGCACACTTCGGATCTGTCCGCACCCATTTCGCCATTCTCTTCCGCATCTAGGGGGAAAAGGGAGAAAAGGTTAATCGTAAACTTCACAAGCAAGTCCTCGACGGGCTGCGCGGGCTTACTTATAACAGAATTCGTAGCCACATCGGCAAATAATGTGGCGGCAACCTGAATAAAGAGCGGAGGTGTTAGTCTAACGGGCGGCTATAGCAATTCCGGGTTGGAATGGAATTTCAACTGGCCTGCGTCCCGTTCCACGACGATGCGGCACTTCGGACACCTTCGCCAGTTAGACCGTTTGGCTAATTTCTCGAGCGCCCTATCAAGTGCAGCCGCTCCGGATGCGTGCTGCAGCACAGAAACGGGCACACAGGAGCAAATCAGTGTTCAGCCTCCAAGGACATAAGCAACTCCTCGAGACTCACCGCAGACTGAGCACAAGTTTGACCTGATAAGACGACGATGACAATGGTGAGAGATGCGAATCGGAGAGGCACGCTGGTTAACAATGGGCTCACCTTCGTGCCACCGAGACTGGCAGCGGAAGCAGAAGGCTTCCCTACACTCGGGACATTCCGTTTTTCGGAGGGAGCGCGAACACTCTCCGGATGGTAGCTCTATCCGAGTGCCGCACTGGCCATTCGGGCAATAGAACTTCAAAGCAAGGGACTACGCGTTAGCCCTCCGAGAACCTCGTTAGCTTCAGCGAACACGGCTCACAGTCTGAACCTCTTCAAACAACTTGGCCCAATGCCACAATCCCTCCAGATCCCTTCTATCCAAAATCCGCTCGGCTTGTTGGTCCATGATGATGTACGTGCATTCAGGACACCGAATTGGGAAGACGGTGCGGAACGTAGCCTCCGACAACGCGGTTTTGAGATACTCCGAAATGCATGAAAAACAGTAGGTGTGGCCGATTACCATTCCGTGACAAGGCAAAGCAATGCCCAGCGGTCGTTTCGCTGAACTGGCGTCCAGGGTACTCAACGAGCCGTCGTTCAGAAGCAAAACTTGGTCGGCGCAGATGCCGCATTCGGGTTCTCCCGTTGGTGAGCTCGACGGGTTGATGCGAGGAGTCCTCGGTACTGGGCCCCACATGTTATCGGCGTTGACGCGGGTGCGGCCTTGACGTTGCTGTGGCAGTGTGCTAGTTGACGGGGACGCCTAGAAGAACCCGGTTGTAAGACACCTCTCACAGTTCACGACAATAGTCCGTTGGCTCTGCCCTTCACCTACCTCTTCTCCAGTCGTTTCCGGGTCTGGGTTGGTTATAAACAGTCTAGGTCGATCTCCGGCACCGTGGTATCGTCCAAACTCCGTAATAAGGGGCGGGGAAATGGACTATCAAGCGCGTAGGAGCAAAGTCGCGGCACTTGTTAGCGACATCACGATTGAAGGGAGCGAGAAGTGCTTTGGCTCACCTGTGGCGAACCTGGTGAGGTTGGGGACGACGGGCCTGGTGCAGAATTCGAAGTTGCATCGGTGGTTCGACGAGTAGCTCGACGACGTCGGCGGGTGGGCTTTGCATTATGGGTCTGCTCCATCTGTTTCTGAGAACTGCAAGATAAGATAGTTCCCTCTCGGGCTCGAGTGTCAAGGGGTTTCTTGTTCGCGGGTGGTTGGAGGAAGGTCAAGAGGAAAGAAGGAACGTTCTTGAAAAACGAGGATCGTAGACCTTTTCAAGTCATTGCGCGCCAGGGAGACAAAGGCTCACATAAGCGACTCAAGCTAGTGAGAGGGCCATATCATGGCGGTTTGAGGGCACCGCATTAGGGTTGCTGGCGTCTCAGTTGTTGAAGCGGAGGCGGTGAATGAGACCGCTGCATGAGGTGGCTGCGAAGGCCGCGTGTCACGTGACCCCAAAAGTTCCGCAATGAACAGCATTCTTTACGAACTTGAATGCCGGGAGGTTCACCAGTTGCAAGTAGGGAAAATGAGTAAACGATGGACACACTAAAGCTACCGATACAGTCATAAAGTACTCCCTTCAGCGAAAGGAGGACTATAATAAAGATGCAAGACAGAATGGAGAGGGAGAGGGGGAGACGGTAACATACCGAAAGGACCGAGCAAAAGCAAACATGTACATATCTTTTTACGCAGAATCATTATTCCGCCGGAAAGTGAAGAAATCTCGAACCAACTCGACAACCCTACTCCGAGTTTCAGGCCAAGCTTGGGGTTTCGTTGGGAAACATATCAAGCTTCTGAATGCACCGCACCCGTTTCGCCATTCTCTGCCACAGCTAGAAACGAAGGGAGAACGAGTCTGTCAGAAACACAAAAAAACTCTTGAATGCAGAAGGATAAAAGGTTGGAGTGGCCCTTACTTGTAGCAGAATTCGTGCCCACATCGACACATGATGTGACGACAACCTGTCAAGTCAATGTACGCGTGTCATTAGAATGGGCGGGGTCGAGCGAGAAAGAGCAAGCGAGACGAACCATCTCGCCGTTCAACGACAATCCGGCATTTCGGACATCTTCGCCATTTTTCCTTCTTCGCTAGTTTTTCGAGGGCTCTGTCGAGAGTAACTACTCCAGAGGCACGCTGTAAACACAAATAAGGTAAAGGTAGACGTATCATTGAGCAAGACTGGTTGATCTGAAGGAAAAGGGGGTGGGGGGCTAGAAGTCGACTTACTGCGTACTGCACGCAAGATTTTCCTAGAAAAGGGAATCACCGACGTTGAGATCGGGCGACTGACTCAAACTTCGAAAAGGAATATAGTAAAAAACACACCTTCGTGCCACTTGACTTGACAGCGGTAACAAAACGCCTCCTGACAAGCGGGACAATTTGCTCGCCGGGTCGTACGGGCGCATTCCGGAGTGGGTTGTTCAATCCTAGCGCCGCAGTCTCCATTGGGACAATAGAACTATGAATTTTCGAAATGAGTCAGTTCCAGTCTTGTTCCAAGCTCGACTGGACCGGGGGCCTAAACTCACAGTCTGCACGTCAGCAAACAACTTTGCCCAGTACCACATCCCTTCCATGTCCTGTTTCGTTAAGATCCTCTTCGCGAGATCCTCGATAATGATGTATGGGCATTCGGGGCACCGAATGGGGAACACCGTCTTGAAGGGAGCGTCGTCCAATTTGGTCCGGAAATATGTCGCCATGCAAGGGAAGCAGTAGGTGTGACCTAGATTAGCTCCGTAGCATCTCAATGCGAGTCCTGTGGGCGTTTCCGATGGGAGGAGGTCTTCGGGAGAAGGTCCTTCCGGGTTGTTGGGTTTGACGGTGATGGGTTCCTTGCAGATCCCACATTCAGGTCTGCGTAAGGTGGACGCAGCGATCCGCTTAGGTCTTTGCAGTGATAATGGAGTCCCAGGAGAACTAATGACGCTGACTTCTCGGCGACGCCGTTTGGGGTTCTTGTGAGGCTCGGCCTGGGGAACGGGAGGATGAGAGGATATTCGATGTCAGCCAAAATTCCAATTGAGTGGAGAAGCGCTCAGTTTCCTCACCTCGCTAGAGTCGTCACTGGGTGGGTCCGGGTTGACTACGAATAGTCGGTTTTTGCGTCGGAACTCGTCAAAGTCCACGCTATCAGACGCACGAACCCGACGAGGTGGCTTAATACGCAAAGTCAAAGTAAGTCGATTGAGTCACTCCGCTGGAGAGAATAGCGGTTGAGAGTACCTGGGATGGGGGAATATCGATAGCTAAAAGTGATGATACCGATCCAGTCGGCGATGGTGGTGTTGCTGTGGCTTCCTGTTCATGCGATGGAAGGACTAAAGTTGGCGTAGAAAGGACCAGATTTGAGGTAGGCCGGAACGAGTCGGGTCGAGGTTGAATCTTCATGTTGAATATGGGAAGGGGTTGGGTGGTCGGAACGAGTGGAGGAGGAAAGGTACGAAAGCTAAACGAAGAGGCTGGGCGGTTGTTGCGATAACTTGGATGCCCTTCAGACTATCTTTTCTACTTATACCTGTCTCGTTTTGGGAGTGATTTGATTGTCGCCAAGTACGAGCAAATGGAAGGGAGTGATGGAACAAGACGAGAAGGATACGCCCCCCGTCCTTTGCGCGCGTGTCAGCCACCGGAGTGATCTTTCCGCGTTGCATAGAACGACTCACCAAGCTGAGTCACACGCCACGGAATACCAAGGGAATAGCGCGGAGATTGGGAACTCTCGCAGTGGTTTGAGGGCAGTTTGAGACTGCGGTGGTGGCTATGTCATCACCGAACTCTCGAGCGGCTAACGCCCGGAACAGGAGGCAGAAATGCTCTAGTTCCACGTGACTTCTTCGTGTTCCCACTGGTTTGAAATGAAACATGAGGGCTTAAAATAAATGGACAGGTTGTGTGCTGCTGTCGTCATAGGCATTGCAAGGATATAAAACGACCCCTTCATGGTCGGAGTTGGAAGCTTGTGCCTGAGGCTTGCAACGTTGCGGGTATTCTGCGAAAGGAAACCGGAAATTGCCCTTTTTTGGTATGTGCCTTATTTAACATAGCCATAGCGGCTGAAATTATTGTTGGTCGCTGGGTAGGAGGAGGTCGTGAACAAGGCAGAAGTTGTATATTTTGGACCTGGGATCCAGGGCTTGGCGGCGACGCCATAAATGGAACAGCACGTGACGAGTCTGCGCCGACTAGCTCGGAGCCTCGGCTCGATGCGAGAGGAAATTGAGACGGGCTGAAATCGCCACAGTGAGGGGAAAGGTTCGCGGTCAAACACTCAGATACACGTAGAGGTATGTACTCTGAGACGAAGAAAGAAAACGTGAATATAACGATTGGGTGGGTTGGAGGTCTTAGTAAGTCCCGAAGGACTGCCTGACAAAGAGAGTGGCTAAACAGAGTACAACATGTACAAAAACATGTCCATGGCTAATACATGCATAATTCTCACCATCTACACTAATCTCGGGAGCTTTCGTTGGAGATACCCGGTGGTGTCACGGCGTGTATCACGGTATTCCAAATCATTCTCTCCATCCAAGCTCAGCAGGACCTTCCACCACCTTCATCGAATCCAGAGCTGGCCCGCCAACAAGTCCTCCATAACCGCCGGGCCATTCCACTGCCCGCCCCGTCTAATCGACTCTCACCGACTCTCGCCAGGGGTGCGAACGAATAAATCCCGGATCATCTCCACAACCCAGCTCCTCGTTTCAGGCCAAAGCTCCGGCTTCAAAGGGAAACATAGTTTGCTTCTTAATTGTCCACAACCGCTGCCCCATTGTCTACCGCAGCTGTAAATGAAAGGTTTGAAAAAGAGCAATTCGTTAACCGCCAGGTCGCGTTGCGAACTCCTCACGAGACCCACCTGTAGCAAAATTGGTACCCACACCGACAGGTCATATGACGGCAACCTAATCCAAATGAAACGTCACTTTAGTCAAGAAGCCGGCAGAGTTGGCTCAGCCGATGATCGGGGACGAACCGAGATTCCGTTCAACGACGATCCGACACTTTGGACATCTCCGCCACTTATGCTTCTTTGCAAGCTGTTGAAGGGCTTTATCCGCAGTTAATGCTCCAGAAGTTCGCTAAGAAACAAACCGTAACAGGTTAGTAAAATCCCGCTTGTCAGCTTCACACCCATTTTGGAAAGCGACGTACTGCATACTTGGCACACGTTTGACCTGAAACGGAAAGGGGAGAGAAATAACGAAATTTCAGTGTTTGATTAACTCTGGTCCAAAATGGAGTTGGAAAGGGGGTAGTTTCGGTAGAAGATACTCACCCTCGTGCCACTTGACGTGACAACGGAAGCAGAACGACTCTTTGCATGCAGGACAAACAGCCCTCCGAAGGTCTCGGGAGCACTCTTGGGGAGGTAACTCAACCCTAGCACCACAAGTTCCTATCGGGCAATAGAACTGGGAACCCCAATGAGCTCCAAACCTTCCTTCAGGATCAACAACAAGAACTCACAGTTGGAACCTCCTCAAATACTTTAGCCCAATACCATATCCCTTCTAGCTCCTCCTTACTCAACACCTTCTCCGCCGTATAATCTTGTATATGCCAAGTGCACTCGGGGCACCGAATGGGGAACACGGTTTTGAACGATGCGTCAGCGAGGCTCGTTTTGATGTACGTCGAGAGGCAGGTAAAACAGTAATTGTGGTCGCGGCATGGTAAAGTGATACCAGTTGGCTTCGGGGTGGTAGGGTCGGGATCGGGATCGGATGAGGTTGGGGTAGCGTATGATGATGGGAAACGGGGGATTTCGGCGACGATGATATCTTCGCCGCAGATCCCGCAGCTGCATTCTTTATGCTCGACGCGCGGCTTTGGAGGGCGTATTATGTGAGGAAAGAGGCCGTCTTCGAGAGAAGGGAGAGATGACGGGCCGGATTGACTGCATTCACCGTTCTGGGTGGGGGTCTCCTGATGAGGTGGTGAGATGAAAGATGTGGTTGAGCTCAGCACGAACATGCATACGAAGCCGTAGATCTTGAAAATCTAAAACCAACCTCAGAAGAGCTGCTGCCGAGGCTTATGCTTCGCCTCTCGGGGACTACTGTGAGTAGCTGGACACCCCGAGTCCCAGCTGGGGCGGCTCGGCCCTGACGACGAAAAAGTTGCATAATGAGCTGTTTGAGGGATCAATCGTGTCAGCTCATCGCGGCTTGCTCGCAAATGGGAGCGTGACTCACAAACTAATACAGGAAGATTTGAGAGATAAACAAGAGAGAGAATGAATGGGGAGAGGGAGCTCTTCAGAGGTGTTGGCAACACAAGTGGCTGGTGGGGGGTCCAAAAAGTTGGCAACCAAAAGGCAAGGAAATGAAAGACGAGTAGATCAAGTTTTTATACTTGAGTTGAGGTGGAGTGTTTTCTGGCGGTGGACCGTGTTGTTCAGTTCACGAGCCGGTGTCAGTCGGAAGCGGGAGGGCAGGCGTAACGGAAAACTAGCATAAAAAGCAGGGCCGGTTATATACTGATCACCGCCGGGCCTCGGACCTCAGCTGACTCACACTTTGTACTCAAAAATTCGGGTTCCTAAAATTGCCTTGCAGAGGTTTGAGGGACCATCGGCTGCGGTTGGGTGGTGACGGTGGCGGTGGCTGTGAATAGGGGAACCGAAATTAGAGGCCTTATTGCCGTGATCACGTGATATTTCTCGTGACGGGAGGAACCTATCGACGGAGCACGGATAGAATGCCAAGAAAGTGAGTTATAGTATTGGGGCTTATTCATATAGATAAAGAGGATATGCGCTTTTCCCAACTCGACGGTGCACTGGACCCCAGCCGCCTTGTCGAGTATCACCAAACGAAAGTGAAAAGCTCAAGTACGTAGCCCAAATAATGGTAAAGTTGGAAGAAAGTGGGGGCAAGGGCAAGGGATTGCACGTCAAATGTTGGGACTTTTGATATTCCCTGATGTCCAGCATTCCTAGGGCCTGATCAGAGATAGCCGGTGTCATTCCTAGCTAGCCGAAATCGAGACAACAATATTTACACGCGTAATTTCGATGAGTTGGCACGCAATGACGGCGGAACGGCAGGAAAGTGGTTTCGGATGAGTACGTCGCGGGGACTGCCGTGGGTGTCGAGAAGAGGATAGGCTACAGATGCGTCGCGTGGCTGTGGTGTTTGGCGTGGTGCAGGGAGCTTGAGGAACTGTTCATATATTCGAACAAAATGCAAATACCGTATTATTTCGTTAAAACAGGATGTCCCATGTCTCGACCCCCGATCCAGAACGGTAAACTTTTACAGTAAGCTATCCCCCGGTCCCGAGGGTCTCCGCCGGTAAGAAATAAATATCACGCGATACGACTCGGGTGGATATATAGAGAATCCTTACTAACAAGGGCTTGTCATGTAATGGGTTCTCAAGACCCTAGCCCTATTCCCAAGGAACCGGACGCGATGGCCAACGTTAGCCAGACATGGATACTTACCACTGTTTTGGACATCTGCTATGATCATTGGTCCTCGACAAGAGACACAAGAGGGACAACAATGCGCACGAGAGTGTAAAATGCAAACATTACAATTACCACCAAGTTAAACCGTCGCACAACATTGCTTTTGATTCCCAGACAAACGGTTTCTTCGGACTGGGAGCACCTGAAGAGTCACAAGGAACGTCTAGGCTTAAAAGCATATTGCTCCTCAGAGTACCTAAGACGCCGACAGACTGCTTCGGGGCGCCCGCCACCCACTTGGCGAGGGACCGCTCCGCCAAGGTAAAAATTTGTGGCCCGGTCTCTAGTCGCGCCGTCTCAAATGCCGCACCAGTTCGGTTGCGCTGGTAGATGTCTGTCCCGGTGTCCCTCATGCGTCTGTTTCAACGAAATAGTGCCGTATATATATTGAGTACGGCAGCCGAGAGAGTCTAGCAATAGAACGATATATGATTATACGGTAGCATACAAAAGATAGGAGTGTCTCGACGGACGGCTATCAGAAAATTTTCCTACGTAAATGGACAGCTTGAAGAACCAATTGCGCCACAGCGCTTACACCTCTAATTCCTCGAAACGTGGCTCCCGAGCATCAACTAGTTGATCGCTGGTGTCGCCTGTGCCGTTCCAAGTGTCGACTCCCAACACGAGATATACGATGATTGCAGGTGCAAATGCAGCTGCTAAAAGCATGGCTGAGTTGATCGAATCCGATTCCCTGAGACTGTCAGCGGCAAGCATGAGCAGTGCCATCAGAAGGAGAAATGCGGAATACATTGCTGTAGTCTGAGGCATCGTAAATTTGATGGCTAGAGGGAGCAATCCTGAGCGGGAGCTCTCAACCGACCTAATCCAAGAACTCTAAAAGTTGCAGTTTGAACATATCAGATCTCTACAGGAAAGCGGGAGAGGGAATTGAATCTTACAATATCGGATGCAGTGTTGAATCGCCATCGACTGTGGCGTTCATACAGGGCGAGAGCGCTAATGACCGAAAGTGACGCGAGCGACGTCGCAGCCGCAACCAGCGGAGTTGGCCCTCTGACAACGATGGCAATACCCCCCACACTGATGAATGAGAAAGGTCAGCAAACCCACAGAAGGCGCTGGCTAAGATTACGAACATAAATAAAGCTAAGCCCTGTGACAAAAACAATGAAAATCAGCCCAACTGCTTCGTCTTGCGATGTGAGAGACGAACCAGGACTGCCAGACGGAGCCATTCACTGCGCAGTTCTTCAAAATAAACATGCCAGTGGCGTTGGAAAACTACACGGCCATTCCATAGTTCAGTGATACGGTCGAATTTGGGGCGCGATAATGTTAGGAAGAGAATGTCGAGAACCCGTAGAATAAAGTTAGGGCGTTGACCGTTCTTGAACTCGGCGAGTCCTTGATTGCGGTCCAACCTTGGTCCGGGAAGGCTGTATCCGTTTATATGACGAACGCGTGCTGTGGTCAAAATAGGTTAGAAGGACCGCTGGCTTGATTTTTAGGTGGCACTGACTAATGCTCCCCCATAACCTTGCTGAAAAGGTTAATTATTAGAGTGATTTTGAACTGTCCGGAGTTTCATTTGCTTACCGAAAGTGGCAGTCCTGTAGCTCGAAGGCTCACCAGAGGCTGCGTGATCATCGATTAGATGTGGCTGAAACGAAAAATAAGTTTCGAAATTTCTAACCAACAAAGCCCTCCAGGGTTCGCAGATGGTCACGGCACTCTTGTGCACCATAGGGGAACATCGAACCGAAAGATGTCATGTCATCTGGGAAAGGCGCGTCAGAACGTAAGTGGGGCTTGACGTCTGGTCAAGTGAATTTACCTGCACAGCCGTGGCGGAAAATGGCGATCAGCTCTTTTTCGGAGGCTTGGTCGTGTGGTTGGTGCGCGGGGAAATATTCTCGGTGAGTCCAGTACTCGGGCATCAGGGCGGCCTCTGGAAAATATCGAACGTCGAATGCTGGGATTAGCATCCAGACCGGGAGCCCGACAAGTGCGCTTACTGAGATGATCCAGTGTTTCGAAAGCTGCAAGCCCTAAATCTTGGACACGAGCGACGTGGAGCCAAAAGGGATGCCGATATCGGTTATCTACGAAATAATACTCTACCTCGCAGGCAGCTAGGCTCTTAGAGACAATGTGCATGTAGACCTCGAACTCGACGATTTGCAGGTTCTTGGAGCGACCGAGCTCAATAAGATAGTCATGAGCGAGTAATAACCATCGCGCCGTAGACGGAACTCGGACGTTGCTTTGTGTCACGATTTGACGCTGGGCGTGTCGGAAATAGGTGTCCCCCTCGGGGTTCGGGTAGTGTACCCACTCAGCGCCAATCTCCTCGGACCTATATGGGCGTGAAGAGTTAGTGCTAATGACTCCTATTGGCCGAAGACCGGAATGAGTGCACTTTGACGCAAGGCGCGTGCATGCAGGAACGGCGTCGATCAGAACGCCGCCTCCGCTAAGAATTAGGTATGAGTTTGTAGCTGGACTGGTTTATAGAGACACCGGCTTACGCGCTGACAAACCGATCGTATCTGGGGATCGAGGTGGGTAGGACTGGTGTGAATATTACGCCTAATGAAAGAATTATCTCGTTAGCTCTTAACGTTGCGGGTAGGATGAAACCAACCTGAGGTGCCGATGTGCTTCTCGCCGACCGCTGTTTCGATAGGATGTTGCATCTCAGGCGTGAATCGTGCACGGCAATACAGGCAGCGGCGTTGTCGCTTAGAATTGCTATCATCCAACAAGGAAATTTTACTGGGCAGAGCGCCCGAGTGCCTGGCGAGAGTATCTCTCGATTCTGTATAGAGGGAGGGGGGAATAGGCTTAGGTCGTGGACGAGAAGGAAACTGCTATTTGAATTTGGACAATCGATGATATGCCCATAACTTCGAAGACACAATGGAACCTTCCATGAGATATGTATGCCATCCTGCGGTTTTCGATGGCAACAGCTGAGAGTCACTCAAGGTGAGGTGCGTTCCCATAGGTTCCCACAGTGCCGGGGGGATATTTTTGCGGGGTAGGAGTCGACGGGCGCATGGCCATGGGGCAGTGAAAGGGAGGATCCAAGACGTCGGTAGGATCTCTGGGCTCTGGTTCCTTGACTGGGGGGCTGTTCCTCTCCGTCAAGCCTAGGGTCCCATATGACGTGTCTCCGCCAAACACATCCAAATGCCCTGCAACAAAAATCGTCTCGACTCTCGGTTCAAACGGAGAGTACCGCTGCCGTGGATTCGGTCTAAACCCAACAAAAACAAGCATTGTGCCATGGGTTTGGGGATTACTGCCCTTTTCGTACAGAGAGGATGTTCCGGCCTTTCATGTCTCTGATCATGAGGCCACATTCCATCCTCCCCTCTTTTGGAATGTACGTGCTGTCTGGTAATTTCGGAATTGGAAATTCAGGATTTTAGGCCACACTACAGTTGTTAGCTTTGGGAGAGGCTCTCTGAAACACCGATTCCCTGCGGCCCGCTAGCCTCCCGGTCCGCAGCGAAAAATCGAGGGACAAATTCACTGCATTTCTGGGCACATTCTTGGACCCGCGGCGTCCACAAGTACGTACGGATTACGACCACGCTACGCTCTGGATCGACCTGAGCACGGAGGGGAATGAACTGGGGGCTTTTGGCTTATTCCCTGCATTCTGGTCGTTTCAAACGGTACCCCGAAAGTAGTCTCAGAGTCTCAGCCTGCCTCGGGCCTGGACCCATCGGAGTTATGATAGCCCCATGCGATACTCCCTTCTCGTCCCAGAATGAATTGACGAGCATCGATCGCTTTCTCATTCTCCGAAAGTCAACTTACCCAGAGGTACGAGGTGCTCTATCATCTTCACGCAGAGGGTCCGCTCTCGCTCCCGAGATGGCTTCGGCTATCGGTCATTCGTCGATCCCGGCGGCCGAGTCTCGCTTACCACAATCGGAACCTTTTCCGCAAAATTGATCCTACCTCCCTCAGCCAATGAACGCCTCATGTTCGTTTCGGAAATCTTTCGGGGCCAAAGGCCAAGAGGGACGCCCAAACAGATCACGAGAGTGGGGAAGACGCACATCTCCCCCGCCTCTCTCACCACATGCTTGGATCTCGCTCGTAACGTGGCCCCCGAAGTCTATCGGGACTGGATCAGGACGGTCATTTTAACCCTGGTTTTGGTCTCACTTTCGGACGGACATTTTCCTTTTTTGCTTCCCAACCCATCGCAACGTGGCTCCCGCACATCAATGTAACGGACTGTAAAACACTCCGTCTGAGGAGCATGAAAATCGTTCCCGCAGCGATGGACGACATGGAGCGTCCGGTCCAATGAAAATCGCCTCCCACCAGAGAAGTTGACTTTCGAAGGATGTGAAGGTTATGGATGATTTCAACCTATGAGCATATGAGAACGCGGACGCGGCGGGTCTGGTACCCGAGGCTTTTCTCTGCACTCTGAGTAAACTGTAAAGTTAGTACCAAGTGCCGGGAATTCCGGCTGAGGGTACCCTCCTTTTTTCAGTTAAGGAACTCCCTGCTCACTTGATTTTCACATCCCAAAAAATCTCGCAGCTCAATTGAAGTTTTGTTTTGTTTTGTTATCGTTGCGACCCGTTCGTACCCGCCGCGCCTCGGCAACGGGAAAGGACCTGTCTCTGGAAGGGGTTTTGACGCTTGTGAATCGGCAATCCATTATGGGGGGATGTACTTGCCAATTAGGGGACGGGGTCCTGACGCCTGTGAATCGGTAATACAGATGAACTTGCCAATTAGGGGGGCATGTGCTGACTTGGGGGCGCTGCCTATGTCCAAATACGGTCGTTATTTGGCTGCCCCCCGAACGCTTGCTTAATACTCGGTCCACCGTAGTGGAAACACTGGGCCCTTTCGTGAGGCGGTGATTCTTTAGTTTGCAGAGAATTAACCATGTGGGGCCTCTTCGCTCCCAGAATACTGGGGGCGAGGTTCCAGCTGAGGAACACATGACGAGATTCATAAGTCTTGCCAATAGCCAGGAATTGGCGTGGGGCGGGGAACGGACTTCATTACCGGGCTATGGTATTAGTCGTGCGGATAACTCTAAAAAGTGCTGTGGTGCAACTCTTCGGGAAAGGCCGGGGAGTGATTGCGGGCTGTTGGAACGTGTCGACCCGCCTCTATTTGATAATTGATAATTGAGAATACCAGAATCGTTCCATCAGAGCTTCTGAGAAGGTAAGGCCATTAAGATACTAGGCAGGAAAGGCGGCATTCTGTCTTTTTTGTACTCCCCACGGCCTAGGGCGCTGGTCTCGACGGCAGATCAGATGTTCCATGTTAAGATACGCAGATGCTACCGAAGCTGGTATGTGTTTGCCCAACCCTACCGTCGTTGGCTTGTTCATCTATTTAAGAGTGCTCCCATTCCAAGGAACTTACACCTCAGACGCCCATCCGTTTTACTGAGGTGAGTTTGCATATATCTTCCATGACTTGTCCTTTCGTTTACTTGATACTCTGTGCCACCGCTACCTGTCTTCCCTCTTCATCCCGGCACACCACTGACTCGACCTCCCTGCCGGTCGAGGTGATCAGTCACCGTCCAGCGACCACCGTGACAGGCAGCCACCTCTACCCTCACTCGAACTCGACAGCAGACAAACATATGTCACCTCCCACTATTGTCCAACCCGGCCGCAACAGAATCCAGGCTTTGCGGAAGCAAGCCAAGTCTCTGCTCTATCACAGGCCGATTCAGTGCTATATTCGCCTAGCAAAAATGGTCCGCGATCGGTTGACGAGGAGAGTAGATGAAGGAAGTAGCGTTGGCGAGGACGACAAAGGACGGCTTGGATGAGGCTCAAACTAGTGTCACCGCCACTCCCGGAATACCAGAGATTCTAGTATTCGTAGATTGATTCTAGGGATGTGGAATCTCGTATGCGTTTCTCTTTCTATGCACGTCATGCCTTTTGGGTCCGGGGCGCCCTGCCAGCGCAATTATTGGAAAAGTGACGTTTTCGACCCAGCCCCCTCAAAAAAAGGGAGGAAGATAACTCAGAGCCCCCTGTGTGTTCCTTGTTGTTATAACGATACGTTCGGGCCTTGAAATCGTCTGGGTGTTGTCCAACTCAGCCAATTTCCTAGAGCGTATAAACAGGCGTGACGGAGGATGTCGGGTCCGAAGGTTCTGGGAGTGAGTTACCGTCCCGTAACTTGTCGCAGACTGGGGGCGTCATCAATTTGGCCGCAAGACTTTAGGAGTTAGAAAGGCAATGAATTGAAAATGAGGCCCTACGTCACTAGCGGAAGCCTGTGGCCGTTTCCTTCGCGGGAAACAATTCCGCCTCTTGTGCGCTAAACCGAAGGGTATTTATTCCAGTGTGGCCCTAAAAGTCTCTTTCACCCCAGTTTCTCGACTCCGACTGTCTCTTCTTCATTAATAAATACGTCGAGAGATACAGGGCCGCAGCGCTTCTGAAGATAGTGCACCAACAAATACCTTTTCAGGAATGGTTTGAGAGACTACGGTCAACAGGTTTCTATGATCTCACATCAGACTTAATTAGTGCTGCCAGCATTTCAACATCCCGAAGCTGCTATAACTCCGGAAATTGAGCGTGACAAAAGAATAGTCCCTGTCCCGGTTGACGACACCATCGGCGGATCCCACTGATTCAGTGTGGCACTGAATACGCCCACCGTTGCACACGGCCGTGAGAGAGTCTGTTCCAGTCCCCGAGAGCTTCCCGGAGGGCCTTATCAGTGTCTTATTTCTCGTGATGGGAGGAACTAAACCAGCAAGTCTGGAATGAAACAATCGACGAGTACAAATATAAGAATTTCGATCGAATGAGTTGGAATCTTAGAGCATATTCACCTAGACATCGATATGGGTACGGAAGAGGATACGTGTTTTCCCCGACGCGACGCTTGTCTCAGTCGCCTGCTCGAATATCACCAAGCGAAAGCGAGAAGTTCAAATACCGAGTAAAGGTTGGAAGGACACGAAGGCAGGAGCAAGTGATTGCACGCGAAATATCGGGACTATTTATATTCTCCGGTGTAGAACATCCCGAGAGTCTCATCATAGATAGCCGACATCATTCGAAAGCCAGGCTCGAGATAGCAATACCCACGTAACTTTGATGGATTGGCACGCTGTGACGGCGGGCCGATAAGAAAACGAGCTTGGAGGTGTACGTCGCGGTGGCTGTCATGGGTGATGAGGATAGGACGGGCCGCAAATGGGTCGCATACTCGGTGAAGCCTGTGGTGAAGTTCCGTTTCTTTCAGCCAAAAACAGATTTTATTGTGAACAAGCGGAGAGAGTTTCGCATCAAACAATCATGCAATAGTAGAATACTAGAAACAAAAGAATCTTAAGAATGTCTGTCGACGGTTAGGGACTCCCCCTGGTATAAACGGACGGATGGAAAAGCAACTGAATCACAGCGCTTAAATCCCCAATTCATCGCAACTTGACTCCCGCGCATCAACTAGCTGCTCGCACGAGTCACTTGCACAGTTCCGAGTGTCGACTCGCAACATGAGATATACTATGATTGCAGGTCCAAATGCAGCTGCCAAAAGCAAAGCTGAGTCGACAGCATCCGAGTCCCTGAGACTGTCTGCAGCTAGCTTAAGCAGTGCTAACAGGAGAAGAAACGCGGAGTAGATTGCTGCAGCTTGAGGCATCGTAAACCTGATAGCTAGAGGGAGCAATCCTGAGTGGGAGCTTTCAACTGTGGAGATCCAATAACTCTGGGGGAGACCGGGTCAGATTCAGTCGGATCCACATTGAGACGAAAAAAAGAGGAAACCCTTACAATATCAGATGCAGTTTTAAACCTTGACTCATTGTAGTTCACGTAGAGGATAAGGCCGCCCATTACCGAGGCAAACGAAAAGGATGCTGATGCCACCGCAAAGGGGTTCGGTCCGCTAACACAAATGAAAATCACTGCCCCACTAACCAACCAATGGAGGGGGTCAGGAGATGATCGAAGACGATGCATGGTATGTACTGACATGAAAACAACTAAACTCTGGATGACGGATACGATCAGCCAGACTTCTTGTGTCTCCAAATGCTATTGACGAACCAGGGCCACTAAACGCATCCATTCTTTTTGTTGTTCGTCAAAGAACGTACTCCAGTGACGTCGGTAAACCACACGACCGTTCCATAGCTCGGTGAGGCGGTCGAATTTGAGGAGGGATAAACCGAACGAGAGAGTAACAAGCGCTAGAAGGTAAATACCGGGCTTTAGCCTGCTCTTGAACTCCGCTAGTCCTTGAAGCCGATCAAGCCGTGGCTGTGGCTGGTAAGAGCTATATCCGTTAATGTACCTGCCACGTGCTACGACCAAAATAGATCAATGATTCGCGCGGTCGGGTCATCAAGACCAGGTATGTCGCTTACTAATGCCCGCCCAGAGCCTCGCTGGAGAGTTTCATCATTACAAAGAATTAAAGAAGCATTAAAATCCAAATAATTACCGAAGGTGGATGTCCTGTAGCTTGAAGCTTCGGCAGACGCTATATAACTATGGTTGGGTAATTGTCACCGCGAAAAGCGGGCCGTAAAGGTGCTCACTAGGAAAATCGGCAAGATTCTGTAGGAACTCTCTGCAATCATGAGCGCTATACGGAAAGGTCGAACCGGGGCTAGTCAAGTCATCTAGCATGTCAAATCAGCGTCACCGCAGCTTCATGAGCAGTCAAGCAAGCGTACCGACACAGCCATGACGTAGGATGGAGATTAACTCGAGTTCTGAGACCGCATCAAGAAGTTGATGTGCAGGGAAGTACTCAAGGTGAGTCCAATATTCGGGGACCAGGGAAGCCTCTGTGGATTTTGGAAACGTTGAGGATTTAAATTAGGCGGCCCCGAAAACTTGAAACCTGCTGGGAAATTACTTACTAAGTTGGCCACCTGTTCCAAAGCTGGGTAGACCCAAATCTTGTACGGGAACGGGATGGACCCAGAAAGGCAGCCGAGCAGCATGATCGACGAAATAATATCCCACTTCGCAGGTGTATGACGACTTTTCGAGAACCTGGATAAACACCTCACGCTCGATGATATGGAGGTCCATTGCACCACCTAGCGCAACGAGGTGGTCATGAGCTGCTAACAAGACTTGCTCAGTCGACGGGTGCCGGATGTCTGCGTAGGTGACGATTGAGCGTTCTTCATGTCGGAAGTACACCACTCCTTCTGGGGTTGTGTGGTCTCCCCAGCCAGCGGGAAGCCGTTCAAAGCTATACATAGAAGTAAAGGAAATTGAATAACCGATCCTTAGTTTGGCTGAAATCTACTGACCATGTGGTGTTCATAGGACGCGTATTGGCGGGAACGACGTCCGTTAGCGCCCCACGCCACCTGACGAATGGGCATTAGCTTGCAGGTATTCGAAACGACATGGAAGAGAGATGAACGAGCCCACCTACTGATAGGACGATCATAACGTAAAAGAGAGGAGGGGAGAACTGGTCTGAGCAACAGACCTGGAGGAAGACTGGTCTCGTTAACTCTGCCGTCGTCTAAGTCAATGACACCGCGATTTCCTTCGAAGTCGATGCTGAAGAGTAAGAACATTAAAGTTTGCTATCTTTCTGATAGTTATGATAGTAAACTAACTTGTAGGTGTTATCGCCAGCATCGTGGATTTCCCAATGAGTCGCCTCGCTTTCACTGTCTTCCGCTTCGGCTCGAGTTCTGTCGTCTCCATTGGATGCATGGGCGTAACGACGGCTCGAGACGTTGCGGAGAGTGTAGGAGTTGTCGGTCTGTTGGCGGACCTCCCACTGGCATGAATGGGACAGTGAGACGACATATAGACTTGTACAGGGGAAGTGGGTGGGCGACGAACCTCTTGGTTACCAGATCCGGGACGAGAATCCCATCCGTGAATGACTTCACGGTTCTTCTCGCGGCTGTCAAGGTACGTCCCAGACTGCCGAGCGAATTGATTGGCAAAGCCGTTCATGGTCTTGCTGAAAATGCAAGGGACGTACCTTCAAGTTTCTAATTCGGTAGACTCCAGTTTGGATGGTCATGGTGAAGGGTTGTCAATGATAGAAGGGACTCTGTGATCCTGGGGGAGCAGTGATGACGATCTTCATTATTTCATTCAGTCGTTTTATAGACGCGACTGACGGCAAGATGAGATGCGATGGATGTGCTGATTGCGCAAGGGGTCTGGATGGCCAAAACGAGGACGCTCCGAGTAAGATCCTACGGCAATCCTCTACATCTGATTCTGATCAGCTAGTAGTTTTCTTTTTTTCTGCGGTGGGCGGGGGATTCAAATAAGCTGTGCAAACAGACATGAGAAACTTTGGCGTCATCAACGTGCCTGAGAATCCCCGCCCATACGGATCGTTCGGCAACTGTGCAGTCCCGAGGCATTTCAAAGTCTGTCCATTGGACCAGGAGGGCCCGATCGCTTTGTTTCTCCTAGTAAGATCTAGTAAGATTTAGGGAAAAATTTGCCGTGGTAGATCATGGAAGGAAGGCCGGGCAATCGCTAAGTATCTCTGAAATTCGTCTGCCCTAACACGACTATGCCCATCAATGTTTGACGCGATCCGACCTTCAAAGAACGGCGTCCTACGCGTGCTACGGAGTCGTCTTGCAGAAGGTAGCAAGTGATTGCATGCTAAATATCAGGACTATTAGATAATATTCCCTGATATTGAGCATTCCGAGGGCCTGATCAGAGGGTATCTATGATTCCTAGGCCGGAATCGAGACAATAATACACGCGTAATTTCGATGGATTGGCGCGCAATGACGGCGAAACGACAGGAAAATGGTTTCGGATGAGTGGGTCGCGGAGGTTGCCACGGGTAAGGAGAAGAGAATGGGCGAGAGATGCGTCGCGTGGCTATGGTGTTTGGCGTGGTGCACGGAGCTCGAGGACATTCCGTTTTTGTTCGAACACAAGACAAAGATGGATAGTGAGTTCTGCAGGGGATAGAGCCTGGCAATAGAACGATCATACGGGAGCATACGGAAGTCAAAGATGTCTCGACGACGATCAGGGGGTCTTTCAATGTAAATGGACGGCTGAAACACTAATTGCGCCACAGCGCTCACATATCCGATCCATCCCAACGGAACTCCTGGGCATCAACTAGCTCCTCGCTATTGTCGCTTGCGCCGTTCCAAGTATCGACTCGCAACATGAGATATACGATGATTGCAGGTCCAAAAGTAGCTGCTAAAAGCATGGCTAAGCTGATCGCATCCGAGTCCCTGAGACTGTCAGCAGCGAGCTCGAGCAGTGCCAGCAAAAGGAGAGATGCGGAATAGATTGCTGTAGCCTGAGGCACCGTAAATTTGATGGCTAAAGGGAGCAGTCCTGAGCGGGAGCTTTCAACTGTGGAAATCCAGGAACTCTGGAGGAGACCTGGTCAGACTCACTCGGATCCGCATTGAGACGGAGCAGGAGAAAGCTCTTACAATATCGGATGCAGATTTGAACCTTGTCCGACTGTAGCTCTCATAGAGGCCTAGGGCGCTCATTACCGAGGCGAACGAAATTGATGCTGATGCCACCGCAAAGGGCTTTGGCCCACTACCACAAATGAAATTCACTGCCCCACTAGTTGAATGAAGGGGTTAGGCCACAATAGGAGACGATGCGTGCTTGCTTACATGAAAACAACTAGACTCTGTGATGAAAGACTGGATCAGACAGACTTCTTATATCTCCAACCAATATTGACGAACCAGGAACGCCAAATGTGTCCATTCCCTTTTTTGTTCATCAAAAAATCTCTGCCAGTGGCGTTGGTAAACTACACGGCCATTCCATAGCTCGCTGATGCGGTTGAACTTGGTGAGGGGTAAAGCGAGAGAGAGTGTGATAAGCATTTGAATGTAAAGATCAGGTCTCTGATCGCTCGTGAAGTGCTCTAGTCCTTGAAGCCGATCTAACCGTGGCCCGTCGAGGCTATATCCGTTAGCGTGCCTGACGCGTGCTGGGACCAGAGTAGGTTAAGGATTCGCTCGGTCAAATCAAGACGAGGTACGGTACTTACTAATGCTCGCCCAGAGTTTCGCTGTAGAGTTTCATCAGTAAGCCAAAATCCAGGGGTTCCAAACTTCAGATACCTACCGAATATGGATGTCCTGTAGCTCGAAAATTCGCCAGACGCTGCGTAACGGTGGCTTCGTGACTACCAGAACGATCAGCGGACTGTAAAGTACTAACCAACAAATCCCTCAAGAGTCTGTAGGAAGTTGCGGCAGTCCCGAGCGTCGTATGGGAATGTTGAACCATAGCTGGTTATGTCATCTGGGGGATTTCAGATCAGTGCCGCCGCAGCCATTAGGAGTAGTCAAGTGGACTGACCAGCACAGCCATGGCGAAAAATGGCAATTAACTCGCTTTCCGAGGATGTGTCGAGAGCTTGGTGTGCAGGGAAATATTCCATATGGGTCCAAAATTCGGGTGTCAGGGCAGCCCCTGTAATGATTAGGAACGTAAATATTGTGAAGCTCTCTCGGAGACTACAGAGACATTACTCACTAAGATGACCGTTTGTTCCAAAGCTGGGTAGACCCAGATCTTGCACCCGAACGGGATGGACCCAAAAAGGAAGCCGAACATGATGGTCAACGAAATAATACTCCGCTTGGTAGGTGAATGGCGTCTTCTCGGTAACCTGGATAAACACCTCACTGTCTCTGATATGGAGGTCAATTGCACCACCCAACTCCATGAGGCGGTCATGAGCCATTATGAAGACTTGTTCGTACGACGGGAGCCGGATGTTTGTATTGGTGACGATCGAAAGCTTCTGGTGTCGGAAGTAGGTATCTCCTTCCGGGCTTGTGTACTCTTCCCAACCATCAGGAAGCTGCGAACATCTATGTGAAGTGCAAAGAGTAGGTGCATAAACGACCCTTAGCTGGGTTGTAATCGACTGACTTTGTGGTGTTCGAAGGACGCGTATTGGGGGGCACGACGTCCCTGAGGGACCCACACCACCTGTCAAATGGGCATTAGCTCGCGCGTATTGTAATGACAGGGAGACGGCTGTACGGGCTCACCCACTGACGGGACGGTCATATCGTGGTAGAAGTGAGGGGAGAGTTGGTCTGAGTAGCAGACCTGGGGGAAGGATGATCTCGTCAGCCCTGCTAAAATGTTGCCACCAAGTGCGGGCGCCCAACCTGGAGGGTTGATGGTTTTGTCTGCCACTCCAGGCTCGACGAGATGTTGCATTTGAGGAGAGAGCCCGTGCACGGGGTTACAGATGGTGTTGAGTGCTCTTCGTAACTGCGGTCGCACCTCCAAGGGATTAATGATCGTGTCCAGAAGTGCTTCCATTTGATGTAATTTGGACTCGAGAGCATCGATATAACCTTTTGGGGGACTTCTACAGAGATAGGAGTTTGGTCAGCATTCAAAGCGTTTCTGCGTTGGGCGAGGGACGATGAGCGAATGGCATGACGCGCGCAAAAGAAAACAGGGAAGCTACGAGCCAGCAAAGCAAGCTGTCAAAGCTGGCTGCGCTAGACCATATTCATCCCGACCATGCCGCTGTGGAGCCCGACTGCGACTGGTGGTCCGGAGATGGGAGAGAAGGTGTCCAAGGAGAAATGAGTGAAATAATAAAATGTGCACCCACCGTTTTCGACTTGGTCGGAGAAAAGTACACTCTGGAAATGAACAGAGAGAGAGGAGAAGAGACGCGTGCCCCACCACCAACAGACGGTCAATGTCGTCCCCCTACAATGGACACACACACGCACCTTGGCCAAGGAGGACACAGCTCCGGCAGGGATCCCCGTTGGAGATGGCTTCGGGAGTCCGTTCGCATTTGCACTTGGCTTTGCGGCACCCATCGCAAGCTGAAAGGGAAGAAAGTGTCAGCCATGCAAAAGTGCGTCGATGGTGAGTGCGGACCTTTGGAGCTCCTCCTTCGAATCAGTCGCTCTCCGTTGCTTCGACTGCTGTTGGATCCAGTCGGAGGCAGTGGAATGGAATTGAGTTCCCGGACGTCATCGTTTTCATCGTATTCGTCGCTTGTGTAAGTCATTGCGAAAGGGGTGGTGGTTGAGGGAGATAGAGAGATGGAGGGTGGGGGGGGGAGGGGGAGGGAGAGAGTGAGGAGCGAGGACTGCCAGTCGAAATTGAGATTTCGGTGCAGACGACTGAGAGATCGACGGAGAGGGAGGGGGGGAAGTGATTTTGCTAGGAAGGAGACATCGGGCGCATGGGGCAATAAAAGCGAGACCGGAGGTTCCAAGACGTCGGTAGGATCTCTGGTCTCTGGTTCCTTGGCCGGGGGGCTGTTCCTCTCCGCCAAAGGCTAGGGTCCCATATGACGGTGTGTCTCCGCCAAACACATCCAAATGCCCTGCAACAAAAAGCTTGTCTCGACTCTTGAGTCCAACGGAAGAGGGAGTACCGTTGCCGTGGATTCGGTCTAAACCCAACAAAACAAGCATTGGGTGGTGGGCCATGCGTTTGGGGTTGACTGCCCTTTTCGTACAGAGAGAACGATGTTAGCGCCTTTCATGTCTCTGAAGCCACACATTTCCATTCCCCTTTCGAATGTAAAACGTGCTGCCACCTGGTAATTTCGGAATTGGAAGTTCAGGTTCAGGATTTTTTAAGCCACACTGCTATTGTCAGCTTTGGGCGAGGCTCTCTGTAAGCGCGTTGAAACACCGACGGCCCGCGAGAGCCTCCCGCTCCGCAAGCGGAAAAAAAAATCGAGGGACCAATTCACTGCATATTCTGGGCGCCTTCTTAGGACCCGCAGCGTCCACGACGTACGTACGGATTACAAACCACGCTACAGCTCTGGATCGGCCTGAGCGTGGAGAGAGGGGAATGAAATGGCTTATCGATGCATTCCCGATCGTGTTCTAAACGGGAAGAGAGCCATTTCAGCTACAATAGCCCCATGCGATACCTTCCCTCTCCCATCCCAGAACGAATGGACACGAGAGAACACATCGATCGCATTCTCTCATTCTCCGAAAGTCAACTTACCCGAACGAAGGTCTTGGTTGCATCCGTCATCTTCATCCCCCACGCAGAGGGTCCCGCTCTCGCTCCTGGGCGACTCCGGCTATCGGTCACTCGTCCTTCCTGGCGGCCGAGTCCCGCGAAACCCTTTCCGCAATATTACGACTTGAGCAAGGCACAGCCTACGGCTGGGGCATGAGTCTTGAAAAAGTGCCGCGGTCTCGACGCTAAACCTTGCAGGGAAAGGGAAGACACCGAGCCACTTAACGTCTCAGTCATGAGGCTTTTCGGAGAGAAGTGGAGGCCGGGGGATTCGCCTGAGACAGGAGGCTAAGCCCGAGCAAGAACCGGTTTTATCTTTCAATAATCCTCAAAAACGTGGAAGTGAGTGCAGTGCGGCGGTGACTTTAAACAAACGCCGTTCTATGTGCTACCGAACCCCGGTGTCTGATGTCTGACGACCCTTGCCAGAAAAGAAAAAAAAAACAGTAGTCAGCACATGGAAACAGACTTTCGCCTTGCACAAACACATGCCCATGCCCGAGATACTCAATACTTGTAATTCGTGGCCTTCCGCGGTAGAACCTGACTCCACTCTTCTCTGAATTGGTAGTCGGCCGTTTGGGCTTGGCTCCTTTGCCGAAAGGAACTGTTGTGCGGAAAGCCGGGGGCCTCAGTCGGCGTGTGACCCTATTGGCCTTCATCCCCGGTCTTAATCTTCGGGCACGATTGCCTTAAGAGTACATGTCCCCGGGGACCCTCCTTCCCTTCCTACGAGCGCTCGAGATCCCGGCTTCGTTCATACCTTGCAGAGCGACGCAACCAACCCGTCGTGCGATATCAGGTACACATGCGCGGACCTTGAAAGCGCGCAACTTTATTAAAAGAATGCCAAGACAGGTTCAGCTCCGCAGCAAGGCATGCAGACTGCGCCTTGGTCCTGTCCCAAACCGGGAAGGGAGTATGTCAAAAGGCCATCATGCAAAACGCCCAATCAGCTGATGAACCCAAGCTTCCTATCAACGGAGAGAGATACGATTTGATGGAGATATTTTCGTTATTTTTCTCGTTGAATGATTGGTATCTGGAAACCGGACAGGGGTGCCGCCCCTCTCCCCTCTCGGAGCCGCAACGAATTGGCTTCTCTAGAGTATCCCCATGCACCTCCACCTTGCTTAACTCCCAGTCGCCGCCGACCTTGAGATTCAAACGAGGCGAGCTGTACGCTTGGTGGGTTCACGTTACCCTCGCACACCCTCGTATCCAGAATGCCCCCCCCCCATGGGCACAGACACCCAGTCGTCTGGTACATACCATACAACGGAACGCGTGCAGTTTAGGTTTCCTTTTTTTTATTCTCCGACCTCCGATCGACGAGGGAGTTCAGATTGTCTGCAAGCTTCCATAGACGTAACGAAGATACGAATTCTAGGCTGCTATATTTGTTGTCCTCGGTCACCGAGACTCCGGGGCACGGCCGGTCCGAGGACGCATTCATCCGAGCCGGGACTTGGCCCCATGCCCCACGAGTCTATCATATACTTGAAACTCGAAGCTTGCCGAATCTCCCGAACAACTGGGAGGCGCAAGCTGATTCTGAAACCGAGAGGTTTTGCATTTTTGAGCGGCGCCTGAGTCGGATTGTCTTTGTTCCCGGAAGCGTGGGGCTGAAAGGTAGACGATACGCGGGTACCACTCTGCTGGGCAGATTTGGGAGCGCGTAGAGATAAGCTTTCATAATGAAAATAAAGGTACCACCGTTTGTTCATCCTGAATTGAGCGAGCTGTACAAAACAGACCGGCCTTCAGTCGAGCATACCAGCGGTGTTCACAACGATCCCGCACTCCATACTGTCGGGAGCGTCAAGGAACGTCATTTCGATATCAGCCCGGTGGCTTACTCGAACAGACAAGGGCAGTAAGGCTTAAGCCGCGGCAATGAAGTCGCGTAATCCGTGCAGCCGTAAAAAGTTTGGACACCGGAAAGATTCACAATTCCGGAGATCGGCGGAGAGAACCCACAAATATAAACAAACAATCCCAAGCCCCGTTAATCCTAATTATTTCGAAAATATCTTAGATCTCAGAGGCCTAGGGGTTCCAGACCGCTCCACATTCAGAACTTACTGAATACGGATGTCATTAGGCTATTATTTTTAAGAATTTCCCCAGACTGTTTTTAAGCTGCCTTCTCAGGCCGCTCCACGTTACCTCCGTGTTCGTGGTCACGACCAAAGTTGCTTCGCTCATTGAAAGGGGTCAAGGGGGTTATTACTTGGGTAAACCCCGTGGGCTACCCAGCCACTAGGATCTGCGTGCGTCGTCTTGTCGAAGACTATCCTCAAAAAGGAGGGATCTCATCTCCGTCTCAAATCGGAGACAAGACCAAAGGGGCTTCAAATAGAATTTATGGATGTTCGAGATGCTGTATTAGCGGACGTTGTGGCTTTTACGACGCCAAACATCAACTCGATTGCTCGGCGGCGTCCCCGGTGCGTTCGATGCCCGCTGACAAGTGAAACGAAGCCCGTCTTTGGAACTAAAATTGTATATCCCCTTCCTATCTAAGATGAAAGGCGTTAAGCTTCTATTTAAATTCGATCACCTCCACGTTGTGCTCATGACCAACGTTGCTGTCAGGGACACTGGAGTCGTAACTATTTAATTGCTCATGCCTCGTAGTTCATCGACATAAGACCGCCCCCCCAACCCAAAGGATCCCTCCCCTCCCCCAAATACGATCAACTGTGCTGAAGTGAGTTGCCGTATGCCTTTTAGAGCTCCATCCTTCTTGCCTTTCGTTTTCTTGGCCACGTCGTGCTTGTGCTAGCTTCTTGCTCTTCTCTGGAGTGCGCCCTGACCAGACCCCCTTGCCTAGTCGAGACAGCCTGTCATCGCCCATGGACCGAGCAAACCATCTACCGCCTCACTCAAACACGGCAGCAGCGGAACCTATGTCGTCTCCCTCCACCATCACAGACAATAGACCAAACCGCCATGCCACTCCCACTGCGGTCGAGCCCCAGCTCAACAAAATCCAGGCTTTGCGGAGGCGAGCTAAGTCCCTGCTCTACCACAAGCCAATTCAGCGCTACACCCGTCTCGTAAAGATGGTTTGGGGTCGGCTGACCGGAGGAGCGGTGCCAAAGGAAGGAAATAAGCCCGATGAGGACGGCGTCCGGGGGCTTTGAAGAGGCACCAGCCAGTGCCACGACTACTCTTAGAATGACAGGCAATCAACTAGTCTTGGCTTCATTCTTAAAATATAGGACTGTACATGGGTTTCTCTTTGATATATCTCATGCTAGCTGCAGTTTCGTAATAGCAGTATTTTCAATGACGCACCCACTCCCAGGCCATGGAGCTTCTTGTGCTTCTTGCTGTTATAGCGCTCGGTTCTGTACCGGAGGAGATAACTCTTACCGCCATGCTCGGTTGAGAGCCGTGACGCGTGTCAGCCCCCTTAATCTGGTCACGGTAACCGTTGAGTTGGGTCTGGAATCCTTTGAGTCGGATGGCTTCCTGAGTTCCGTCAGCGCTTCTTTCAGTCCACCCTGAATTTGGATTTCTTCGATCACAATCTTCGATGTTTCGGCGAACATTTTCGTATGCTGTGTCGATGAGATTCGCGGCCACAGGTTTTCGTGGGTCAGCGTGACTAACTACCTTCCGGTCACCGTCACTTCAGTATGAATCGCCTTCCGGGGTGACATGGCAATCCCACCCAGCAAGAAGCTCGCGTTTATAGCTGTGTAAATGCTTCATCAGGTGATGCCGCTGGGACAAACCATTCGCTTCCTTACTCGATTACTGTCCGACCATCGGTCGAACGAGGCACAACTTGAAACGCCGGCTCTTGAGCCCTAGTTATCCAAGAGTGAGCAAAGAAACGAGAGAAGCCAGAGCTTGGCATACCGTTGTAGAGGACGATTGTACTTCATACTTTTTGAAGGCAATACCGACACCACGTCAAGCGCCGGCTCTTGAGCCCTAGTCATCCAAGAGTGAGCAAAGGACGAGGAGAAGCCAGAGCTTGGATTACTGTCGTAGAGGACGATTGTACTTCATAATTTTTGAAGGTAATACCGGCACCACGTCAAGCGCCAGCTCATCACCTCTAGCCGTTCAAAAGTGAGCAAGGGGAAAAGGGAAGCCAGGGTTTGGCTTACTGTCTTAGAGAGGACTATTATACCTCATATTTTGCGAAGGCAGTACCGGTCGCCCGTCAAGCGCCGGCTCATCATCTTTAAGCGTTCAAAGTGAGCCAGGAAAGAGAGAAACTAGAGTCGTAGAGGACGATTATACTTCATATTTTCCGAAGGCAATACCGGCACCACATCAAGCGCCTGCTCATCACCTCTAGTCGTTCAAAAGTGAGAAAGAGGAAGAGAGAAGCCAGAGCTTGGCTCACTGTCGTAGAGGATGATTATACTTCGTATTGTTTGAAGGAAGGACTGGAATCAACCGAATAGCTTGCCAAACGAGGGACGCAGACCTGTATTAATTCTGGAGCTTACCTCTTGGAACAAGCGTGTTGCAATAAACGCGTAAAGGGCTTTCTTTATGCTGCTCACTTCTCCTTCTGAAGCCCTCAAGGAGGATGGGGGGGGACACAAGGAATGATGGGGGAGACACAAGGAATGATGAAGGGGTCAAACCCCTTGGTTGCCAAATCCTGGGGGAGCAGTGATGCGCAGTCGGCTCATAGACACGACTGAGGGCACGATGAGATGCGATTGATGTGCTGATTGCGCAAGGGGTCCGGATGGAGCCTACCACCCCAAAACGAGGACGCTCCGAGTAAACTCCTGCCAAAGAAGATCCTGCGGCAATCACGTACATCTGATTCTGATCCACTAGTAGTTTTCTTTTTTTCTACGGTCGGCGTTTAAGCTTAGGGATTTTGGTGTCCTAAGGGAAGGCTGTGCGAAGAGACATAAGAAACTGTGGCGTCATCGATATCAGCGTGCCAAGTCTAAGAATCCCCGTCGTGCACCATACGGACCATCGGTACTAACTCTACCGTCCCGAGGTAGTTTTCACAGTCTATCCACTGGAATAGGACGGGGTATTAGTCGCTCAGAGCGAGGCTACTCTGAGTTTGCTCGGAGGCAGCCGACACCGATATGGTCGGAGGGCTGGGTGCACCCTCTTTAGCAAAATTGACTCATTTGCAAATGCTGCTGATAGACTCTTCAACTCCAACCGAATAGCGCACAGGACCTACGGATATTAATAATGGCTACAACGGCACGGCGACCATATGGCAGACAGAAGCCACGTTCCACAATGACCAAATACGGAAACTGATGGGAAGTCCGGCGAATGGGAGGCGGAAGAGGAGAAGTCGAATCCCTGCTTGACTTCTAAAACCTTAAACTGAAGCACGTAGTTAGCGGGAAATAACGGTCACCATTTAACATGAGAGTTGTTTTCCTTCACTGTCTGAATATCGGCGCACTTGGTCCACAGCTTCTACCTGCTGGGCAAACGCGTTTATGACTAGGCGCCCCATGACACTTAAGGTTTCTGTGCACGATCAGGTGAGATGGCGTTTCCTATTCCGTCAGCCGAGGTCAACCCCAGCACGCTTCTCGGCCGGGCAGTTTCCTCCGTGAGCGACTCTAACCAGGAAACACGGCAAAGTATCATCGGGGCTTCGATTTAACATCTTTCCGTCCGTGACCGACTATCGTATTATTCATTTCTCTAGGGTCACTATTCAGTAGTTCGTCTATATAAGACTACCTCCAATCCAAGGAAGCCCCCTCCCCCCCCCCCAACACAATCAATTGCGTTGAGGTGAGTTCGTCGGAGCTCTGGCACCTTTGCTGTATTTCGTTCTCCTGGCCACGCTGTGCTTGTGTCAGCTTCTTGCTTTTCATTCGAGTCCGCCACTAACAGACCCCTTCAAGTTGCCAAGTTCAGGGCAGCCTGCCATCGCCCATAGACCCGAACAAGCCATCTACCACCTCACTCAAACGCAGCAGCAGAGAACCCATGTCATCTCCCAATGCCGTCGAGCCCCAACGACATGAACTCCAGGCTTTGCGGAAGCGAGCCAAGTCTCTACTCTACCACTGGCCGATTCAGCGTTACACCCGTCTAGCAAAAATGATCCGTGATCGGCTAACGAGAGGAGCAGCGCCAGACGAAAGAAAAGGGGTCGGTAAGGACGACGTACAAGGGCTTGGAAGAGGCTGAATCCCGTGCACTAGGCACTCCTAGATTACCGGATAGTCCAGTTGGTTTAATTCTTGGAATACAGAGCTTTCTATGCGTTTCTCTTTCGATGCACTTCATGCAGTCGTAATTTTAGTAATAACGACGTTTGCAGGAGCGCGCCTCTCGGGCCAAAAAAAAAAGTTACAGAGCTTTTTGGGTGTTTCTTGCTATTAAAACCCTTGGCTCTGGTCGCGGGACCTTTGCGTATTATCCCGCTGAGCCCTTATTCGTCTGGCTGATTCGGAAATTGAATACTTGTAGGGTCTTCCCTAAAGGCGTTGCTGACCCAATTCTATAAATGACGTATGAGCTAGGAATCGGCCGAGTGCATCGATCCCTTCTTTGGTTCCGAAGATATCGGCGTGGTTGAGGTCCGAGATGACGACCCTCTTGACCCTCTGAATAGCGGGCAGTCTTGGATTACGTGGACGCGCGTCTGGAAGCGTTCTCCACACGGGCAGCTGGTGTCCTCCGAGGAAACAAACTGGTGGTAGTACTCTCTAACAAATGCGTGTCCGTTCCGGCATTGGGTGAGGCGGGCGTAAGTCCCCTCGCCAGGTTCCTGAAGTGTTGCGTCGGTTCCAGTGATGGTGGTCTTCGATTTGCGAATGCGTATCCACCTCTCAAGGGCGTTCTTCTCCACTCACTTTGACATGCCCTTTCGCTCTTTCCTTCGCTCTCCTGAGCGCGTGGGTGAGGGAGAGAGGTATAAGTCGTCGGGACATGCACCATTATCACGTGACTGTCGGCGGAACGAGGCGTTGGAGCCGAAGGAACCGGAAACCCCCTACAGAATGTTTCTCCTAGTAAGATCTAGTAAGATTTAGGGAAAAATTTGCCGTGGCAGGTCATGGAAGGAAGGCCGGGCAATCGCTAAGTATCACTGAAATTCGTATGCCCTAACGTGACTACGCCCCATCAATGTTTGACGCGACCAGACCTTCAAAGAACAGCGTCTTACGCGTGCTAAGAGATACTCAAGGCTAGCCAGAGTCGTCTTGCAGGAGGTAAGCCTGAATCGGCCCGTCCTCCAGAGTCCGGCGTCCGTCGGGCAACCGTGCGTTTCCCACGTGCACCCTCGAAATAGAAGGAGGTCTCCACTTTTGCTTAGTTCGGTCCTTCACATCATTTCACTTGTACCTTTTAGTTCACCAACCACCACCATCGTATCCGATGAGCTCTTCAAACACCAGCATGCTCGAAGGCGATCGAAACCCCAAAGGCGACTCCAATCCTGGGCCAAGCGCTCATCGCAAGACAAGTACGTTGGATTTCATTGTGTGGGGCGGTTAGCCGCTGGGCAGTGTGATAGGTCCGACGCTAACTGAATATGAATGTAATCCCAGGCGGCGAAGAATCGATTTCTCCTGAAATGCTGAGCCTGATTCACAATATCTTTGGGCCTCCAACGACTTCTCAGAGTTCGGTCCCGGGATCTATGATCGGCAATGGTGCGAAACTCTGTCTGACAGCCGGAACTCATGCACAAGGAACACTGACTTAACCCAAAGGTAAAGGAAAAAATAAAAAGAGACAGGAGGATGGTACGTAAAGTTGACCTAACTCTTTATCCAACGGCTCGTGCGCTGACTTTGAGCTTGTCAGATTACGATTCGGACGCCTCATCAGCAATGATGTCCATGGATGAACTCGTTACCGAGCCTGATGCCAGCGAGAAACTCTCTGATGCGACTAACATGAGCCGTCCGGTAAGCTATATACACCTTTCTGGTCTGAACAGTGTAATAACCCTAGGGATCTTCGATTAGACGATCGGCAGTGGAGGGCCCTCCAATACCAGTTCACAGCGCCAGGAATCCTCATCTGGTATACCTTCAGCTTCGCACGCTCTTCCTCCGGTTCAAAAGGAATCAACTTCGACCGCTCAACCCCAAGCCGCCGGCATAGTCACTTCCCCTGGCACTCAAAGCACGTTCTCTCCCGTTGACAGTCCCGTCAACCCAAGGTTCAATCCAAACTATCCCGCGGCAACGTTCAACATGGCACAGCTTATTCAGGAAATGGCGAAGCCAGGAGATTTTGGGTTCGAGAGGAGTCACACTACAAAGAGGGGTTCCCAGAATGGTAATTTGAGGTCCTCCGTCGGGTCGTTTCCGAGACGCGGAAGGAGCTCACGACTCATTCCTTCCTTTTTGCCGGTAGTTAACCTATCTACTACTGCAGCTCCAGATCACGCTAGACAGGATCCTACCAACCCTTTCATCATACCACCAACCCCCGCATATCCAACCGCTGCCTCCACCTCCAATACCTCCAGTTTCACTAGCAACTCTACACGCATTCCAGGAAGGCAGCCTTCAAACACATCCTCACCAAAACCATATACCCAACAACCCGAGCCTGCCGTCCCAACTTCAAACAATGAAGCTCAATCTTCCTCTAGAGCTCAGGCTGCTAGACGATTGACCGAAGAAGATCTTAACGCACGCATGGATGAAGGTCCGTCTGCGCCGTCCCCTAAGTAACACTTAATTACCTTTTCTCATCCTCACTTCTCCGATCACCATACAGCATTCGACATCGCACCTCCCCCTTTGCCCCCTAGACCTCAAAACATAGCAACTACCTCCACGAATAATAACACCAATACCACCAACGTTGCCAACACACCGTCCTCTCCCGGCCGTCGTCAATCCCGCATCGTGGATCACGGCCCGAACCGTCTCACCATCCTCCCGGATGACTTTGACGACTATGATTTCTCTGTTGACCCTGACACCCACGCCAACGATACGGGTCGGGGGATTTACAATCCGTACATAACGAACCGAGTGCCGACTCCGCCTTGGGAACGACGATCGAATAGAACTGGCGAAAGTGAGGAAAAGTTCTTTATTCGCGTCAGTGATTAGACCGCCTGGTGTGGTGCTTATGCCGGTACTGTGCTCGTAGCTCCCGCAACACATATGGATGAGGACAACGTTCCTGCGTCTTTAATCGACTGGGACGCGGCTATAGGGGCTTACTACCCACCGCCGCAACTACGTCAGGCTCGGCCTCAAACCCCAGGACAAAACTGGGCACCTCCGGCACGATCGGTCACACCTGGGAATGCAACCACTCGCCACTATTCCGTTGATGACGATAGACTTTTGGTAATCCAGCTGGCAGAGGAGCAAAGGTAAGTCGCAAGGGAACATAACGTTAACGGTCAACTGACATTGAGCGACTTGTCTCTTGTTGTTTTCGCAAAGGCGAATGCTTATGGATCAGGCTGTCGCGCTGTACTTGGAACAAACACCCAATCCCTTGGATGACTGCAGCTACGACAACCTCGTGAGACATGGGTTGGTGGCCCAAGATATCTTAGACATGATCGAGGTACGGCTGTGGAGCGGATGGTTAGGAGCTTAATCTGAACACCCCTCGTCGGTCTCACACCTTCTATAGCAATTCGATACGACGGCACTAGAAGCTGCCGCAGTCTCACCTATACCAACTCCAGCACCCAACAGTCCTCCTACTAGGACTGCTCACTCGCGCTCCGATAGCCCCTTCCCTGGCCAAGCGAGCGGAAACGGCAAAGGCGCCCAATTAGACGACGATGGGGATAACTTTGGTCCTCTGTTCACCACCAACGTCAACCAGATCGATCCAAGTGCCCAGTCTCTCGTGGCTGCTTCCCAAAGTCCGATCAGTGTTTTCATTCAAACGCCCGCTACAACTCAGGCCCAGGCTCAGGCGTCATCGACGCCGCGTCCCCCAACCGTTACTTCAAATTGTGGGATCTGCTTCGAGACCTTCCAAGTCGTCGCCGCTCCTCGGGAGGCTGCAAATCTCTCTGCGTTCGCATCGAATGCAGGGAAAGGCAAAGCCGTCGCACCAGCGCCCGACTCCAACGCCGCGTCCGAGTATGGCGTTCTCCTCCCTTGCGCCAACAGTCACGGGTTTTGCATCGACTGCCTCACGCAGTACATCAAAAGCAAGCTTCACAGCGGCATTTCATTGGAAGGCAGAGGTTTCCCTATTGGCTGTCCCGGATGTAATGCGAAGAACAGTAGGTGGGAGGTGGATGATGACATGGCCGAGAGGGTACTCGATGAAGAGACGTTGGAATTCTGGAGACGGCAGAAACTGTTGTTAAGTTTGCCTGGAGTGGTATGTTCAAACTCCTTAAATCATTGTTTTATCTCAAACTGGGTGTCTGATGAACGCGCGAGGAATTCTAGATCTACTGCCCCAACGATCGATGCTCCGAGCTCCTCGCACCTCCGGAAGACTTGGTCCCTGATATGCCAACTTCTGCCCAATGCCCCTCGTGCACTTGCTCTCTTTGCTTCCAATGTGGCGCCCTGTGGCACCCTGGTGCGTTTACTAGCATATGTTACTACGTTAGGCCTGACTAACCCGAGACTTGTAGACTTGACCTGTAAAGAGAACGAGGTAAGACCTGGTGCAAGGGTTAACAGAAGCTGGAAGTCTCCGTCTCATACCTCCTTTCCAGGCGTTGAAGGAACATGAAGATAAGGATATCTACATTATGGCCAAGAAGCAAAATTGGCGCCGTTGCTTGAAGTGTAAGATGGTCGTCGAAAAGAATGATGGTATCCTCGGTCTCGTCGACTCACCGCTCAGACCCGCTTTTCTGATACTTTGTCGTCAACCAGGCTGTAATCATATGACTTGCCGCTGCGGATACGAATTCTGTTGGCTGTGAGTGAAAGTCGAACACCTTAATCTCACGAAAATGGTCTCATCAGGTGGAATTGCTTGATCTAGGTGCGGGAAAATCTATAACCAGGCAGGAGGTTGCGCCGGAAACTGTGGCTCGTGGCAGCAAGACCCCAACGTAATCACGCTGCCAACAGCAGGCAACGACGCAGATCAAGGAGGACCGTCTACAGTTCATGTTAATAACTCCACTCACCCACAACCTCAGGTTCGGGTTAGACGAGCACTGATAGGACGGCCTATGCTGATCTATCGACCTCGTCGTCCGCAGCATCCCCAGCTACCCTCCTCACCTGGGTATCTGCCTCCTCGGAGCAGACCATAGTGTTGGAAACGATTAGATTTGGAGGGGATATTGGATTGGGACTGCTATCATCGACAACGGAATAGGATAGGATAATAACGCCGGTTCCATCGAAAGATTCTGAAATGATCTCTGAGAAAAGGTGTCTTGAGTAGAGTGTGCTCTAATACTCAATCTCCTTCCGGTGTAATGAGTGACCCGGGGAATTTTTTGATAATAACCGGTTGGGTTGCCGGATGCCTCGTGGCGAACGCAGCCGGTAGCCCCTATCGCCGCCCGTCCATTTGCCGTACTTGATTAACCACCACCACTCGCAATGGTCCTTTTCCTGGCAGCAGCGGCGCTTGGGGCAAGTTACCTCCTCTACAGGGGTGCTCGCGAACGGGAACCTGCACATGTTCGTGCTTTTAATTATGCAACCTCTTCTAGCCCTGTGCGTCTGACTTCTCCGCCCTTAGATAATTGGCGACTGCCTTGCATGCATGGAACCCGTCTATGTTACTGCACGTCCCCGATACTACCGCCAGCCACAAGACCTGAGTATGGAGGAACGCTTATACGGCTTACAACTCCCATGTCCGGGCTCTCATATCTTCTGCACTCCTTGTTTAAGGTCGTATCTGCTGGAACGCTTGAGCCAAGCGTTGAAAGGGGACTCAGTTGTGGTTGCGCGTTGTCCAGCCTGCCCGGGAGACTCATGGCGGATGCGCGAGAGTTGCGCGGCAAGAATACTTCTGCCGGAAGAGATGGACGATTGGAGGCAACAACAGTATCTTGACGCAGTCGAGAAGGTGAGCTTGAATCACCAAAGCTTCTGGGATGTGCCTCTAACAGATTTGTACTTAGATATACTGCCCAAATCCGCGGTGTTCTGAGGCATTGCAACTCGAGGACGGCTGCCGTTCAATCCAGAACACCGCCTGCCCCCTATGCAAAACCTCAATATGTGTCCCATGCCGATCCGTTGCACATAGAGGTGAGAAGAAGATCGTTAATGGTATTGATCTCTCTCTCCTGAGCTTCCCATTGGCAGGGATGTCCTGTTCAAAATGGCAGTCATCGGCAAAGTCAATGGGTGGTTCAGACGTAGCTCTCCGGAAACTCGCTAAAAAGATGCAATGGCGCCGTTGCCCACGCTGTCGGATAGTGGTAGAGCGTAATGAAGGTTGCAAGCATATGACCTGTCGATGTGGTCATCAGTTTTGTTTCTTGTACGTACCGAGCTAAGTGGTACCCGCCAACCCCTGACGTTGTCCCCCTTTCGAAGGTGCGGGTCAACTTGGCTGGACCAATGCACAAGAGGATCCAAAGACTGCGATTCATTCGAAGCGGATGGAACTTTGCGTCCTCCAACAAAATGGGGGCTGCTCAGGATTGGTGCAGGTGATCAAAACCGGCTCTTTCCGGAATCCTGAGCCGTTCTGACTTTCCTTTCATCGCAAATCAGTGAACGCTTTTCGCAACTCTGCGCAGAAGACGAAGCGAGCCGTCTCTCAGTTAAAGTCCATTGGGGGCAGCAAGTCGGAAGTCGGAACTTGAGGCAATGAATACCCGGGCCTGCATTACCCCAATAAAGGAGAAGATTATCGCCGGACATTCGGCAGCGGCCGAAACTCACTAGTCAGTCAGCCCTAAGGTAAGGTCAGAATCATCGACTCGCCAAAGTTCAACAATCTCCTGCACCATACACAATATTACAATGGATGCTATTAGCTTTACAAATGACAATGATTATGCTACTACGATTCGGCCCAGCTCCCTACATCAACCCTTCCCAAAGGAAACCATATTACAAGGAGATAATTGCGAAAAACATAAAAGTCGTGAAATGCGTGATACTATTCAATGCGGATGACTTGCTCGAAACACTAAACTTCCACCTTCCTTACCATTCCCGCCTCCCCAACGAACCAATCGATGACCTTGTGATTGTGGACGACCTGGACTTCCCGAGATTGATATGCCCTCATACGGTCGAATCGTAAAACAACGTCGTATGGGCGGCCGTCGCGCCAGGCGAACGATATTCCAATGCCGCCACGAACGCGGGCCCCCTTAACGGAGCCGCGCCCGGACCAAGCTTTAGGAAGGGCTGGCAGGATTGTGATGACCAGAGGTGAATCGTAACTAGAGGTGTCCGGAGCTTGTAACAAGGCATTCTGTGGGAGTTCGGCTTCGTCAGACAGCAGGACGCGCGAAACGGATTACAACGGACCATGACGGCACCAGGGATGCCCAAGTTTGCGTCGATTTGGAAGATGGGATCCGATGATTGAGGGTCATAAAGACTAAACAGATTGTGACCAAAGTTCGTATCCACGGCATACTTTTGAAGAAACCGGAATGTCAGGAGCGACGATACGAATGAATTACGGGGAGCTCACCTTGAACACGTTGTAGAATTTTTCCCCATCTCCCAACTGTGCCCAGCAAGCAGCTCGCCAGACTTTTTCCCAGCCTGTTTTGTTTTTGCGTTAGCCGTTGAACAATGACGAGAACTGGTGCTAAAGGAATCACGAACCTGCGTCGGCGTCGGGACCTTTGCCATCACCGCGATGCTTCAAGCTCGTTGCAGCAGCCTTAAAGAGCTCTGACTTTGTCAAATCCAGAACGGCACCTCCCTCTGGGTACGAAGCGATGGAGTAAGACGGATAAAGCCCAACCAAGTGCGAAAGGTGACGGTGCAGATCGGTTGGTTTGTCCTTTTCAACCTTCCACTCTGAAATTTCGACATAAGCACGTACTAAGGATTCATCTTAGTCGTAAACGTACCCATGAGCTGGCCCCAGGATCCAATGTGGAGACCTCGATCAAGCCGTGCCTTTTTTGCTCGAACCTCTGATAAGCGATGGCCCAATACGTCGTGAGCGTCGGGGCGCGCTTGTGTCAGAGTCTTTCTCACCGGAGAGGAAGGCGACATCATCGTCGCCCGAGAGCTCGAAGCCCTTCTCGATTCCATTAAACACTTCCCAAATCATTTGTTGGTAGTGCGCACATCCTGAGCATAGGCGTCAGCCCCTGGCGCGGTCAAGGACTAGAGAAGGACTGACCGAAAGTGATGGGATTTTGCTCAGGAGAGTTGCATGGATTGACGACCATGGTGCCATCATCGTGGAACGTATCAACGAAGAGATTGTCGAGCCAGAACTCCGCGGTACCCTAGCGATCGGAGGTCGGAACAACGCTCTGCAGGGGGTAAGGTACTGCTCACCTTCACAAGCGGCCAGCCTTGTTCCTGCCACCATTCAATACTTCCAGAGCCGTAGTCCAGGTGATCAATAACATGACTCATCTGAATGAAGCACCCCCATTCAGTGGTCGTATAGCATGATATTTACGGTGCACCACATACCATCCAGGCTCCTGAGGCTGGAAATAGTGTTCAATCAACATCCGCACGGTCGCGTCACTGAGCATCGACATACCAGGATAGTTTGCCCAAGTCGCAGATACCCATGGGCCCCAATCCTTCATTCCAGTATGACCAAAGATATTCATCTATGAGGATGAAGGTTAGCAGTGTGCTTGGATTCGGCTGAGCAACTTGAAGAGCATGTCAAACCTCGTTGTGCGTCACCCAACCCCGAGTGGTGTTGTACAATATACCGGCAGTCTCTTGACCACGAGGAATCCAAGTTTTCTATTTGATCAAAATCGAAGTGAGGAGAGAGAGATTTGTTGGACGAAGGTTATGCTTACGGCCATGTAATCCCATAGAGAATCCGTGACGTCCAAGTCCGTAATCTTCCAGAGGGAGCTTCAGCGTCGACCCCACAGTCATTGGCCGTTCCCCTTACCTCTGCACCCCAATAGTTCATCTGTGTGTTGATATTTGCGTGATAATCTGTTCGATGCCGTGTCAGAACAGCTCACGGGTCTACCCCGCTCGATACAACTTACCTGCACTCCATGGAGGACGCTCATCTTTTGCCCATACTCCCTGAAGGTTTGCTGGCAACACTCCCCTTCCACTCGAGAAAAGAAGGTATCGCCCGTAGTTGAACAGAAGCAAATCCAAATGTGCATTCCCTTTCTCGCGAGTATAGTCCTCCATCTGCTCCTTCGTCGATTTGGCAAAATTTGGGCTCGCGCCAAGATCGAGTGAGAATTTCGACGTAAATCCTTCCTCGTAATCGTGGAGGTGGAGTTGCCGGAGCTCGTCATAAGACAGGGACTTGACCATCGAGAGAATGCGGGTAAGGGAAGAGTGTGGATCTGGACCCTTGAAGGAAAAGTCGTGTTCTCGACCCCCAGCGTCGATATTGTAGTTGGTATCTCCGACCCAGGTAATCCAAGACTCGGTCGCATGCTTGACGGTTAGGACTGCAGCTTCCTTGCCATCTGCAAGTATCATTTGGCACTGCACCATATTGCGAGGGACTGTCTGGACTTTGGCCAAGAATTCGAATGTCATGCCGGAGTCTATCGATTGACCACGATATTTAATCGTTGAGGAGTCAACGCATGAGGTCGATGTATCCCTGAGTAGCCGTAGAGGGACGAAGGAGTATGAAAGGGTGTCGCTGAGCGGCCGATCAGACTTGATGAAGGCAGTGCAGGATCGGGTAGGGTAGGAACAAAAGTACTCCCTGGAACACGAATGAGTTGAATCCATGGGAGTGCATAGAAGGCCAGTCTCACCTTTCAAACGAAGTCTTGCCTTCAGACCAGGCAGTCTTGAGCAGGCCAGAGTCGAGATCGAGCCAGCGCATATAATTAGAGTTCGAGGCAGTCGTATTTCGCGAGACAGCGATGAAACCATTGCCTGAGTACGAGCCTTGGGGTGGGGGTCGTTCAGCGAGATGCCCCCCTCTGACAACTTAGGCGCTCATACCATAATTTAATCCGGGGTATGTAAGAGGGGCAAGGGCTGTAATTCCGATCAGTCAGCGTGGCAAAAGTGCTCAGGGCACAAGCGTGGATACACACTATCGGTTTCTCCAATGGGTGATTTGAAGATAGCTTCCCGAATTTGACTGAGTTCATCTCCGAGGACAACGGCCTTGTAGGCCTGAGGATTGCCTCCAGTATATGATGAATTCACGAACGGGCCTCCAGACCACTGTTGATGAATCCATCAGCAAACATGGGATTGATGAGTCTACACTGGTAACCTACGAAGGACTCGATGTTGAGCTGGATCATGTCGTCCGTTGTTCCTCCGGTTACCATGGCTGCCGGTTCCGGTCAGCGCGTGTCAGAGAAAGGTTAAATGCCTAAGTGGAGACGTACCTCCGAGGTAACCATTGCCAATGGGCAGCCAGTCCTTTGACCAGCTCGCTAAGTTTGCAGCAGGTTTGCGGTACCAGAGCGCGTTTCCTGACTGAGGGAGACGGTCCGTGACACGTGTTCCCTCTGTGTGGCGTCGACGCCGCCAGAGTGGAAGGGGGCATTTTCAAGGCAAGAAGGGGAGGAAAAGAGTAGAGGTTTCAACGGCGCCGAGTCATTAGCATCGATTGGATGGAGCAGGCTACGGGACGTCGCCTTACCTAAATAGGGGTTTTCAGGTCGTGAGAGGGGCCCTTGGGTGCCTTGGTCAGGACTTAAACCGCTCCATGCTGCCCACAGATTCACAAGAGCAAGGACACGTTGCCGAACAGCCTGGGCGATGGCCATGTCGTGCAGAGAGGTGGTGGGGAGAGGAGTATAGGAGCTGGCAGCTTGTCCACCACATTTTGGTGGGATCTGGTGGTCACGAGAGCATGGGCCCTCTCGCGGTTGCCGTCTTACGTCAGCACCATCTACTCCTGTAAACGCAATGGTCGTCTGCCTTCATGAAGCCAGCGTGTCTCCACTTTCGGTCCTATGCCACTCACCCGCTATACAAAAGGATGTACATACATTTTGGGCGATATCCATGTTTACTACTTGGTATTCTGGCAAAGACCTCGGAGCTTCAATAATCCTGCCGTTGTCGGGCGACTCCCTCCTGGTCGAAGCGGATCTTCATCTTCCGTATGACTTCTCGGTCTACCATCGATTTAATTTTCTGGTTGCATCGATACGTACTATGGATGGCATCAGTTATATCCGACGGCAGAAAGTCTGGACTCGGAACGCCAGACCAGAGCCGAGATGGGAAGAAGCCATCAAAATGGCTCGAACCCCGTCAATGAGGAGTTAATTTGGATATTTGGTCGTAGGGAGATCATTATTATGGATTCTTCTACTCCGGAGGATGGCCTAGCTTGCGGATGCCATACTCCGTTCTTACGTTGTCAGTGCCTGACACACACCGTGTATGCGTCCGAAGCCATTGTGAGCACATCACATATATGAATCAATTTCAATTTCCTGAGGATATAATGAGATGGTTTCTCGCTTTCCAGGTAATTAGGATGCTTTTCTGTCTAACCTTGAGCCACGCCCTTAATGTCTTCTGGTTCCGTCAAGTCGCCTTTCTCGCGTTCCATTTCCACATGGAGGAAGCGGTCTGGGAGCAGCATAGCCACCTGTATAACCGGGCCGAGGGAGGTGATCTCGAATGCAAGTCATTGCCAGATAGGCCTGTCCGTCCAGAACGATGGCAACGAGTCGTAGTTTCAAGTGAGGCAGAGGAACCCGGTTCATACCAAGCGTTTTTCGTCGCCGTCGACGCTCCAAAAGTCCTCGAAATCTCATGTTACAGTATAATTTTCCCAGATGCACCCCCGCTTTGTCCCCATAGGCCATACGCGGCGATATCCTCCATACCTAAGGAAAATTTCGATGAACCTCAAGAGCTTGAATAACGTTTGACTTGATTTGCAATGATGATCGACGCAAAGATCCGAGAATTTGGTTCACCATCAACAGCCTGCCCCCGCGCACGACCCAGAGGAGCCGAAGGATTCCCGGTCATAAATAACCCCGCAAAACTCGACGACCGCGAGACTTACGGGCACCCAGATCTATATACAAGATCTCACTTTTGCTCAAACGTGTCCTACCAACGTCTAAAACTCTATCGGTCCGTTCCGAGTCCCGGAGCACGCTTGAACTATCCCTCTCGAAAGGCTTGCGCGTCCTTTATCGCTTCGATGCATCTCCTCTGGGAGGACCGAGCTCCATTGCAGTTGAGATTCGACGATGACGACAACCCGTCGGTCCAAGCCGCAATGTCACCACGCTGTTGGTGAACGCCAGGTGCTTGCCATCGTGTTCTTCGTGCTGTCGGGCCAGTTGGTCGCTGTAGGTGAAGGTTCAGAGCCTTAGGCTCATCGTAATCCATATTTGCGAGAAACCCGAGTAAGAGGTAATGCACGAAGGTGTCCTGAAACTCCGCACTTGTCGCGGAGTTTCGCATTTATACAAGTCACCCGGATCTTTTCGCTGACCGGCAATTCGGCGACTTCTACAGCGGAACTCAACCTGCAGCCACTCATGCCTCAGGTCGAGGAATGGGTTTCCATTCCATTGGACCGGATAGTCCTATGTTCCGGGCACTCTCCTTGGCTCGTTGCGTCGGGCATCCGCGGGCTGTTGTCTCGGCCGTGTTAACGTCTATGGTCGCCACGCCATTATGCGGGGTATCGCGCACCTCAGGGCTAGACACAGTGCTTCTTTGTAACAGCTCTAAGCTGCCTTCTCTCCCTGCGTCATATTCGTAAATAACCGTAGAGAGTAGGCCTCTTATAAGAGGTCCTAGGACACAACCTTATCCCTATCGACGCAGACACGTCATTCATTTGTCTCGACTCCTTTCCCATCCACTCATGAATACTACCCAGCAGGGCTCTTCCTCGACAGAGGAGCAATGGTGGCTTCCGGATTTCATTCAACGGCATTTCGACATCCCCGCGGTCCCTCCCGTCCAATCATCGACCCTGGGGCTTCTGAATCCCAATCATCTGGGCAGGCCCGTTCCAGAGATACGGAGTCTTCTTCAAGCTGATGGCGTCAGGCAAGTTTAATTGTCATCACGTTCGTTATCAGTGGGCACTGAATGCGCCTGCCGTTTGGGACAGCTTCAACAATGGCCTGCGGGCCATCCTCCCTGACGGAGATTCCGTCGTCAATCTCCAGGCCCGAACTATCACTCTCACTCAACGGGCCCATCCATCCCTACCCTTCACTCTCCCCGACTCTGCTTTCATATTAGAAGGAAGCGGATTCTTTCCATTCCATGCCGTTCTCATGGCCGCGTACTGCTCAAGAATCGAGTTCGACATTCCACCAGCAAGAACTATTGGTGGTACCTCAGGCTATGGCCAGAGCTTCGACGTAAGAATTATTCGACTCTCCTTTGGAAACGAAATGGTCATGGCCTGTTTCCGGGAGTGGGTGTACCAACAAGACGGAAGACTGCTCAGCCCTGCAATCCTTCCATCCTCCACTTCGTTACCGCCGACTCCCCCATTTGAGGTCCTCCAGCGGAACCCAGAGAGAAGGAGAAGATTGTCACAAGACCTGTCATCCTCACAGTCAGAACTTCACCTATGGAGATTCGTTTTGAACGTGCTGGATTTCCGCAGGTTGATGACCATGCTTGGAGTCGACGATACGCGGATATGGACGTCCCTCGCGTTGGCTTGGGAAATTCTCTTAGATGCGTTAAACCTATGCTGCATAGAAAGAGCCGCGGAGGACGAAGCGCGCGGACTTGATACCTCTGCCACTCGTGAAACATTGAGGCGAGGCCTGGGGCTATCGGATAATACGCCTGGGTCACAGCAGCCGTAGGTTGGGAGAACAGGACCCGGGACTCCTGGGTTGATTAGTTCTTCCGGTAAGGCTCTTTTGCGTCACCCGGCCGACGGCATCTAACGGCTAACATAGAGTTGAAAGCTCCGCCGTTATCCTCTCTGTCAAGAACCAAACCCCAGACATTGGAGTTGTTTAGGAGAAAGCCAATTCGGTGGGGTGAGCCAACGCTATTACGTTGGACGCCGTGTGTTTCCCACAAAACATTATATTTATTCAGATTGCTTGAATCGCTTGACATTTGAGGACTATGCAATAGAAGCGTCTTGTGCAGGAGATGTCACCCCCTCCAACTCCACGACAAGGTCCGACACATTTTGGGACCACAGGAGATTTCCCGCCAAAGTCACCGGATTCCCATTCATTCCGCCGGTGCTGTCATATAGACTTCATTCTACCATATGGATGCACCGCTTCGACAACGTTGTGCCCCAAGACCTTGTGGCGCATGACAAGACTTCCCCACGGTCAAACCCACACTCCGGACCTTCCGTCTACACTGTTGGTACTTTACTTGTAAATCGTTATACAGGCTCTCGTTATCATACACATGGAAAAGATGAAGTTGTTTTTGAAGGCCAGGGAGAGCTTAATTTTCCCTTCTAACTCGAGAGAAGCTTATAGTAGTAGCCTACGAGGGCTTTCCGTCAGAGTTTACGTTCGTTTCCCAAGCATCCACGCATACTCACTCGTCGTCTCCACGATGGCCTTGCGCCTTCCGCTTCTGGCAATATTTCCTCCGTTATGTCCGATGTCGGACTTAGCGGCTCCCTATTCGGGTCCGACCGGCTCAACGCTCGACCGAGCCTTAAAGTCGCGTTGGATAATGAACGTTTCAGTCTGGGGGGTGAACTCGTGAAGAATTTGGCTGGACACATGTAAGACGAAAGTCAGCTGGGGTACTTCACTTCCTCGCGCAACGGGAATCTGAACGAACCCGTTCCCTGCACCAGCAATTTCATTCGTCCGGGAGCGTATAGCGAGTCATCTGCTTGCCAACGCTTGCAAACGCTAGGATTAGTGCAGCCGTTTATCCACTCGCTGCCACACCTAATGATAGAATATGCTCAGCACCCAATGACACCAAAGCAAACGTGACCTCAGCTTACTGGTTGCAATAATGGTGACCACATCGGCAGGCCATGTGGTTGCATCCTGTAAAGAGATGACAATTAACTCCCCGAAGGTTGAACGAAATGGCGTTGGCTCTCACCGTCGGTCCTCTCAACGACAAGCTTACAAGCCGGACACCGCCTCCAACGATGTTTCTGCGCCAACCTTCGGACGTATATGTCTTCCGGGTTCAAGCTATCGGGTGATTTCTGTGCAGTGGCTGAGATGTCAGGATTTACCCCTTTGCAAGGCGTCTCAAATCACTTGCCAGCCATTGAGTACATGTCATGTCTAGATTCGGAAACGAGGTTAGCCCCTATGCGAGATATCTGTGACTGCAAGAGGCTCGCCTGAATGCCATGCCGATCGGCAGCTAACACACATAGAGAAACCGCAAGCTGGGCAGTTGGATTCGAGCACATGGCAACCTTTATCCGGTACTTGAAGCACTTCCGAGCAGCGCGGATTGGGGCAATACATCTAGATCGCGCCCGGGTTTAGTTAGCCTGAGCATTCGTAAACTAGTGAGCGGTAACACCACCTTTGGGATACTATCAACAAGTTTCCAATGCTTCCATTCTTCAAAGGTTTCGACTGAAACCACTTTCTCGATGAGAGAGTCGTCCAGGTTGAATCCGTACATCCAACACTCGGGACACCGAACTGGGAACGCTTTCTTCCCTTCTTTAGCATCACCCAGCTTGGAGTTGATGTACACGCCCATGCATGGTGTGCAGAAGATGTGCGCGCAGGGGCAGTTGAGAGAAATCGCGTATGGCATCTGGGTGGATGACCCGGGTTCCGTGCTTTGTGACCGGGGGTCTTCGACGACAAGAACTTGAGATGAACATGAGAAACAGTGATTCGTAGGAGGCTAGTGATCGTGTGTCAGATCCATCTCCGTTGAAGCGGCGGGGTTACTTACAGACACTGGTGTCTCCGGCTGATCGGCATTCTCGGCTGAACACGAGCTCCAGTCAATATCGCAATCTCATATAAAGTCTAGGAGAACTCTTCAAAGACATTGTGTACACTAACCATCATCTTGTTTAGCATCCTCTGGTTGCTCCGGCTTGACCTCTGTGTCTACATTTCCCTGCGGTTCGGGGACTTCGTCAGCACCCGCCGCCGCGGCTTCCAACTGTCTCTCGAAGATGAGATGCGGGACAGCTTCGGCACCCATATCGACGCGTTCAGTAGTGTTCTGGTTGAGGGGAGATGGTGGCTGGATTGGCATTCCACGTTGTTCCAACTCCTTTCCCTTTTTAAAGGAGACTGAGAGCTGAGAGGGGAGAGTGCAGTCTGACGCGGGGACGGAAGCCCCTGAGCACGTGACCCTAATCACCCTGCGTTATTTGAGCCGCAGCGCCTCCGTCGTCGTCGTCGATGTGCAATTGGCCCCACCTCTGGCTTTGATGTTTTTGATGGTCACAAAGGCAGTGACTGCGTTATCTGCCGCAGGGCTCGAGTCAATCAGTCGCGTGGCAACGTGGCATAACTCAAAAAATCCCGCATGAATCACGGACTATGGTCAGGGACAATAGGTTGGCAAATGGATTTTCAATCGTAGATACAGACAGTCAAATGAGCTTTGTGTAATGTCCGGGAGCGTAAGGCAATGTCGGTGCTGCTGTTGTTGATGTATCCCGGGGTATGCGGAAATGCCGTTAGGGAAAAAAGAAAGAAAGGGGAAAAAGAAAGAAAAGGACAAGACGTTGAGGCTTTAACAGATGCGTAAACCGATGATAAGAAGAGAAGCCTCCTTTGAGGTGATTTGGAATGACGGATCCGAAGCTCATTATTCCCAGTCCATCGAGGAACTGGAACCAGCGTTCGCTTCCGACGCCACAGGAACCAGCGACTTGTCTTCCACCCATTCAGGGCAATACCCATCACAGCCTTGGAATTCTGTTTTGATGCTCCGATAAAGCCCGCCACACCTGTGCAGTCGAAATTATGTAAGGTGGTTAGCGGGTGTTCCACGTAAGGGCAGATTGCCTACGGACCTCCAGCAGAATTGATATCCGCACACGCAAGTGACACGATTGCATCCTGCGAGGACATCATTCAGCAAATACTGATTGAATGGTTAAGCTGTGCATACCCGAATCTTTGGCCACGACCATTTGGCATTTTGGGCAACGACGTAGCAGTCTCTTCTTCGCGAACGTGTAGAAAAGTTTATCTTCGTCCGTCTTCAAAGCCTGAGTTGCCCATTGTCAGTATCCAAACGCGCGAATTATTAGCTTCAAGCTCGATACTAGAACGCACTATATTCTCAGCGCACGTGAATCCTGTAACGAACGACCGTAGGCATGTCAGACGCCGTCCAGCTAATAACGCCATGACGGAGAGGGGAAGCTCACCTTCATGCCATATAATACGGCATTCAAGGCAGACTTTTGAGTGGCACTCAGGGCACTGCCCCCTATCATAGCTAGTTTTTGTCTGTGGGATTTCCAAATCTTTGGCGCAGTCGGGGTTGGGACAGACAAAGGTTCTCTGTCAAGTCAAAAGCGTTAGCAATGTGCCCCCAAGAGGAAAACACACAAGCGCTGCCCAGGATCACACTCACATTCGATCGAGCGGCTACCTTGGCTTTCCACATTTTCCACTTTGCGAGCATATCATCATCAAGGAGCCTCGAGACAACATCATCTGTGAGCTCTTTCCCATCCTCCCACTCCTCCGTTTCACCCGAGACCGCAGCTGCCATATCACCCGCGCAAGCGGGACACATGACCATCCCCTTGGTACCGCGCTTAGCGTTCACCATGCAGTCGTTGACATACTTGGTCAAGCACGGTGCACAGAACGCATGCGAGCTGGGACACTCGAGCTCCATTCCGTAAGCTGGAAGACCCGGCAATGCCTTCCGAGGAGCGAGTTGAGTGGCAATGACTGGGTACGTGACGATGCAGGTATTTTCCATGCAGATCCTGCATTGCTCATAGTTGGGCTCTTTGTCCGAGTCCAGCTCGCGACCGGTCTGCCAAATGGCACCGCTTTGGAGAGAGGCTGGGGTTATCTTGGGTGGGACGACCTCCAGCTCCACGGCCTGATTAATTATTCAGGTTAATATCTCGGCGAAAACGAAGAGAAAAGGGTGTCCTCGCCTTCAGCACAACGAGTGCCTCTATGAGCAAGTGGTTTTCATCATAGTTATGAATAATCTGCGGCTCGTTTAAGGAAAGGAGTAGTTTCGTTTGCTACTCAAAGAGACCATCTAGCATTTTAGTGACAAGCATCGCGAGACGAAGTAGGGGTTTCTGCTTACCTCCTCCCTTCGTTGCCTCCAGAGCTCCAAGCTCGTGGGCCCCAAAATCTTCTCCGCCATGTAGTCAGGCACTTCCCACCTAAATTGTTTCATTGGACCGTCATTAAGTTCTTCGTCTCTATCTTCCTCCTCCTTGAGACACGCAGGACATCTGATAGGGAAGGTATTCTCTGCGCCAGCTGACTGCCCTACTCGAAGCCTGGTCATGATATGCTTCTCCATGCAGTCGATACAAGACCCATGCATGGTGGGACAATTAAGTTCCAACCCAAATGGGAAAGGAGAGGCTTGGTTCTGATCAAAGTACGGTGACTTAGAGGAAGAGGGGGATGCGAGTGTGGAGACGAATGGGTTATCGGCTGGACGGTAGTAGCCCTTGCAAATACTGCAGACAAGAAGGACGAGCGGGCCTTCAGGTTCAGTTGCCTTTGGAGGATATTTTTCGATTTCAACTTTTATTTCGGGAGCCTTCTTCGTGTTGCTGGAGGAACTGGAAGCCTGGGTTGAGGTGGCGAAAGTATGGGCGAGGGTCGTTGGCTCAAGGCGAGGCGGACTCTGTTTGGATTTGGACGAGCACAATTTAGTTTAATATAGCGGAGATCGACCCCACACGGTTGCTTACTCTTAACCCTCTTTCGCTAGCTTGACGCGGCTGTGTCTTCTCCTCCACATAGCGGAACGCAGGGTTCAATCCACTAGGGTCGACTTGCTGAAGCAATGAAGGTCATAAGTACCGACAGTCCCTGAAATAGCCGAAGAGGGAATCTGGTTACTTGCCTCCAACGTCTCTAGAACTTCGGGAGAGATCAGACCATGTGCAAGAAGGTTTTCAAATGTAATATCGAAATCGTCCGGGAATGGCGCTTCGGAGATCCATCTAGCGACTTCGGCATCCATAATGTCGCGTCTTGAAAATGCCATTAACCAGAGCGTGTCGGGTTAGAAGATGAGACTTGCAGCGTCCGTAGAGACAATACACCTACTTGATTTGCTCTGCGACCTTTATCGCTAGAAGCTCGTCAGCGGCAACACTGTCCTCGGCCATCTGCTTTTTCTGCGATCACTAAGAGTCAGAATTAGGGCTCTCCAGCGGCATTAGCCGAGAACAACGTCTCACCGCAGTAATCGTACGAATCGATCGAGTATCCCAATCACCTATATCATCCGGGTCATAGTCTTCTGGCATATCGTCGTCTTCCGGTATGTCTTCATCCTCAAATGGGTCGTCTAGATACGCCAACAAGTTGGTCCTGTCAGTGTGGGGTCCTCAACGGCGTATTGTGTACGAATGCCGTCACCGTCATGAGCGCTTTCATAATTCGAGCTTTCTTCAGGAGTCAAGTCTTGACGGTCATCGGGAATAAACCGCTCTGGCTCCGCTGAGACGAGAGAGAACGGTGACACGGATCTCTCAGTAGAGGAATGATCTGTGTGAACAATGGGCGTCAATCCGAGTCGCTGAGGTGGGTAGATAATCTTTCACGTACGATCCACTCCTACGTCAACATAGCTATCACTGAGAGCTTCAGAAAAGGGAGATTTGATGTCGCTCTTTGGGGAAGCGTTCGCTTCAGTCCAACCGTCTTCAGAATCGGTGACCGGAGCCGTATTCGGACCTCGAACTGCGCAATGCGGGTGTCAGAATTCACTTTCCACCTCTTGACTCGTACTCTGACCTTCTTTCCACTGTGACATCCTTGAAACTAGATGGCCAGCGAGGTTGGGGCGGAGCTCAAGTCGATGGTAGGTGGTTGGTCCTCCTGGCGAGTGTGAGGTTTTATGCCGCTTCTATGTCACGTGGTCTTGTGTGCAAGTGATATCTCGAATCCCACAATCGAAATGCGGAAAGGAGAAGGCCCTCAGCTCCGGATCTAACACAAGTATGGCAATTCTTTGCTCCATTTTCTCTGTTCAAGCCAGTGCGGTATTAATACCTCTCCCAGTGTTGAACGCCGCGGGAGTTTGAGGAGGGATGCCGGGAAGTAGCAACTCCTCGCACGAAGCGCAGCTCGTTCCCCCAACCATTATCAGAGACATTTTGGATTCTTCCTGGTCAACTGAGCATTGAGTGCAACGTGTTGACGTTCTGTGGACTTGACTGGGGAAGTTTCGTCATGATTCTGAAGTGAGATACGACCGCCATCGGCGCGAAACACGAGCGGCAGATGTAAACCATGCACCGACCTAGTTACCAATACTCCCCCAAAATTTCATTAGTATTGTAACGCGTAATTTGCGAGGTATTTATACGGCGAGATGCAACAGACTTTGCTTGTCAGCAAACCCAGTTGGATTTCTCCCAAGCGAAATGAGCTAGGAAACAAGTTCGTTCCTTCTTCGCTATCGATCACGAGTGCAAGCGCCGGCGCTTCAGTTATCACTCAATGACGCTGAGACGCCAGCCAACCACATTACGCAAAGTTACGACTTTAATCTCTGGAGTGCCAAAAAGAAGCGTTCCATTTAGCCATAACGGAGTTCAACGGACATTTCCGGTTAACGACGTCATTCTGGTCAGCACAGTACCGCGACACGTGTACACGCGGGCGACGTTGCCTCTAGCTACCGTTCTGGGTGGGAAGTAAGGTCTTCCGACTGCCTTACTATGACGCTTTGTAAACGCGATACTATCAGAAATCGCCTCGTTTAATTTCTACTCTACCTGTACCAGGGGGCTGGCTCAGCACTGCTGTCGGCTCTCACCCGCATACGTCCCGACTCGGAGTTTATCAAGGTCCTGGCACTCACAGAACCGACCTAAATCAAATTAGAGCCGGAAACCCTTGCCTATCCTGGCTAAAGCGTTACTGCCCTCTTCCGCCGTTGATGACCTGTCATCTGGGGACAACCGCCAATTGCCGGTGTAATGGCCAGGAGGGAAATTTGCACCTAACTCGTCAATTTTGCAGTTTCTGGTTGATGCTACGCGCACTCCAGAATACTTTTGTCATCCAGGCCTCGGCGGAACTTTGATGTTCTTACCACTATCCACCATTACCTCGCGTGGCCTTGAATTAAGTCACCGATGAGCAGACATAATTTAAACATGAGTGAGTGCTCATCTTAGAGACTACTGACAGCTGAATCATCTTCCTTCCAATGGTCTCGAGCTCGACAGAGCCACGAATGTTACCGTACGCTCGTTCCTCGATCATGCTAGACTGTATGCGGAACTGATACACACAGCCCACTTGTCTTGGCAGCCCACTCCTAAACTAATGTGTACAGCCAGAAATAGCACCATGGACCGCGCTCGGCCGGTCAGATTGCGGATGCGGGCGCCTTTGATATGCAGGTAATTTGTTCAACTTGAAGGATGGAGGGTCTCGAGATATGGTGGAATCGTTTATATAGACATAACATACAAACTGAATCGGATACAAACGCACAGCCAAGTCTCGGGCGCTTTCTTCATGTCTTCGAACGTGCACATGGCTATCCATTCGAATCCTGCAACAAACTGCCCGCGTGTTCTGGAACCGAGACGAAGACTACCATTGTTCTTGGGTTTGATACGTTGGCTATACAACACGAGTTAGAACTTTCGTTTGCATGCCTGAAATGGTCTGTAATAACCGGACCACTACATCGAAAGTTAGACTCCCGCCTTGCGCTTCAAAATCCCCCCACATGACTGGACTGTAGTTCTTCTGTATCCCCAGAGTAACCAGAACCGTCTGACTGTCCACCACTGCGAGGCAGGCAGCCCGAACCGCCCCCTCTCGCCGTACTATTCGTTTGTCTCAGGTAGCACATTACATGAGTCCATTCCCCGGCATACTCGTCCTCCGAGACTCTAGTCAAACCGACCAGCCGCAAGGAGCGCCGAAGTCCTCTGGCCGTTCAAAGTTTTCCGTACGTCTTTCATCTACTTTACCAATACCAGCCAGAGAGTAACAGAACTTTGACGTTCCTGGTTATTTTTATCCCCTCTTAGGGCGGAGCCTACCTGTCCATTCTCGGTCTCATTGCTGTTCTCATATGTTTTGTTTCTATTAGGCGGGTGCGGAGGGAAGCTAATGCTCGGAGACAGAGGGAGCTTGGGCTGTCAGAGGGCCCAGAGTCGGTGCCACTGAAGGACGATGAGGATGACGAGGAGGTTAAGCCTCCGATAATGTACGAGGTATATTTGAGGGATGAGAGAGTTCAGGAAGGAATTACGAGGGATTTGGGTCGCAAGGGATGGGCAAACGTGATGGTCTGTTGCATCCTTCCTGAAGCTGCAATTCTCGCAAAGGTTCCTAATGCCTTCCTTCCTCCACCCCACTAGCCTATATCTTCTTCTCTTGTACCACTCTCAGACACAGTGACAGCCGTGAGATGGCATTCTGATATCGGTCAGGTTGCGGAAGCCAACGCAAGCCTTGGAATTACCCCACTCTCGTCAGACCCGTGGAGTATGGTTACGTCAATGCTCATTACGATGCCCACACCACAGGCCCCCGAGCCCGATGGAGAGAAGACTTTAAGTTCGACGTTTGATGGTATCATTTCGCTCACTGGCCAAAGGCTCGGAGATATGTTTTTCGGAGTGCACGAAGTTCTGGGTGTTCGACAGCCGACGCGAACACCGTGAATTCTCCCCAACTCTCATTCTTGTGGACACGTACTAATAGTCATAACGACATGACGTAGAGTCGCTAAAAGTATAATCCATTCATTGTATTATCATGCTTCATTTGCTCTCCTCCTCCCAGACCAACCAATCTTGACGCTGTCCTGCTGAATTCCGGGTTCGAGATCTCTCTATGCACCACTATGTACTTTTTGTTGTACACCCCAGTATCTTTGCTATGGCCGGCTTCCATGAGATTAACAACTGATGTCGTCATGGCCAACGTTTCGGAATGACATACTCACGCCACGACCATAACATTCTGGACTGGATGGTTGATGCAGCTTTTTAGACTGTTATTGGACGCTTCCTCAAGTTTCGAAATAAGCGCTCTCGCATTGCCCGCTGGAGTACAAGCTCCTCTATCACACATGAGCCTAGGCTTTTGGCAGAACTACCTATATAGCTGCGTCTTGGAATCACCAGCATTAACTACAATCCTACAGTTAGCGCTGCGTGATCCCGCATCTGCCCCATATGCTCGTATCTTCCCCAGCTCCAGCTCCTGTGAGCACCACACCAGCATTCTGTCAAGAGGACACACTAAATCTTGGGCCGTCCCTAAACATCAGAGCGGGCGGGCATAAGCTGGGTGGAGCGAGAGTTGCCGGATGCTCCTTAAAGTCTCATTGATATTGTAACCCATCCGTTGCGAAATGAGCGTCAGATACCATAGACTTTCTTGCCATCAATATCAGTTGGACTTCCCGCAAGGCAAACCAGCCAAGGGACAGGTTCGATCTATCGACCATGAGTGCAAAAAGAAAGTGTGGCCGGGCCATTACTCGGGAATAACGGAGCCAAACGATTGGCGACGTCACACTTCGCGCCAAATCCGGTGAGAAGCACCACAACACCTGGCAACTTTGCATGCTGCCGCTCTTCATAGAAAGGCAAGACATCTTCGACTTCCTTGTCTTCTTCCGGGCCTTTGCAACTCAATGCTATTAGAACTACATTGCCTCTCTTGATATCTACTCTATGCGGGCAAGAGAGTCGGCTTCAGCACTGCCGTCGGCTGTCACTCGCACACGTCACGACTCGCCGTTATGAAGGCCCTCCGAGCTCGCAGAACCAAACTAGGTCTAATTGGAGTACGAAACGCCCGTGCATCTCGGGACTGGTGGTTTAGGTCGTTGATGACCTGTCGTCTGGGGCCAAACCGTCAAGTTCCAATGTCCGGGATGAAGGTATCCACCTAATTCGCAAATCTTTTGAATTTTTCTCCTGAAATATCTACTCGTTGTTCTTCATCTTCCAGTCTCTGGTCGAGGCCACGCGTATCATTAAAAGCTTTATCCCGCATCCCTCGCGACGGCAATCATCTTGTGATCGGTGTCCGCCGTCCCTCTGCATGCCCTGGACTGAGTTCACCTATGAGCATGTGAACTTTGTGGACGAGTAAGTGGTCATTTCAGAAGTTGCTACTGCCGATGTCATCCTTCTTGCGAATGGCTCGGCAGAGCCACAGATATCTTCAACCGCTCGCTTACGCACCCTCCTCAAACCGTGCTAAACCGCATGCGGAGCTTGCATAGCCCCGACCGTCTTGGCAGCACACTCTGAAACTAGGTGAGAGAGCTAAAAATAGTATCATTGCTCGGCCGGCAGCAGCTGTTGATGCAGTCGCCTTAAAACAAACCCGGCCACGCAACCAACTTCAGAAGGACAGTTGGTCCTTAGGTACTGTCGACCGGTTCGCACGTGTGCATTATCTGTGCCGATCGGGTATGGCGTAGTGCCAAGTTTCGAGCGCCCGAGTCTCCGCTTCGAAGCACTCAACTATTCCTCCGAAGGCCTGCAACGAACTGCCTGCATGCTTCGGAACCGAGACGAAGACCACATTTTTTGGGTACAGTTTGTATCCGTTGGACGTGCCACACGAGTTAGAACCTTCATGTGCATGCCTGGGAATGGCCATGTCTATTGCCACTCCACCATTTCTGAAAGTTAGACGCTCACCGTGCTCTATAAAGTCCACTACTCGACTTGATCGTAGTCCTATTGTCTAGTCCCATCCAATTCGAGTTCATTCCCCTCCCTCCTTTGCCCCCTGCCAAGGACCTGCTAGCCAAACATAGCGAGAACCGTTCGACTACCCGATTACTCGAAGGCTACAGGACGAACAGCTTGATTCATACACACTCGCCTGACTATTTGTTCGTCCCAATTAACGGGTCTCATGAGTCCATTCCCCGGCGTACTCATTCTCCGAGACTCGAGTCAGACCGACCAACCGCAAGTCGCGCCAAAATCCTCGGGTACTTCAAAGTCTACGGTGGGTCCGCCTTAACTCAGCCCTTTGTTTGTTAAAACGAGACGCACCACACGGGCCCCCCCTCCCCAGACCAGCTCGAGTGTGACAGGAGTTTGACGTTACCCGCCCCTTTCTCCTCTTCTGAGCAGGCAATCTATCTGTCCATCGGAGGACTCGCTGCTCTCCTCATATGTATCTACTCAATTAGTCGGGCCTGGAAGGAGGCCATTGTACTCAGAAGGGAGAGGCGACTTAGATTGTCGGGCGCCCCAGAATCCGTACCAATTGGTAGACCTGCGGGTCCATCTGAAACGGAGAAGGAGGATGACGATGATGAGGAGGTTGAGACTCCGAAAATATACGAGCTGTACTTGCGGGATGAAAGAGTAGAGGAAGGAATGTCGAGTGGTTCGGGTTGGGGGGGATGGGCAAACGTGATGGTCTGCTGCATTCTTCCCCCTGCTGCCGCTATAGCAGAGGTTTCCTAACGATCTCCTATCCCCGCCCACCAGCCCCTCTCTACTTCCACTGTACCGCTCTCCGACGCACCGACCGTTGTGAAATTGCTTTCTGATGCCGGCCATGACGCGGAAGCGGACACAATACTCGAAATCACCCCACTCCCGTCATCCCAGCGCAGCATAGTAACTTCAGTCTTCGTCAAGATGCCTACTCCACATGCTCTGGATCCCAAGGGCAAGAGGCCTTCATGTCCCATATCTCATGGAACAGCGCTGCGTGCGGAACAGAGGCTGGCAGACATGTATCTCGGCGTGCACGAAGTACTGGATATTCAACAGCCGACGCTGACGCCGTGAACCCCTCCCTACCCTCACTGTGCGGGTATGCACTAACGAGTCGTAACGACCTAGCGAATATACCCTCTGGATATCGTTTATTCATGGCATCGTCATTCTGCTCTCTTTGTTTTCACCCTCGCTTCGGATATGTATATTGACGCACCCTGTATTCAGGGAAAAATACCCTACCATTACGTTTTTATGCTGTTGTTGTACACGGTAGAGTCTTCGCCATAGCTAGTTTCCGTGAGATTGATTATTCGGTCATGTTATCCTAGGCGACCTGCAGTGTGACATCCTAGTCAGGCCGCGATGTCGGCAATGGCATTTTGGACTGGATGATGCAGATTTTGAAATACACCGATGATCGCTTTTCTTCAAGTTTCTGTGGTGTTTGAAATAGGCGCCCTCGGACTTCCTGCCGAAGAACAAACGACCCTGGCCGTACATGACGTGTATCTTCCTCTCTTGTACCACACCCCGACACATTGACAGCCGTGAGATGGCATTCTGGTATCGGTCAGGATGCGGAAGCCGACAAAAGCCTTGGAATTACCCCACTCTCGTCAGACCCGTGGAGCATAGTTACCTCAATGCCCATTACGATGCCAACATCGCAGGCCCCCGAACCCGATGACGAGAATACTTCATGTTCTACGTCTGACGGTACCATTTTGCTCACTGATCAGAGGCTCGGGGACGCGTTTTTCGGAGTGCACGAAGTTATGGGTGTTCACCATCCGACGCGAACACCGTAAATTCTTCCCAACTCTCATTCCTGTGGACACGTACCAACAGTCATAACGACATAGGGTAGAGTCGCCAAGGGAGCCATTCATTCATGGTATTATCATGCTTCATTTCTCTCCTCCTCCCAAACCAATCTCGACGCTGTCCTGCTGGATTCCGGGCCTCTCGATGCACCATATGTACTTTTTGTTGTACACCCCAGTATCACTTCCATGAGATTAGCGACTCATGTCGCCATGGCCAACGTTTCGGCATGACATCCTCACGCCACGACCATAACATTCTGGACTGAATGGTTGATGCAGCTTGTTAGACGGTTATCGGACGCTTCCTCAAGTTTCGAAGTAAGCGCTCTCGCATTGCCCGCTGGAGTGCAAGCCCTCCTGCCACATATGAGCCTGAGCTTTTGGCAGAACTACCTATATAACTACGTCTTGGAGTCGGTGGTATTATTTACAATCATACAGTTAGCGTGATCCGCGTTTGCCCTATATGCCCGTATTTTCCCCAGCTCCAGCTCCTGTAAGCGCCACACCAGCATTCTATCGAGAGGGCACATTGAATCCTGGGCTGTCCTTGAACATCAGAGGGGGCCGGCATCAGCTGGGTAGAGCTAGAGTTGCCTGATGCTCCTGGCACATGGTCGGGTCCAACATAACGGGGGGAAAGAAGTGGAGAGGAAATGGCCCCACCCCGTGAACTTTCCTCCCGGACAAAGGGGTATGCACGGGGTGGGTGCATTTCTTCTTTGTTTCCCACCTCCCATTATGATGGTCTTCACCATGTGTTAAAATTCCCATTGATTTGTAACACATACGTTGCGAGATATGCGTCACGTACCAGAGAATTTCTTGCCATCAATTTCAGTTTGACTTCCCGCAAGGCAGACTAGCCAGGGAAGAGGTTCGATCCATCGACCATGAGTGATTATTAAAGCTGAGGGGCTCATCCAACCACGTTCCGAAAATCCACGGCTTTAGCGTCGACGGTGCTGAAAAATGGTGTGGCCGGACCATTACTCGGGAATAACAGAGCCAAACATCGGCGACGTATCCGGTGAGAAGCACCACAACACCTGGCGCCCAACTTTGCATATCCCCGTTCTTCAGGGATAAGCAAGGGATCTCCGACTTCTTTGTCTTCTTCAAGGCCTTTGCAACTCACTCTCTCTCCATATTCACTCCATGAGGACAGGACAGTCGGCTTCAGCACTGCCATCGCCTGTCACTCGCACACGTCACGACTCGCCGCTATTAGGGCCCTCCTGGCTCGCATAACCAAAACATGTCTAATCGGAGCACGAAACGCTTGTGCATATCGGAACTGATGGTGTTACTACCCTCTTCCGTCGTTGATAACCTGTCGTCGGAGGTCAAACCGTCAAGTTGCAATGTCCTAGAGGAGGGTATCCACCTCATTCGCAAAGCCTTTGAATTTATTTCCTTCAATATCTACTCGTTCTCTTCATCTTCAAGTCTCTGGTCGATGCTACGCGTATCATGAAAAGCTTTATTCCGCATCCCCCGCGATGGCAATCATTTTTCTTTCCAGTGTCTGCCGTCCCTCTGCACGCCCTGGACTGAGTCCACCTATGGGCACATGAAATTTGCAGACGAGTAAGTGGTCATTTCAGAAGTTACCAACGGCTGACCGATGTCTTCAACCTCTCGCTTACGCACCCTCCTCAAACCGTGCTAAACTGCATGCGGAACTTGCCCCTGACCGTCTTGGCAGCGCACTCGTCAAACTGTGGTAGCTAAACCGGCAACAGCCGTCGATGCGGTCGCCTTCAAACAAACAAACCAGCTTGTTTGCTTCAGAAGGACAGTGGGTCCTCAGGTACTGTCGACCGGTTCGCACGTGTATATCATCCGTGACGATCGGGTGCGGCGTACTGCTAAGCTCCGAGCGCTCTAGTCTCCGCTCCGAATTACTGGACTATTCATCCGAAGTTCTGCAGCAAACTGCCTGCATGCTTCGGGGTCGAGACGAAGACTACATTTTTTAGTCGCAGTTTGCATTCGTTGGACGTGCAACACGACCTAGAACCTTCGTTTGCATGCCCGGGAGTGGCAGGCCCACCCCCAATCCATTATTGCCGGAAGTTAGACGCTCGCCGTGCTCTATAAAGTCACTACGCGACTGGATTGTAGTCGCATTGACTAGTCTATCCCATTCGGATTCATTCCCCTCCCTCCTTTGCCCACTGCAAGAAACTGCTAGTCAAACGTCGCGAGAGCTGTTCGACGACCTGACCGCTCCAGGGCTACGGGACGAACACCTCGAGCCATACCCACTCGCCTGACTATTTGTTCGTCCCAATTGACGGGTCTCATGAGTCCATTCTCCAGCACACGCATTCTCCGAAACTCAAGTCAGCTGCAGAGCAACCCACCGCAAGTCGCGCCGAAATCGCCCAGTAGTTCAAAGTCTACGGTGCGTCTGCCTTAATTCAGCCCTTTGTCTATTGAAACGAGACGCACCACACGAGCCCCCTCCCCAGACCAGCTCGAGTGTGATAGGAGTTTGACGTTACCCGACCCTTTCTCCTCTTCCGAATAGGCAACCTATCTCTCCATCGGAGGACTCGCTGCTCTCCTCATTTGTATCTTCTTAATCAGTCGGGCGTGGAATGAGGCCAGAAAGGAGAGGCGACTTAGATCGTCGGGGGCCCCAGAATCCGTACCGATTGGAAGATTTGCGGGTCCATCTGAAACGGAGAAGGAGGATGACAATGGCGAGGAGGTTGAGACTCCGAAAATGTACGAAATTTATTTGCGGGATGAAAGAGTTGAGGAAGGAATGTCGAGTGGTCCGGGCTGGGGGGGATGGACAAACATGATGGTCTGCTGCATTCTTCCTCGTGCCGCCGCTATAGCAGAAGTTTTCTAACGATTTTCTATCCCTGCCCCACTAGCCTCTCTCTACTTCCCTTGCAACGCTCTCCGACGCACCGAACGCTGCGAAATTGCTTTCTGATGCCGGCCAGGACACGGAAGCGGACACAACATTCGAAATTATCCCACTCCCGTCATCCCAACGCAGCATAGTCACCTCAGTCTTCATTGAGATGCCTACTCCACATGCTCTGGATCCTAAGGGCAAGAAACCTATATGTCCCACATCTCACGGAACGGCGCTGTGTGAGGAACAGAGGCTGCCAGACATGGCTTTCGGCGTGCACGAAGTACTGGATGTTCAACAGCCGACGCTGACGCCGTGAACCCCTCCCTACCCTCACTGTGCGGGTATGCACTAACGAATCGTAACGACCCAACGAATATACCCTTTGGATCTCGTTTATTCATGGCATCGTCATTCTGCTCTCTTCGTTTCCCTCCTCTCGTCGGATATGTATACTAACGCACCCTGTATTCAGGGAAAAATACCCTACCATTACGTTTTTTGTGTTGTTGTTGTACGAGGTAGAATCTTCACTATAGCTAGTTTACATGAGATTAATTATCCAGCCATGTTTTCCTAGGGGACCCACACTGTGACATCCTAGTCAAGCAGCCATGTCCACAATGGCATTTTAGACTGGATGGTGCAGCTTTTGAGATACATCGACGATCGCTTTTCCGTGGTGTTTGGAGTGGGCGCTCTCGGACTCCGTGCCGAAGAACAGGCAACCCTGGCCGTGCGTGACCCTGACCGTTCGCCAGGCCGTTCGCCAGACCCTGGCCACGCGTCGTGAACCATTCACGGGGGTTTACTGTATTGTCTACAATCCCACGGTTGGCATATGGGCGCTTGGTACCCCCGCATTTCCGCCAGTTGCAAGGTGCCCAGGTTTTCTCTAGCTCTTGCTCTTGCGCGCATCGCACTATGCATCTAGTCACGAGAATTTGCGAGAATAATATGGATAGATCTTGAGCTGTGATGAACCCGCTGCCACCTATCCCAGTGTACTGGGCGCCCAACTTGGGTGCTTTTACAGACGCCAAATCGCATTCAACCTGTTAATTACCGGTTAAAATAACAGCACTTAAGCCTGTGATATCAACACGAAGCGAATTAAGCAGCGAGTTAAAGAACGTTAAGCCTCCCGAGTCCTCGCAGACCAGTCGACAAACTCCCGAGTTGTGAGCTTGTCGACTCGAGGGGTTTGTCTTGTTAAGAGTGTGTAGTAGCAGTCAAGGGCAATGTGAGCGCCCTAGGTCTCGGGGGGCAATTGCGATTTTTGCAAGTATCTGATAGCCATAAGCGAGGTTGCACGTCCTTGCAGTGATCAGCCCCATCGTTCTGCTCAGATGAGACAGGCTCTGGCGAGATGATCCCTTTTGCGAGGACAATCAGTTGAGTATAAAATTCGCCAACTTCGGCCCTAGGGCCTTGCACGGGACTGCGGACGTATTGCAGCACCCTCTAATCGCACGAAGCCCATAACTACCACATCTAAAGCCGGAGCGCTGTAACTGTAGTCTGCGGCCTGGGTTGCTCGAGCACGGAGAGCGAACAGAGTCCAGGACGCGTCGAAGAGGGAGTTTCCACCTGGGGTTGCCAACCTCCCACGTTAAGAGCCTCCCATCCCAGCTCAACCAACGCCGTCTTGCCTCGTCGACCATGTTATCTTCACCTTCAGCATTCTCCGTGCATACAGTAGCTGCCTCTGGTGGCCATGGATCCCGTCCAAGGAGCGTTCGTGAGGTAAGCGCGTTCGCACTCCCAGATCGCTTCCAGGCCTGGCGAACCGTACCTTTCTCTTCGTCTAGCAGGACGCTACAGCATCGCAAATATATGTCCCCAGCCTATGTCCAAAGTCCTTCGGGCTTGAGCAAGCATCGCACGAGTCATTAGCGGCTTTGTGACCCCGCCGAATCCCGTTTACAGCCACCCGTTTCAATCTCAACCGTCTCCACCTCCCGCCCACCAAACCTCTCGGCCTTGCAAAAACGATGGCAACTGGACGCAGCTACCTCGCATTGTAGCCGTACACCCTCGTTTCTGTCCCGGTATCAACAATCTAGCATTCGCCTTCACCGCTTTCGTCCCCTCGGCCATCACCGAAGATGCAAGGACCTCCTGCACCAAAACGAGGTCGGATGGTAAGAACGCGCTTGCACGTGGACACCGATCCCGGAGAACCGTCGTGTATGACACGGAGCGCTCTGGCGTGTACGTCGAGAAGCCCGACGACCGCGCGGAAGAACTCCATGGTCTGAGCGTTCTGGCTCTCTCCTTCCTAGCTAGCGTCGTACCCGTGCACTTGTTTCCAGACATGGTTATAAATCACGTTCCTTCAGTGTGACCTGTTGTCCGCGCCGGGAAACCCCTCCAACAAGTAAATCTTTCCTTTATCAATGCAATGACGTAGTTTGGTCTAAGTTCGATCAAGGCCAGCAGTGCACAGATGCATCGCGACATCCACAGAGAGTGCGTCAAAGACACCGCGCAGAGAGCACATCCAGAGGAATCACCGATGTCAACGAGCGGTTTCTGATAGGGGGACGTAGTTGGAAGAGGATACGGTAAACGACTCTAACTATGTTGGGTGGAAGTTTGATTATATCGACACCGGTACAGGAATAGCGGGAGCACCGCGATGGAATTTCTGACCCAAAACGATACTGGCCAAGGAAAGTTCGCGTCATGCACGCCTCTCTAAAGCAAGCAAGTTGTATCAGGTCCGATGCATCATTAAAATTCGCTATTTGGTTCATATAATATGAATGGCGCCCATTAGCGACGAAGTAGCAATGTCGCGCTTACCAGGACTCCAGCGGACAACCGCCGCCCTGTTGAGGTTAGAGGTGTCCTTTGCTTTGGTTTGCACGGGCCTTGGCACTGAACCTGCGAGGTCTGCGGACGTTCTAAGAGTTCTGTTGACGTTCGAGCGACTTTGAGACAGGTGGTCGCCCTGGAGGCTACCTTTTCGTCTTGATAGTAGCCGTTTCGGTCGTGAACCATCGCTTTGGGCGCTGCAATGCAGGACAGTCTGGAGAGGGGACTGGTCGTTCAAACCCACCGATGCTTCAGCTGGCCATGTTCCGGAGAACGCGAGCGATATCAGCCAACTCCGAGCGATAAATGCTCCCGCTTGCCCGCGGTCCGTGATCCTCCTTGGAGTGGCTGGTCAGGACTAATATGCCGACCGTTGGCACCAGTTGGGACGATGTTCGCCGAAGGGGAAACGCCAATGGCGCGGTTTGCTAGGCTAATGCTTCTCATCGATCGATAGTCCCGCCTTTCAGCTGTTGGGATCGAGGACCAATGGTGAATGAACGTTGGGGTTGTAGCGGGCGAGAGGACAATATGACTGTAGGCCGTTCTGCCTGGTTTCCATCCATCTGCGTCAAACGAGCTCAGCATGTCGGACAGCTAACGCGAGTACCTTCGTGGGGTGAATGAGCTAAAATGGGAGGGCGCCGAAAACGAGGGAGGTGCAGCCTATATAGAGAGCGAGAGGGGCGTCAGTCTAAATACCGATACCTGGATGAGCGTTGGTTTCGCGAGCCTTGCAAGCTGAACTCACGAGCACCTCATTCATGTTATCTGTCGTAGGGACTGTGATACTTACTGAATAAGACGCTTAGATATCGTATTGCTGAAAGAGAGCTGGAGAACAAGAGCGAGAGGCCCGTTGGCGGTGAACGAGAGAGGAAGAACACCATTGAAACTCCGACGCCCTCTCCACTGCGATGTGTTCGTCACGCACTTCGGTCCAGCATTACAATGAAATAGCATAGAACATAGCGACGACAGCAAGCGATAGGAAAAGCTTTATGTTAAGTGGCATCTTCGCTATTGCGAGAGCTTGCGCTGATAGAAATGATAGAGAAGAAATAGCGGACCAAACAGAAATTCTCGATAGGGCATATGTCGACGCGTCTCTCAGCTAGTACTGCCCAAACCACGACTCGGGAGGCGTCTGCGGATCGGAGGAGGTCGATGGGGACGACCATAGACTAGCGGCATCGACCTGCGGCTGAAGAATGGATGAACCAGAAATTGGATCAGGAGAGGGACTGTAATCACCATTTGCCGATGACCCGCTTGGGGAACTCGTGCTCAGCGAAGAGGTTAGAATTGGAATATCGCCGAGCTCTCGATGTATCCGTTGGGTATGTAGCTTGACCGCGTCTTTGCGTCGACGCCTAGAGACAAAAATGCGCTCAGCGATGTGTATTGCTGATGTAAACGAGGGTTCAATTGCCGGGAGAGGCGAACGCACCGGAAATCGCAGCCCGGAACACCGCAGCCAAACACCTTCAAATGACCCGCCCGACATCTTGAGCAGGCCGCTGGGTCCCAAAACTTCTTATTGCAATGTTCACAAATGTAAAATTTGGTTCTTAGGTGCCTTGGATGAGGGAAACACGATGCGTGATTATAAGCTACAAAGACCGTGTGGAGGAAAAGCAGCATGCGGCATGCGTCTGAGACTCACTGGGTATTCGTGTGTCTGCGAAGACTAGACTTATCCTACGGACAATTTAGAATGCATGATGTCAGAACTGAAGAAGAAGACACAGGTTATGAGTTGATCGAGCGACGTACCGCAAGCATCTTGGGACAATAGAGACACGGTGGCATGATCAAAAACCAGCGAAAAGACAGGAATCTGAGCAAGTATCGAGTGATGCTATGCCGGACAACAGCTCTCTTATATACCTACAGCAGCCTGATATTTACCGTTGAGTCCCTGGTGTGAAGTTCGCCGTCTTTTGTAATTGAAATCTCTTTTACCAGGTCGCCGGGCGGTAGTCTGCAGACCCTTGGTCAACACCCCAAGGATGTCGCTCTAAATGGAAAGAGAGGCTCTAATTTTTACGTTGGCAAGAAAGGGGACTCTGATCGGGTAGGTTCGATTGGTATTAAGGTGTTCTGAAGGCTTGCCGGCTCCTGGTCCGGTTTACCTGGACTTCCCGACCAGGGGATCCAAACGTTACACTCGAGATTTTCATATTTTATAGGAAACACACTAAATCATTTTCATTAAACAATATAGCCAAAATGCATAACTAATATCTCAATTAGTTTGAATCGATAAGATATACGCACTGCTCCCAATCGCACCCAGCATCCGATTTCCGACCTTAATTGATCGAGGTCGCAAAACCACAGCTCTCTCGCCATCTCTAGAACTTGTAGACAAAAGCGAGCTCATTCAGATACTTAAATACATATAAAGCTCTGAACGATCAGTTCCTGAGTTTTGGAGAACGAACGACTACGAGTTCTGCGCGCCTGCGCAAGGTAGCCGGTAGCCGGTGGCTGATTTTCCCATGATCTTGGGGAATGAACCGGCACCCCTCCACGCAGCTGAGTTCACGATGCCCTGCACGAGTCTTTCGAGACCACTCTATACAGACTCTGGTGAGCCCCTTGCAGCTCGTGAACAGAATCCGTCTCGAATATTTTCAGCTGAAGGACCAGGTTCCGTCGACTCCAAGCCAACGCCAGGCACGAAAATCGACCTTCAATATGAAGCTCAGGAATAAGAGGATCGAGGATTTCCGTCTCAGGAAGTATCTAGCCATGGCCTCGATACCGACGCAACAGACTATAACACTTGGACTATCATATGCATGAACTTGTGAAGATCCCTTTGGTGTCGCGTTCTGCCTGGACCCTGAGTTTCGCCCACAAGGTACCGTCACTCGCGGAGGCACGAATTCTGGCAAACAGCGCTAGCACTAGTGCTATGGCGTAATCGGGAGGTTGATACGTATACCTCATGGCGCGGAATCAAAGAAGGAGTCTCGGTCTTGACTCACATAGCGGCAAACGTTCGACACTGGATGTCTCGGGCAGTTTACCAACCTATTGAGAAGTTAACCTCACTACATCTGGGGTGTTGTCGAAGAAACCAAGCTACTTATGGTCCAAGAACCGTTTCGCTTACCCGTCCGCGAGTATTCACCCTTTCTTTGGCGAACGGGAGCGGTTGTGAAAAGGACGGTGTTATGGCGGCTCTCGTTCTCGTTTCGGTCGACTGCTCGAGAAAACTAGCGGGGACAAGGATCCGCCCCTATAATGCGTAGGAAAGCTTCGAAACACAGACGCCACGTCCCTTCTTTGACTGCCCTTTCAAGGGCATTGTCGAAGTCCGCATCCTTTCACCGCCCGTTTCGGCAGCCCAGGAATTGGCGAAAGCCCGCACAACATGAATGCTTCCGCAAGCAGTTTCATCAGCCAAAATTTTCATACACTTTTGCTGGTCCGCCATGACTTTGCATTTTGTTTATCGTGGCCAGCTGCGGAGGCTTGGACGATGGGTCTCGACCGTCTCGTTTGGAGCCGCTGTAAGCGCCCGCACCGCGGGAACTCCCATTTACGGCAACTACCGCCCGAACGGACAACAAATCCCTGCTTTTTACCTCTTCCTTCCTTCCTTGCACAAATGTCCACCCCAAGGACACGAGGAAAGCGTGTAAATTACGCTCTTGCTAATGGCTCAGATGAAGAGATCCACGACGCTCAAGAGCAAGGCATGTGCTTTCATTTAGCGATCGTAGCGGTTAAATAAAATCGTTCCATTGTGGACTGACCGCCGGGATCAAAACCCGTTTTCAGAACCACACAAGGCCCCGACGCCCAAGAGACGCAAGTCTCAAGCCAACAATATTGATGAAGATGACGGGGAATTTGCTGGAGAGAAGCCGACCATGAAGAGGAAACGAAAGTCCAGTCGTCGGTCTGGACACCGGCTCGACGGCATCATGAAGCTACCTGTTGACATCTTTGCCGAGGTACGTCGACGTTATATCCTAGCTCCCTCCTAGATCGTATAAATGAGTGTTATACCATTCTTTTGGGCAGGTCTGTCGATACCTTAAGCCTGTCGACCTCCTTCAGCTCGCGCGGTCCTCTCGTCGGCTTCGAGAAATCCTCACCTCCAAAGACGCAAAGAACATCTGGAGAACTTCACGCTTACTCATCGAGGGTTTGCCGGATTGCCCTTCAGACATGTCCGAGCCTCAATACGCGACATTAATGTTCGAGATTGGTTGTCAGGTACGTCCGATTTCTTTGTTTCAGCGGCGGGGCGTTTGCGTCTGACCTAAGAATTCCCTTCCGCTGTTGACCTCATTGCCAGGGATGCTATGCAAAAACGCGGAAGACATATTACAAACTACGTTTAAGGATGTGTCCCACTTGCATCGAATCACGGTAAGCCTTTTCATGACCGTCTTTCAGCGACCGAACCTGATACGTCACGTGTTCCTCAGCCTCTATTCCGAAGTGGACATCGACTGCTTCTGGCCAGGAATCCCTCAAGTTATTTTCGACAATCTTCCTGGAGTCTATTGTGCGTACTTGACTCGTTTGAGCGATACCAAGCCACATTGGCCTAATATTCGAGCCGCGGACCATAGTTGACGCGCCACGAAACTGCCTTATGTATCTTGCCGGTGTGGTCAACCATCTACACGGCGCCCTCGTGAACGAAAACGGGGAATGTGCCTACGTCCAGGAACAAACCGTGGTGAACCTTTTCACTTTTACAATGATGTTGGAGGAGGTACGATTTTGATCCTTGGTCCAAACAAACTAAACAGATTGACCACAATATCCGCAGACCGGCGACGCCATGGAGGCTTGGAAGATTGCGCAAAGTGAAGCCAACCAAGAACGAACTGAGGAGCTGTCCCTGCAACGGGAGAATGCGTAAGTTCACCAGGGCTTGGAACCCAGTAACATATTGTATTGAAAGCGTTGCTCGCTTCCTTTGCATTCCAGAGTCATTGAACGTCTCAAGGAAGAGGGCTGGGAAGACGGTGATTTCCCAATCACCGACCCAAGATGGCAGGCGCTTGCTCACCGACCAGCTGCGCTGACTGAACGGAGTAAGAAGCTTCATCCATATCTCACCTCCACAGCCTACTAAACATCGCCTTACTCCGCCACTCCTCTAGTATGGCGCCGAATTCACCCAGAACTCGTTGAGCTCCTTCAATACTCCAGAGAAGAGCGCCTCCTGTTTGAAAAATACGAACGACGAAACTTCCGAGAAGACCGTTTCCTCGATTTCTACGTTGCGTTCGCTACCAGTTTGATGGAATCGAACCCCAATTTCTACTGGGCCGAATTCCCTGGTCGCAGTATCATCCACGCTGTTCCGTCGGTAGCGGAGGCGTTGGAGCACGACGGCGCGGACTTTACTCCGGAGATGTGGCAAAACGTTCGAGACGACGTCAAGCGAGCGGTCGAGCAGAACCAGTTGGAGATCCGGCAGAGGCTCCGAGCTGTTATTCGCCAAGGTCTGCCTGCAGACGCTGCTGTGACCGCTGACGCCCTGGGTTTGGACCTTGTTACCTCCGCTTTCACCTGCAGGCTCTGCTGGAAGATTCTCTGGCACGACGAAGCGATGGCACACCCTTGCTGCATCAAATATCGCTGGATGGATGAGGCGAGTCGGCTGAAGTTGAGCGGACCGCTGTTCGATCCGGACCCTCTTTTGCCCGCAAGCCCCGGTGAACAGGCGCTGATCCGGAAGGTCATACGGGACCTAGATATACCACTTGTCCCGACGCTTCAGGAGATCGAGGAGTATGGTGAGAAGTGCATCTGCGCACACTGTGAAGCACACGCGTGGGATGGACAGGTCGACTTGAGGACGTTGACCCACGTGGTAAGCTGGTCTCCAACTCATATAGGTAAAGCAAGCTCGAATTGACCTTCCGCTTTGGTCACGCCAGGTTCGACACATCGTCGCTCGTCATCATTGGATCGTGGAGCGCGTGGAGCGCGAGAGCGAGGACGCCCATAGCATTGCGACTGCCAAACGTGTTGTCCGTGCATACGTTCCATAGACTCTTGACCTAGTAGCTATAGTGCGGGACCCTTATAGATAAGTTATCGCTTTCCTTAAAGCTATTTAATGAGGTCTCGAGGCATTCGGCCGCGGACCTTTTCATTTTCCTTTGGGTATCTTCGTTTCTCGACTCCCTGAGTCTTAATAGCTTTTTCTTCACCTACTTTGTACCTAGTAGGATTTGTATCGTCACCCGTATCCACACAGTCATCACTACTAACTTGACCTACCGGGCTTCGGTACGACCGTCAGTCGAAGGTGCGTCAAACCGTCTCCGCTGACTCCCAGATATATGCGGAAGATGCTCATGCTAATGCCGTCAGGCGTAGCTTCAAGCGCTTCATCTGTGCCGCGTTTCGAGGACATCTCGATGACTTTGAATGATTTTGAGCCACTTATCTTGGGTTCTAGTCTACTTCTCCGTCGTTTACTTGCTCGAACACATTCCTGAAGGAGGGTTTCACATCAATTTTCCACGTCAACAAGTTATTTGCCTAGTGTAGCTACTACGCATGTATTGTTGCAGACACAGAAGACTATCCCGAGCGAGGGTATAGACGACCGAAAGCATGGCAAATCTATGAATAGAGCATTCGAAGGAGGTGCAGATGAGCGGCCCGTAGCGGCACGGGAAGTCAGACGCCGGCTTGACCCCGACCAATCAATATAGTAGGCAACAATATCGGCTGTTTTTCCTATCCGACGGCTCGATAACGGTCGATCTGGCTTTCGGAGAGACATAAATACCGCGGTCAGGGATTGAAAGCCTAACTTTTGAGTGGATTTCCCCGCTCTTCCACCATCCTGGCGAATCAGTAGAAACCTCGGAGAAGTTAAGGGATTACTTGATTTGGATTCTCCAAGAAGCCACCCTTTCGAAACTCGGGCTGAAAATAGAGGCTGAATTTGCTCGGTGCCCTGACCGACCCCGGGCTGAATTCAATGCCCGAGCTGATGCCAAGGCGTTGGTGTCGATCCTCGCCCTTCCATCCTCGCCCGCGCCTATCTCCGCTCCTCGCCTCGTCAACATTGATCCTCAAGAAGACGAATCGGAGACCTTGGTGATGTCTCCGAGAAAGGTGTTATTCCGGAAACTCCGTGTGAGTTTCCGAACTCCAACATGGTCAATTGTTTTGTTTTCAGCTCGTCAAAGGTTCTGGTGACGTCGCGGCGCCCTCTGGGCTCTAATGTTCAGATAGGGGAGGATATACTGCTTACCCGGTATGCACGAGGTATAGCATTATCGAGGTATATAAGCCTACTCCAGTTCGCTCGCAAATCGGGGCGTTTCCCAACAACCGCTCTCATTTCCTTCTGTGGTCCCCTATTCCCTCGCCTGTACCAGCACCAATCTACATGCCCACTATCAATCAACTCGTGGCTCTAGCTGCCAATTTAGGCTGGGCTCTAGCACAAACCACCGTCACCGTCAACGTCGGATCCACTCTCCAGCAGATTGATGGTTTTGGGGTATCACAAGCCTTCGGTCGTGCCAGTGAGTTCAAGAACCTGGCATCAGGTCCACGAACTAGTGGACTCGACTACCTCTTTAGCACGACTGCCGGTGCAGGTCTTACCATCATTCGAAACCGAATCGGGTCTGGTGGCAGCGGAGACAGCATCGAACCGAACAGTCCCGGATCGCCAAGCGCGACCCCAAGTTACGTCTGGGATGGCAACGACTCTGGCCAAGTTTGGTTCAGTCAGTCGGCAATGTCGTATGGCGTCAAGACTATCTATGCCGATGCATGGAGTGCTCCTGGTTTCATGAAGACCAACGGAAACCAGGGTAACGGCGGTTGGCTGTGCGGTGTCACAGGACATACCTGCTCGTCCGGTGATTGGAGACAGGCCTATGCCAATTTCTTGGTGCAATACGTCAAATACTACAAGCAAGCCGGGATTCCAATCACACACCTTGGCTTCTTGAACGAACCAGATTATGTGTAAGTTATCTGGCATCCGTCGAGCTCGAACTCCTCGCTCACTGGGTTGCCCCGGAACAGCACAAGCTACTCCTCCATGCAATCAGATGCTTCCCAAGCGGCCTCATTCATTCCCACCTTGTACAACACCCTCAGTTCGAACGGCCTTAGCAGCGTCAAAATCACCTGCTGCGACGCTACTGGGTGGCCCGCCCAAAAGACCCTCACCTCTGGACTGGTCTCCGCTGGTATGGAGCAATATCTGGGTGTCATCACCTCCCACATGTATAGCGGCGATCCGAATAGTCCCCTCAGCACGAAGCTCAAGGTTTGGGAAACCGAGGCCGCCGACCTCGACAGTGCCTGGTGCACTACTTGGTACAGCAGTGGCGGCCTGTGCGAAGGTCTCACTTGGGCCAACAAAATCCACACCGGCATCGTCAACGCCAACTTATCTGCGTACCTATACTGGGAGGGCGTCGAGGTCAACCAGTTCCAGGCCTCCAGCTACCTCGTCGCAAGCGATGGTACCACCGTTACACCCTCTGGTCGTCTCTGGGCATTCGCCATGTGGTCCCGCTTCATCCGCCCTGGAGCTTACCGAGTCTCGACTTCGGGTACCGTCTCAGGCGTCGGCATCGGAGCGTTCAAGAACACGGATGGCACGGTCGTCGTCGTCTTCACCAACACTGGCTCATCCGCTCAGTCCGTCAAGCTTAGCTTCAGCGGATTCACTCCGTCCAGCGCAGCAGCCTACCTCACGGACAATACCCACACGGTTGCGAGTACCACTGCGACTCTTTCTGGAGGCGCCGTCACGGTTTCCGTTCCGGCTCGAGCCGTTCTCACTGTCAAGTTGAGTGGCGGTGGATCAGCTACCACGACCACAGGAGCCAACACTTCAACAACTACCACCACGACAACTACCAAGACCACCACTGCGAATGGATGCACGGCAACGCATTATGCTCAATGCGGCGGCTCTGGATGGACTGGCTGCACGCAATGTGCGTCAGGAACAACCTGCCAGTATTCGAACGACTTCTACTCGCAGTGTTTGTAGAGCCTCAGGATTCCGGACACGTGCATACTCAGATATTTCTGTCCTACCACGTGTGGAAAGTCTCATTCGGGGCTTGGTCTGCGATTTTCCGCTGTAGAATCAATATGTCTGAAATCTTTGTTCGGAGTGCGTGTGAATTCAAGTCGCGAATCGCGAAATGCTTGACAACGTCCCCAGCGCAAGGCTAGCAGAGACTTATTCGATTCAGCGTCGAGGTACAAGCCTCCCAATTCCCCCCTAACACCAGCAGTGTTTGGCATTTTTGGCATGATACGTGCCTCGAGAGACTGCCGGCAGCGTGAGGGTTCGGAAAGCCGGCACATTAAAGAGATGCTTCATACATCAGTGCTATAATGCTAGCTCTATACTCTTTCGCGACCCTGCTCTTCGCCGGAAAAAATCAATAATCTGATCCTTGAGCATCATACTGAGGTTTGATGTTGGTGCCTGACGTCGACTTGGGCGGAGCTTGGCACTGTAGCTGAAGTATTGGAAATGTATGTTGTTAGAGAGTTTTACGGGGCTCACCAGACTCTGTATAGAATAGTCCCAAAAAAAGATCCTGCAAAGCGTCGTGAATTCAACTCGGTGGAGTGTGTGTTGGCCTGTTCGCCGAGGTCATGGGAAAATCAGCCACCAGGGACTTGCCTTGCGAACCTGGAGGGCGCGACCAGAGGCATTGTAAACTCAGAATCACACTCGTTCCCAAAAGCCTCGGGATTACTCAAAGTTTTATGTATTTATGTATTTATGCAGGCTCACTTGCTTGCTAATTTCTAGAGATGAAAGCCCCGACCAATTTAATGCCAGCCATGTATCGCCTGTCGTATACCTTTGGTGCAGTAGGGGACAGTTCGTACTTACAATAATTTATTCGAGCTCATTCAAGAGTTTGCTGTACACGCTCTGTCGCCGTTTAAAGAAAATGAGTGGTTTCTGGAAATATGAAAATCACTGGGGTTTGGATCCCCTAGTGGCGAAACTCAGGTTAACCGGTACAAGAGCTGACAGGCCTTCAGAACACCTGAGCGCAGCGTAAAGGTCTCCGATCAGCCTCCCTTTCTCGAAGACGTAAACATTCTAGGCTCCTTTTCCATTTAGAGCTCCATCCTTGGGGTGTTGACCAAGGGTCTGCCGAGGACCGCCCGGCGACCCGGTACAAGAGATTCAATTACAAAAAGGACGACGAACTTCACACCAGGGACTCAAAGGTAAATATCAGTCTGCTGCGGGTATATAAGAGAGCTGTTGTCCGACATAGCATCGCTCGACACTTGCTCAGATTCCTGTCTTTTGTCTGGTTTTGTGATCATGCCGCCATGTCTCTATTGTCACAAGATACTTGCGGTACGTCGCTTGATCAACTCATAACCCGCGTCTTCTTCTTCAGTTCTGACATCATGCATTCTAAATGTCCGTAGGATAAATCTAGTCTTCGCAAACACACGAATGCACAGTGGGTCTCAGACGACGCATGCGGCATGCGGCTGTTCCCCACACGGTCTTCGTAGCTTATAATCACGCGTTTTCCCCGTCCAAGGCACACGAGAACCAAATCATATGTTTGTGAATATTGCAATAAGAAGTTTTGGGACCCAGCGGCCTACTCAAGATGTCGGGCGGGTCATTTGAACCTGTTTGGCTGCTCTGTCTGCGATTTTTGGTGCGTTCGCCCCTACATGAAATTAGACCCTCATTTACATCAGCAGCACACATCGCTGAACATATTCTTTGTCTCTAGGCGTCGTCGCAAGGACGTGGTCAAACTACATACCCAACGGAAACATCCAGAGATCCCCGAGGTTCCGATTCGAACCTTTCCGCTGCCCGCGAGTTCCCCAAGCGGTTCATTGACGAGTGGTGATTACAGTCCCTCTCCTGATCCAATTCATGGTGCATCCATTCTTCAGCCGCAGCTCGATGCCGCCAGTCCATGGCCGTCCTCGTCGACCTCATCCGACCCGCAGACGCCTCCCGAGTCGTGGTTTGGGCAGTTCTGACCGAAAGACGCGTCGACATGCGCCCTATCGAGAGTTTGCTATTTCTTCTCTATCGTTTCGATCAGCGCAAGCTCCCGCCATAGCGAGGATGCTCCTTTTGATATAGCTTTCCTATCACTTGTTGTTGTCGCTACGTAGTACGCTCTATGATATCCCATTGCAACGCTGGAACGAAGTGGACGAGGAATACATAGTACCGAGGAGGCCGTGGTCGGAGTTTCAATGGTGCCTAGTGTCAACTTCTTCCCTCTCTGTTCACCACCGACGGGCCTCTGGCCCCCACCCTCCAGCTCGCTTTCGACAGCACGACATCCAAGCATGCCTTTCCGGACCAAGCGAAATACCTACGACAGACGGCGTGAATGAGTTGCCCGTGGGTCTAGCTTGCGAGTCAACGGACTCAACGCTCATCCAGGCATCGGCATTTAGACTGACGCCCCTCTCGCTCTCTCTGCAGGGCTGCGCCTCGCTCTTTTCGGCACCCTCCCATACCAGCTCTTCCGCTACACGCAGGTGCTCGCGTTAGCCGTCCGAAATGCTGGGCTCGTTTGATGCAGACTGATGGAGACCGCCCGGAGTGGCCCACCATCCTCTCGTCTAGTGCACCGCGATCACAACGTCCTTCACCCTTGATCCTCGATTCAAAAAGCCGGAAGGCGGGACTATCGATTGATGAGAAGCGATAGCATAGCAAACCGCCCCCTTGGCGTTTCCCCACCGTTCACGGCGTCCCAACCGGCGCCAACGGTTGGCATTGCAGAAATGACCAACCTAGGCAATGAGGGCGACGAGGCATGAGCAAGCTGGAGCACATCCCGTTCGAGGTCAGTTGATGTCGCTCGCATTTTTTTGAACGCGACTAGCTGATGCATCGCTGGTTTCGAACGACCAGCGTTCCTCTCGTCCGTCCGACGTTGCGGCGTCGAAAGCGATTGAAACGGCCACTATTAAGAAGAAAACGCAGCCCCCAGAGCGACCAACACAGCCGCACCGTTCTCTCAAGGTCGCGCGAGTCAAGAGTGCCCTTTGAAAGTCTAAGACCTCGCAATTCAGCACCAAGGCCCATCCTCACCACGGCAAACGTGACCTTTAACCCCGAACGGGGTCGTGGTTCTCCCACTTGGAACTCTTGTAAGCACTTCTTCGCTAGTGGGTGCCACTCACGTGGAGCAATTGGCAAATCTTAATGTATTATGGAGCTAATACAACTTGCTTATTTTCGACAGGCATGCACGACGCGAACTATACATATCGAGTAGCGTTTTGGGTCAGGAATTGCGTCGCAATGCTCCCGCTATACCTGTATCGGTGTCAAACTTCCACCCAACATAGTTAGAATCGCTTAGCGTATCCTTTCCAATTACCCCTCCCTATCAAAAACCGCTCGTTGACAGTTTATGGTTCCTATGGATGTGCTTCCTACGCAATGTCCTCGACGCACTCTCTGTGGATGTCGCGATAAGTACGCGTCGTGCTGGCTTTGAACTTGGGCCAAATTACGTCATGGCATTGCTAATGGAAGATTTGTGGTTGGAGGGGTTTTCCCGGCGCGGACAACAGGTCACATTGATATAACCTTGTATGGAAACAAGTGTACGGGGTGCGACGCTATCTAGGAAGAACATATTCTGCCCGCTCAGACAATGGCGGGCTCCTTCGCGCAGTCGTCGGGCCTCTCGACGGACACACCAGAGGTCTCCGTACCGTATACGACGGTTCTCCGGGATCGGTATCCACGTGCAAGCGCGTTCTTGCCGTACGACCTTGTTTGGGTGCGGGAGGTCCTGGCATCGTCGGCGATGGGTGGGGGACGAAGGCGGTGGAGGCGGCATGCTGGAAGGCTTCATATCGGGACGGAAACGAGGGTGTTCTGCTAGAGTGCGAGGTAGCTGTGGCCAGTTGCCGTCGTTTGTGCGAAGGAGAGAGCTTTGGTGGAGGGGGGGATGCGGGCAGTTGAGATTGAAACACCTGGAACGAAAGGAATTCGGCGGGGTCGCAAAGCCATCAACGAGTCATGCAATAGCCATCCAAGTCCGAATGTCTTCGGAGATCTGCTGTGGACGTGTAATTTGCGGTGCCTCAGCCTTCCTGCTGGACGAAGAGAGAGGTATGGTTTGCTAGTCCTGAACGCGATCTGGGAGTGCAAACACGCTTACCTCACGAGTGCTCGCTGAACGCGATCCATGGCCCTCAGCGCCAGCTTATGTATACGAGCGGAAGGCGAAAGGTGGGGAAAGCATAGTTGAAGAGGGAGGGCGTTGGTGGTGCAGTCTCGACAGGGATGGGAGGTTCCTAACGTGGGATGTTGTCGACCCCAGGTGAAAACTCCCCCTTCTACACCGAACGATTTGGAGAACCTAATGAGGGCCCCTGGGTAGAGTAACTGAACATACACCATCCACTCGTTCTTGCTCGTACTTCCAGTGTTGAATCTCACTAATATTGAGACTTTGACTGACGAGGGGAAGCCAGCACTCCTCGCGATTCTTGCCTCTCCCACATTGACACTAGATCTTGACTCTCATCGTTTGTTGTTCCAGTCGTAAGGTGGATGGGGCGGTGGAATTTTTAGAGGACCAAGGTTGGAAGCAACGGCTGTGGTTGTTGCTCGTGATGGAAGGGATGGGAGGCAAGAAGACGGCGGACGACGTCCGACTCGCAAACTTTTGTTGTTTCTACGCACAAAGTCGACGTTCAGCTCTTCCTCAAATATCATGATACAGCAGCATCAGCACTCTCCAAGATACATTTGGTTGCAATACGCGAAAGAAACCTTTTGAAACACCCAATGGCCATGACTGGCCAAGGACGACGAGGAAAGGTCACAAGGTAGTGGCGAAGAGGGGACATATATACCCACTAACCTCAGATATCGCTTCCATCCTACACTTCCATTCCAACAAGGCATCTTGCCAGCTTGCAAATGTCGACTTTTGGACCTTCAGAGCCGAGACGGGCGCCTATTCAGCACACAGAGAGGGCCGAGTACACCAATCACCAGAAGCCTGAAGGCCTCGGGGCCTGATCGACCCAGCCTGGAAAGGTATGGACCGCCCCGGCTCTCTTACGAGGCCTCTAGGGAGTCGTGTTAATTTCCTCTTATGTTTGACTTGCTATAATGGATGAAGCGGACATTGTGACAGTGCTGCACGTCCTTTCTTCAACTAAGGAAGCTCTCGGATCCGAGAATCTGGGACATGCGCCAACTCGCAAACACTGATGGGCTTGCCACCTTGGATCACATGGAGAAGCGCACCGAGGGTAGTTTCATGACCAAGGGTCCTGATACGTCGTTAAACTGGAAGAACGAAATGAGATTTCGAACTGAGGCGAGCCGGTGGCAAGGATCATCCAAGTGGCCCAAGCCTCGCTGACGAGGTCCAGAGATGAAATAAGAGCACATCAACATTACCTTAATCCCAATATGTAATTTGATTTTTGATTTGAGGTGCATCATACATGTATGTTTGACGAAAAGGAGGCCATGTATGTGCGAATGAGAGTCGGCCGCCAATCCCTAATTTGGATCAAGGCCCAACGCTGTTCTGTGTACAGCTCACGAGCCACGTATATACCCCAGAAAAAATGGGGCCCTTGCTAAATTAACGGTTTCAATAGCCTCTGGGTTTCATCGAAACCTTGGGTCGACTAGATGATGGGCCGTCCGTAAGAGTGTCGTTTCTATCTGCACGGGGTTTCGACACAGCGAGAAGGGGTGGCGAATCCGACCTGGTGCTGCTACGCTGATGCAGAGGAAAGTGTGGAGTATAGAGTAGGAAGTGCATAAAGGCTATGGTGTGGATGGTCGGCGCGGCGAGTGGGTGAGCTGACTGACCGCACTGGGGACGGGGATGAAACGCGTCTGTCCAGATTGGTGCGAAATCGGAACGAAGCCGGTTTAGACTGCCCTCTCCCCTGGACTATATTGTATAGGGCCACGACACCTGGCAAAGACTCTTTTCTAATCTTAAAGCTGTTGCTATCCCCCCAAACACGATTTTCGTTTAGGACGGTTTGTCGAATATCTCAGTCGACACGTCGGGCGGTGGTGTGAACGCAGCGCACCTGCGGTCAGAACCATCTCCAAGTCGGATCTCCAAGGTACAGTCGAAAGTCTCGTAACATCGCAGCTCCTCTATGAGTACTGCACAAGATTAACGGTTTTACATGGAAGATCATCCTGATCAAGAGAGCTCTCCTAAAGCTTGGGTTCTGATCTCATGAAGTCTGATCTGTTGGACAATCGACAGCAACTTCAGATTCTAAGGGGAGGCTCTGCGGGGTATGCCAAGCCTTTTGCAACGCCCGGTAGAAGTCGCGCATTGGATATAAATGTCATGTAATTATGCTTATACTAAATGGGGGGGGGGGGGGCAGTTGAAGAGTAGTAGACTATCTGGAAAGCAAGCAGTCTTGCAGGACTTCACGCCGACAACGTGTTCTTCCAAATATCTGTGAAGACATAGCCTTCGCTGGCGGCGGAGGTGTCCATGGACCTGGAAACCTTGACCTGTGACCGGATGAGATACATGTCGGGAAGGCAAAATCAATCATATGCTGCCACCTCCGGCGATGAGAAAAACGAGGATTGCTGCTACCGGGGGTGCTCTCCAAGCAAGAGAATCTCCTATTTTCGCTGAAGTTCCGTCCAGCGGCGTGACCGATTGTACAAGTACGATTTCAAACAAGAGTCCCGCCCAAATCGTCAAAGCTTGAGGCAGGGATAGAAGTATGGAAAGTGGGCGTAATCCGTGTTGGAACTTTCGCTCCTTGATAACTATGCGCTCTGTCGTTTTCGCAATAATTAACACTGGCTACTGGCATCTCCACCGCAACAGCCTACTCACCACATGCCGAGCTTGGGGTTAGAATGGCGTTAGTAAAGATAAAGTGACATGAACAACGCAATGCTGCCGAGGGAAGCCGCTGCTGCGATACCGTGATTGAGGGATTTAGAAGATAGCAACAATGTTGCAAGGCTGTCCGTAACTTGCTCCTGTCAGTTACTGATGTTTCCATACACGAGCCAAAACGTACCATATGATTCCTCCGCTCTGTACGCGAATAACATGGTATAAAGTCAAAAAGTGGGACGCAGTGTCGAATGAATGGCCACTTACCACAACTGCCATTCGAAGACACGTTCCACGGTATTCACTGAGAAAGCTACCCCAACGACGAATATATACTAGCCTTTGGTAGAACTACTTACGGAGATGATCGTATGACTCATAAGGGTCGATTCCCAGCAGTTCTCGATCAACGTCGACGGGTTGAAGCCAGAAGGGGACGCATTTTCATGATCAACCAAGTAGTAGTCGACGTCGACGGTGTTCCCGAGGATTGCAGCCACAAATAAGAATGCTTCCGCGTCTTGAATATCAGCATTCCCGAGCGAACTCTTCAATGATGCTCCTCGCAGCCCGGAAAATCGAATCGTAGTTTGTTCGACGGTTTTGTTAGGATCCAGTCGCGAAGGGTTTGGCATATTGAGATATACTTCAGGGTTGGTGGACGGAAACCATCGCTCCAGATCGTCTAGAGAGCATTGTAAACTATGACAGCAGCTCCCACCTGTCGTGATCGGTATCTGGAACATTCTGGGCTGGAGAAGATTGATAGTAGACTTTGCCTTCAGGGCGCAAATGCTTGACCCAGCCTGATGGTCATGGAGCTGCCGGAAAGGTGTTTGAAGCGGAGATTTGTTGGGAAAGCCGTTTAACCTGTAGATACTAACTGAGGTGCATTCACTCTGGTTCTTCCCCATGTAACGGGGCACGTGTTGGCAGACGTTGAAGGGTTATAAAGTCGCCCCACACACGGCGACTCCCCCAGAGCTCTGCCATTCACTTTGAATTTCTGGTGAGTGATAGCCCATTCTCATTCTTCTAAAGAGTAACCGGGCCATATATTCTGGCGCGGAAATCCACAGCTGTAGAAGATCCACCACTTTGCGATATGGCACAGACCTTTGCCGCACAGAATCACCCTCGCCTCGCTGCTGTACTCACACTCATCCGCGACAACATTCAAGTCGTTCAGAGACGAGCAAAGAATCTTATCTACAGCAAGCCGATCAGAAGTTACGCTCGCCTGGTAAAGGTTGTATCGGAGCAGTTCGTGCGGAGTACAGAGGGCGGAGGGGAGGTGCCTTGCGAGGTCCCCATTTCAGTGCCAGAGAATGATCTAGAATGGGTTCAACGCAATCCTCATGAGAACACCATATCGTACAAGCTAGTAACCATGTCATCAAATTCGGAAGCGGAATCCTTTTTGGTGCGTATCCCAGCCTTGACCCTTCTGAGCATTTCTCTGAGCTGCTATTGTTTCATTTATCCAGGTCGACCGATAGACACGCACGAAAGCCCCATCAAGGACGGAGCAAAGCTGACACCTATGGTAGACGGGTCGCCCGCGGTTGAATTTACTTCGCGCGGGCGTCTCGTTCGGCACGCGGGGTTATACGTTAATCGGGCAATACAGGACATTGATATTCGAATTTCTATTTTTTTTCCCTCTCCCCCCATTTTTGCGCTATTTTGGAGCTAATGAGGGGTCCATCTCTAAGCTATTTACACGAGTTTGGGTGTATTGTAAAGCCATTCGTAGTGGGGGTGATGGGAAGGCGACATGGTCGAGCGGTGAGACGCTTCAGGAATAGACTGAGAATGTTCCAAAGCATAGCACGGAGATCTACATTATCATGTGGTCGTTTGGCTGCAAGGGTTCGTGATCGAGTTGGGGGACCAAAAGCGTGGGTCCGTCTTCTGACCAAATAGCATTCAACACCGCATTCGCTATCCTTTGGACCTCATAGGCTCACGGATGTAAGCCCCTTAGCTCCGGTGCGAGCTCCTCCTCTAGGAGGGGCTTATGACAAGGTGCCACGATTCGGGGGGTGACTTTACCCCTCACTTCTCACCCACTTCCCACCTTGCAGCTCAGATACTTGGCATGGATATAGCAGATAGGTGATAAAATGGAATGATGTGAAAAAAATGAGCCGTGATTTGTTTGGTTCGAGCTTCGTGAAGGCTGCATTCTGGAGGGGCGATAGCCGATCCCGTCCCAGAAAGAAACGTGCAAATCGCTATTGGGCTTTGACGCTATAGACGCCAAACTTGAACAGGAGCTTATGTACTAGGGGTAGATTGATCCGGCTAAATTTAAAGGCGATAGCAGCTCAGGCATGACTTTGACGCCCGCATCTGCTTCCCCTCTCCATTGAGGAGAGCGCGTCGCCCGTGCCTCCCACCATGAACAAGGTCAATTTCCCCCCATTTCAATCCAGGCCTACACCCTGCATGTCAGAGCCACAAGGTATCAGCGTTCTGGCAACACTCCCATGTCGTCGTTCATATCGTTCACGGAGGAGAAGAGGGACGTCGCAGTCAAGCTCTGCTCAGAAGCGTGGGAATTTAGTGTGGCGCTGGCCTTTCGACCACATTGCATTCGTAATAGCTCCCTATATACTAAACGTGGTATCATGAAATTTGACATGATGGTATGTGTAGTAGTTTATTATCTAAATCCGTGCTCTGCCTCATAGTGTTGTGTTCGGAGGAAGAGCTATCGCAGAAAGTTTGCCGGAGGGGGTGGACGGCTCCTTGGTGAAGGCTCTTACATTCATTCTGGCTTGTACCACCACAATAATTGGCAGTAATGCCGGAAAGTGGTTATTATACAATTCGTACTAATAAGGTGAGTTGTATCTCTGGAGCGGTGAAGGAGGAAAAGGGCTGGGAAGTCACCCCCTCAACGCGCGCACTTTATCATAAGCCCTTCTAGCGAAGGTCTTGAACAGTTGTAAGTACGTCGTCATGCTGAAGTGAAAGCAGTGCTGCAAGAGATGTGGACGGGAGGGGGTCAAAGAGAGCACGATTGTTTCGAGAACCCTGGGGACGAGCGACCCAGCTTGTATCGACGCAAAACGTGCAAAAAATAGCTCTAAATGGGAAAACAAGTACAAGGCTCCACGAGAAGTTGCAAACACAAGACCTAGGGGAGTTTGGTAATGTCCGGAACCCGAACAATGAGGCAAATGTGTGGGAAATGACCAGGGCACATCTAAATTTTATTATATCTAGGCGGCCTAAATCCGATAGGCACTTTAGAATTTCTGTATCAAATATTTGGTGGGGCGAAGGCCCCGCGTTTGCCGGTTGTCGCCGAGACACTCGTCCTTCGCCAAATCCAGCAGAAGAGGTTGACTTGCGGTGTATAACTTGTTCGGATGTGACTGGGCGAAAGCCTCGCATTTACCGGCTGTCGCCGCCGAGACGCTCGTCTTTCGCCGTAGAGGAAACCGCGGTTCTCGCCCCAAAGCTTCAAGCGTAGTGTCCCTGTCAGACGTTACTAGGGGTTTTGCTACCCACCGCTACTCTCTGATAACCGGCCGATGCCTGCAGCGAGTGTATCATGTGGCAGGAACGTGAAGCATTGACCTCTGATGCCATGAAGCCCGTTTGGAGGGTACTACCTGGAGATGGTTTGTCCTTATCCACATAGGTCCAGCCCCGTAGCTATTTGACGGGGACGTAAATTCTGAGAAAATAGTATATAAAAGTGCTCATCATCATTATATGTGACAGGGTCCTGGTGCTGCTTGCCTTGGGTTTCCCGAGCATGGCAGAGGACGCTCTTTCGATCGTACGTCAGCGCTATGATTGCCGCGCTATAGTCTTTTGCCCCGATATGTAAGCTATACAGAGGCCCTGCTTTAAGCCGAAAAGGCTTAATATTCTAATCCTTGAGCATCATAACTGAGGTTTGATGTTGGTGCCTGACGTCGACTTGGGCGGGAGCTTGGCACTGTAGCTGAAGTATTGGAAATGTATCTTGTTAGAGAGTTTTACGGGGCTCACTAGACCCTGTATAAAATAGTCCCAAAAAAAAATCATGCAAAGCGTCGGGAATATAGCTCGGTGGAGTGGTGTTGGCCTGTTCGCCGAGGTCATGGGAAAATCAGCCACCGGGGACTTGCCTTGCGAACCTGGAGGGCGCGACCAGAGTAAACTCGGAATCACTCGTTCCCAAAAGCCTCGGAATTACTCAAAGTTTTATGTATTTATGCAGGCTCACTTGCTTGCTAATTTTTAGAGATGAAAGCCCCGACCAATTTAATGCCAGCCATGTATCGCCTGTCGTATACCTTTGGTGCAGTAGGGGACAGTTCGTACTTACAATAATTTATTCGAGCTCATTCCAGAGTTTGCTGTACACGCTCTGTCGCTGTTTAAAGAAAATGAGTGGTTTCTGGAAAGATAAAAATCACTGGGGTTTGGATCCCCTAGTGGCGAGACTCAGGTTAACCGGACCAAGAGCTGACAGGCCTTCAGAACACCTGAGCGCAGCGTAAAGGTCGCCGATCAACCTCCCTTTCTCGAAAACGTAAACATTCTAGGCTCCTTTTCTATTTAGAGCGAGATCCACCGGGGTGTTGACCAAGGGTCTGCCGACTACCGCCCGGCGACCTGGTACAAGAGATTCAAATACAAAAAGACGGCGAACTTCACACCAGGGACTCAAAGGTAAATATCAGTCTGCTGCGGGTATATAAGAGAGCTGTTGTCCGACATAGCATCGCTCGACACTTGCCCAGATTCCTGTCTTTTCTCTGGTTTTGTGATCATGCCGCCGTGTCTCTATTGTCACAAGATACTTGCGGTACGTCGCTTGATCAACTCATAACCCGCGTCTTCTTCTTCAGTTCTGACATCATGCATTCTAAAATGTCCGTAGGATAAATCTAGTCTTCGCAAACACACGAATGCACAGTGGGTCTCAGGCGCATGCGGCATGCCGCTTTTCCCCTGCACGGTCTTCGCAGCTTATAATCACGCGTTTTCCCCATCCAAGGCACACGAGAACCAAATCATACGTTTGTGAATATTGCAATAGGAAATTCTGGGACCCAGCGGCCTGCTCAAGATGTCAGGCGGGTCATTTGAGGGCGTTTGGCTGCTCTGTCGAGGGCTGCGATTATCGGTGCGTTCGTCCCTCCACGAAACTAGACCCTCGTTTACATCAGCAGTACACATCGCTGAACGCTTTTTTGTCTCTAGGAGTAGTCGCAAGGACTCGGTCAAGCTACACACCCAACGGAAACATCGAGAGATCCCCGAGGTTCCGATTCGAACCTTTCCGCTGCCCGCGAGTTCCCCAAGCGGGTCATCGGCGAATGGTGATTACAGTCCCTCTCCGGATTCAATTCCAGGTGCATCCATTCCTCATCCGCAGCTCGATGCCGCCAGTCTATGGCCGTCCTCGTCGACCTCCTCCGATCCGCAGACGCCTCCCGAGTCGTGGTTTGGGCAGTTCTGACCGAAAGACGCGTCGGCATACGCCCTATCGAGAGTTTGTGTTTGGTCTGCTATTTCTTCTCTATCGTTTCGATCAGCGCAAGCCTTCGCCATAGCGAGGATGCTCCTTTCGATATAGCTTTCCTATCACTTGTTGTCGTCGCTACGTTCTATGATATCCCATTGCAACGCTGGAACGAAGTGGGCGAGCAATATATAATAGCGAGGAGGCCGTCGTCGGAGTTTCAATGGTGCCTAGTGTCAGCTTCTTCCCTCTCTGTTCACCACCAACGGGCCTCTGGCCCCCCACCCTCCAGCTCGCTTTCGACAGCACGACATCCAAGCATATCTTTCCGGACCGATCGAAATACCTACGACAGATGGCGTGAATGAGCTGCCCGTGGGTCCAGCTTGCGAGTCAATGGACTCAACGCTCATCCAGGCATCGGCATTTAGACTGACGCCCCTCCCGCTCTCTCTGCAGGGCTGCGCCTCGCTCTTTTCGACGCCCTCCCATACCAGCTCTTCCACTACACGCAAGTGCTCGCGTTAGCCGCCCGAAATGCTGGGCTTGTTTGATGCAGACTGGTGGAGACCGCCCAGAGTGGCCTACATCCTCTCGTCTAGTGCACCGCGATCACAACGTCCCCTCACCCTTGATCCTCGATTCCAATATCCGGAAGGCGGGACTACCGTATCGATTGATGAGAAGCGATAGCATAGCAGACCGCGCCCTTGGCGTCTCCCCTTCCGTGCAGGTTGTCCCAACCGGCGCCAACGGTTGGCATTACAGAAATGACCAACCTATGCAATGAGAACTGCGAGGCATGAGCAACCGGGAGCACGTCCCGTTCGAGGTCAGCTGATATCGCTCGCATTTTTTGAACGTGACTAGCTGACGCGTCGTTGGTTTCGAACGACAAGTTTCCTCTCGTCCGTCCCAGATTGCGGCGTCGAAAGCGAAGGTTCATAACTGAAACGGCCACTACCAAGAGGAAATGCAGCCTCGAGAGCGATCAACACAGCTGTGCCGTTCTCTCAAGCTCGCTCGACCGTCAAGAGTGGCCTTTGAAAGTCCATATACCTCGCAATTTCAGCGCCAAGGCCCGTCCTAACCACGGCAAATGTCACATTTAACCTCGACGGGTCATGGTTCTCCCACTTGGAACTCTGGTAAGCACTTCTTCGCCAGTGGGTGCCACTCACGTGGAGCAATCGGCAAATCTCAATGTATTATGGAGCTGATACAACTTGCTTACTTTCGACAGACGTGCACGACGCGAACTGTGCATATCGAGTAGCGCTTTGGGTCAGGAATCGCATCGCGATGCTCCCGCTATACGTGTATCGGTGTCAAACTTCCACCCAACATAGTTAGAATCGCTTAGCGTATCTTTTCCAACTACCCCTCCCTATCAAAAACCGCTCGTTGACATTTTGTGGTTCCTTTGGATGTGCTTCCTGCGTGATGTCTTCGACGCACTCTCCGTGGATGTCGCGATGGGTACGCGTCGTGCTGGCTTCGAACTCGGGCCAAACTACGTCATGGCATTGATAAGGAAAGATTTGTAGTCGGAGCGGTTTTCCCGGCGCGGACAACAGGTCACATTGATATAACCTTGTATGGAAACAAGTGTACGGGTGCGACGCTATCTA
>WSUB01000031.1:0-146713 GCA_019633425.1 Tulasnella sp. 424 | reverse complement strand
GGTTTTCCCGGCGCGGACAACAGGTCACATTGATATAACCTTGTATGGAAACAAGTGTACGGGTGCGACGCTATCTAGGAAGAGCATATCCAGCACGCTCAGACCATGGCAGGCCCCTTTGCGCGGTCGTCGGGCGTCTCGACGTTCACGCCAGAGCTCTCCGTGCCGTATACGATGGTTCTCCGGGATCGGTATCCACGTGCAGGCGCGTTCTTGCCGTACGACCTTGATTGGGCGCGGGAGGTCCTGGCATCGTCGGCGATGGATGGGGAACGAAGGCGGTGGAGGTGGTATGCTAGAACTCTTGATATCGGGACGGAAACGAGGGTGTTCTGCTAGAGTGCGGGGTAGCTGGGAGTAGTTGCCGTCGTTTGTGCATAGTAGAGAGCTTTGGTGGAGGGGAGACGCGAGCAGTTTTGATTGAAACACCGGGAGCAAAAGGGATTCGGCGGGGTCGCAAAGCCGTCAATGAGTTATGTAATGGCCATCCAAGTCCGAATGTCTTTGGAGATCTGCTGTGGACGTGTGATTTGCGGTGCTTCAGCCTTCCTGCTGGACGAAGACAGAGGTATGGTTTGTGAGTCCCGAACGCGATCTGGGAGTGCAAACACGCTTACCTCACGATCGCTCGCTGAGCGCGATCCATGGCCATCAGAGCCAGCTCATGTATACGAGCGGAATGCGAAAGGTGGGGACAGCAGGGTTGAAGAGGGAGGGGCGTTGGTGGTGCAGTCTCGCTGGGGATGGGAGGTCACTAACGTGGGATGTTGTCAACCCAGGTAAAAGCTCCCCCTTCTACACTCCACCCAGTTCTCCGTACGCGTCCGCGCTTAACCCAAATTACAGACCACAGTAAATCAGCTTACAACATTCTAACCTCAAAGAGGACCGTCACAAATTTTGTTCGATTGGAGGGCGTTGCAATGCGTACCCGGCGTATAACGGTACGGAGCTGGTGATTTTCTACCTGCACCGATCCCGTCTCTGCAAAAGGGATCATGGAACCAAGGGGAATAGAACTATCGGTCACTTCAAGGGCGTGCGAATCCTTGCGAGGCTTTCAGACCCGGTTGCGGGTTCGCGAATGTTCAAGAAAGCGATGGCTACATACTCAGTGCTCCTCGCTAGCACCCTAAGGTTACAGCGAACCTGCAAACGTTCGGCAACCTCTTCAAGACACTCTCATGAATCTGGATGGAAAATAATAGTAATGTTGTCAGCTTACAAAGCTTTATTCTAATCCTGTTTGAGTACAAATATTGTATGTTGTTTATTTGAAGTGGTTTTCATTGAGGCGATAAGTAGAAGAGACAGACTCGACGGCGGACGATGTCCTGCGATGTCCGGCTCACGAACTTTCCCAGACCCATCAACGACAATAGCAGACGAGGACATTGAGCGGTTTAAAGAGCTTGACGAGAGGGGTAGAGTAGCTGAACATCATCTACCATCCACTAATATTGAGACTTTGACTGGAGGGGACACCAGCGCTCCTCGCGATTCTTGCCACTCCAGCATTGACACTAGATCCTCAGTAGTTAGACTCTCATCGTTCGTTGTTCCAGGCGTGAGGTGAATGGTGCGGCGGGTTTTTCGGAGGCCAATGGTTGGGGTGCCATTGCTAGCGACGACAGTGGTTGTTCATGCTCGCGATGGAAGGGATGGGAGTCAACGACGTCCGACTCACAAACTTCTGTCATTTCCGGGCATAAGGCCGACGTTCAGCTCTCCCTCAATACCATGATACAGCAGTAGCGGCACTCTCTAACGTACATTCGTAGAAATAGGCGAAAGAAACCTTTCGAAAACAGCTAATGGCCACGACTGGCCAAGGACGGCGAGGAAAGGGCAAATGGGGGACAGACTCACTAACAACCCTAGATAGCGCTTCCATCCTACATCTCCATTCCAACATGGCATCTTGCCAGCTTGCAATGTCGATTTTGGGACCTTCAGAGCCGAGACGGGTGCTTATTCAGCAAACACTAGAAAGGGCCAGAAGCCTGAAGGCCTAGGGGCCTGACCCAGTCCGGAAAGGCATGGACCGCCACGGCTCTCTGGCGAGGCCCTCGAGGGAGTCGTATTGATTTCCTGTTATGTTCGACTTGCTATAATGGATGAGCGGACATTCTGACAGTGCCGCACGTCCTTTCATCGACCAAGGAAGCTCTCGAGGAACCCGGGACAGGCGCTCGGCGCTAACTCGCAAACACTGAGCGCAGCGAGGGTAGTTTCAGGTGTTTTGATATGCGGTTAAACTAGAATGACGAAATGAGAGAGCCGAAATGAGAGAGCTGAAATGAGATTTCTAGGTTTGACAGTGATGCAGGCCTAGGTGGCGAGGATCCGATCAGCCAAGTGCATGGCCCAAGCCTCGCTGACGAGACCCGGAGATGGAACAAGTGCACATCAAAATTACCTTCATCCCAATATGTAGCTCTACTTACGGTTTGGGGTACATACATGGATGCTTCACGGAAACGGAGGCTATGTATGAGCGAATGAGAGTCGCCCGCCAATTCCCTAATTTGAACCAAGGCCCAATGCTGGTCTGTGCACAGCTCATGAGCCACGTACCCCAAAGATAATATGGTCCTTGCTAGCTTAAGGGTGCAACAGCCTCTGGGTTTCGTCAAAACCTTGGGTCGACTGTATGATGGGTCGAGCGGTGTGAACGCAGTGCCGATACTGGCTGCGGTCAGAACCATCTCCGGTCGGATCTCCACAGTACAGTCGAAAGCCCTCCTCTATGAACACTGTACAAGACCAACTGAAGCTTAGGTTCTGACCTCATGAGGTCTTTGTCGGACAATCGACAACAACTTCAGATTCTATGGGAAGGCTCTGCTGGGTATGGCTGAAGGAATGGGAGATGGCTGGGATGATGAGCAGATGGGCAGACTGGGTGACGTCACGGAAATAAGATGCTTTAGGATCAGTAACCAATTCGACAATGCCAAAGCCTAATAATGGGAGTTTCAACCGAGCTTACCTCTCAACTCCCGCCATAAGCCTGAACTCGGTTGACAACTCGCCGATTCAGCCGGTGACTTGCGTACTGTCGTTCCCGCGGAAAAGGAAATGCGGCATCTGGAATAGCAGACCAAATATGCTGTAGATACGACCATAAATACTCTTGAAGATTCTGTCCCGCTATTTCGAGGAGACTGTCTCCAACTCGGGCACCGCTCGGCTCAGTCATGGCGAGACTTTTAGGAGACTGTCTCCAACGAGCGCACCTCTCGGCTCCGCCACGGAGGTATTGAGCTTCCAGTAAAAGGACAAGGAGATATCCCCTCATCTCGATTGTTTTTGCCTCGAGCATTGGTTTTGAATCTTTTCCCTCCCTTTGGGCCGGGAGGGCGGCTCGCCTGTCATTGTCGTAATACTACATATCACCAAACGCGTCACTGGGATAGTCTCCCGGGGGCAGACTAAATAGTAAATACAACTTTTTGTGGGGGATATCACTGGGACTCCCCGGATGTCGCAATTCGGAATGAAAGTCTTCTTCCACATGCGGGAATCTTCTTTTCCTCGCTTGAAATCCTTGCAGCTTGGCGGACGGACCCCTTCACAGGAGGAGAACTTGCTGATGCGTCGATTGGACGCTCAAACGGGTCCCAAAACATCTCCCGAGCCAGACTTGGCGACAAATAGAAAAGTAACGCAGCAAGTCTATGGTACAATCCAGGAGCGCACCTCCAAGTGTTTATTTCGATTGTTAGTTGCGACTGCCTTTTGGAACCTGTCTTCGCTGCAAGGCGTCTGGTCTCTTGTGAACGCCAGCCAAGGTAAGCCGAGAAGCTGGTTCCTTGAGGAAGTGTACCGTAACCGACTACATTTGGAGGATCTATCGGGGGTCGGGTGGAAGGCTATTCACGCCCATCGCCTCAAATTTTACCGTGCTTGACGGTTGTCTTAAGAGCGGTTGAGTGGTGTGGAATAATCACATTAGACCTTTTTCCTTAGTGGTGATCGTCTAGAACCCGATGCGGAGCTAGAAGAATATCCATTTAGTGGGGATCAAAAGGAGGGTCTACGGCATTTGACCGGTCACAGGTCTCTTTATGCGTGCAACGCAGCTTCGACCTAACCAGCATGCCTGGCTTCCGCATCCATTCGATCAATACTTTGTCTACATGTAAGTTTGACTCACGCAAATGAAAACGAGCTGGGCGGCCTCATTCCAGCCCCTCTAGGTTAACACGGTCTGGGAGCATTTCTTGCTGATGAGGAATTTTCCATGCAGGTAAACGATTTCAGAGATCGATTTCCTGCTCTTCCTGAGCTCATTTCTCCGTTCACACACAAGTTTGGAGCCCGGACGGCATTCCCGGGGTCGCATTTGAGCGCTTGATTCATCCACCCCGAGCAAGTTTTCCTCCCGTGAAACACTCTTTGGTCTGGCTACAAGTATTCCAGAGTTGCCAGAAGAAAGGTCTCGCACATAGAAGCACCTATTTGGAGCTGCAATGCGGGTAACCAGGAAGTGCGACCGATGTGAAGTCTGCTCGATGGTGTCTGAACTGAGCACCGTGTCGGACTGTTTGGGAGCTCAAGCCTCGCGCCATGCCAACTCTGAACTGAGCCCCACTGTACGACGCGACTCTCAAATCAGTCGCAACAAGGCTCAGTTTAATGCTCGTATCTACAGCATGATTAGTCTCTATTTGAGTTGCTGCTTGTTCGCTCTTTGCCGCATAAGCCGGGACCAGGGGCTGGGCGTTTGCCCATGTCAGGTCCCTGGTTGGTTCGGTTATAAGGTGGCCTCTGACAGACATCTATAAGTATAAAGCTCATCAGCTAGTACCTCTACTGATTCCCATTCCCGATTCTCTGACAATGGCTAGCCAGTCATCATCGATACGACCGATTCTGCACCAGATCGTGACTGCGGGCCCCTGACAGTCTCGATTTGTATCCTCACCTCTTATGCCCTCACCTCTTTTACGCACCGCACCACTGGTACCGCATGATATCTCACTGATTCAAGAGTCGCTCTGTCCAAACGACACGACGAACACACTGCTAATCGGCGCCGTACCATCTACAATAACCAAGACTCGTCGCCGGAAGAGCCCCCTTTTGCGACTGACATTGGGCCCAGTTCCTGTCTGCAGCTCTTCCCGTTGGATTCGGCCAGTGGATATCCCGCCAACTCCTAGAGCACCAGTAACACCTAGGTTCCCAGAACTTCCGGATATCCCGCCAACTCCTGGAACACCGTTATCTCCCATCTTTTCAGCACTTTCAGAGTTTGAAGAGCCTCGTGGTGCATGGCCACAGATTGAGCTTCAACGAGCAGCTATGGTATGCTCGCGCTCTTTCTAAATCAAGGCTTTCCTGACATTGATCTTCTTTGTTCAAGGAGGAGGCTGTGAGCACGACTCGACATCTCCGGATTGAGCCCCGGCATATCCGCACCGACGAAAAGAACGCTCGCTCTCGGGGATCATTTGGGGATGTGTGGTGCTCCTGGTTAATTGACGAGACTACAGGAGAATTAGAAAAGATTGCGGACAAAAGGATACACCTGCGACCAGGAGATGGTCTATCAGATCGAAGGCTGCTCAGGGTAAGCCATTTTCCGTCCGACTTGGCCAACAGCTTGTTACTAACTCTAGATCTTACGAAGCACCTTCTTCGGGAAGTAGTTTCTTGGTATAAACTCCACCACCCGAATATCACACCTTTTGTGGGCTACATCTTTGAGGGTTGCTCGGCAAGATTGTTGTCAAAGTGGCAGGAGGGAGGAAATGTAAGAGAATACATGAAACAGCACCCCATCGATCCTTTGCATCTCGTATGTAGTGCCTTGGTTTTCCTCTTAGTCCCACCTAATCCTCTTTGTTCATAGGCACGTCAGGTTGCCAGTGGATTGGCGTATCTCCATCGTATGGATCCACAAATTGTGCATGGAGATGTCAAGCCTGTGAGTAGCTCCCATGCAATGAATAACCCACTCATTGACACTTTTTTTTTCAGGAGAATATTTTGATTGGCGCGGACGGGGTTGCAAGGCTCGTGGACTTCGGATTGTCCGTAATTATGGACGACGCGCTGTCCCGTGATCTGCGAACCTCGACTGGATGCCAAAATACACTCCGGTATGCAGACCCTGTTTTGTTCGACGATGTCCCTCGGACAATCTATACAGACCTCTGGGCCCTGGGTTGGATCATCTATGAGGTATGCTTCGTCAACGTTCTGCGGCGCTGAATCCTATGAGAACTAATGGATTTGCCTGCTAGCTGGTAACTTCAAGACAACCATACGAGCACCGCCGCACCAGAAACGGGATCTTTCAATCAGTGGTCAAGTACGATCTGCCAACTCCGAATACCCACTCCATCCCATACCCGGACCTCCTCTGGCCGGTTTTGGAGGCGTGTTGGTCAAAGGATTTATCCCGCCGCTGGTCTGCGGAGAAGGTCGCATCTCATATAACGGGAGCCTTGACACTCAACAAATGATTGCCTTTCCCTTTGCTCTGCGATGAGCATGTCTGCGGGGGCGGGGGGCGTGTTCGGAGAGCACGCCAATATACCCATTAACATGCTGCTACTATGTCATTCAATCACCATTATACCCGCCATCAGCTTTGTAAATCTAACCCTAGTTCTGGCTGAATATCATGACATCCCTTGCAAAGCCTCTCTCTCCTTTTAACCACAGTGCACCTAAACGAGGTTCGATCGTTGGCCGCATCATTACCGATGGGCACACGTCTCCTTGGCACGTGTGACAAGTTATGTTGTAGTTCCATTCGAGTTCTGGACCATTCTGGTGGAAAGCGGTGTATGCGCGCTTACACTACGAGGGGTTCTCGGTCTCCCCAGAAAATTGATCTTAGCTGTCATAGACCTTGAAGCCCTCTTCGAGCTGCTCTAGATATAACTCTGGGCCAAAGTGCCTCGACGCTGACCTCGGACCGGCTTCAGATCGCCCTTGTGCTCTCAATCTCGGTCGGCAGTCCCTCACGTGGAGCAATTGGAAAATCTCAATGTATTATGGAGCTGATACAACTTGCTTACTTTCGACAGGCGTGCAAGACGCGAACTGTGCATATCGAGCAGCGTTTTGGGTCAAGAATTGCATCGGGATGCTCCCGCTATACCTGTATCGGTGTCAAACTTCCACCCACATAGTTAGAATCGCTTAGCGAATCCTTTCCAACTACCCCTCCCTATCAAAAACCGCTCGTTGACATTTGTGGTTCCTTTGGATGTGCTTCCTACGCGATGTCTTCGACGCACTTTCTGTGGATGTCGCGATGGGTACGCGTCGTGCTGGCTTTGAACTCGAGCCAAACTACGTCATGGCGTTGATAAGGAAAGATTTGTAGTCGGAGGGGGTTTTCCCGGCGCGGACAACAGGTCACATTGATATAACCTTGTATGGAAACAAGTGTACGGGTGCGACGCTATCTAGGAAGAACATATCCAGCACGCTCAGACCATAGCGGGCTCCTCCGCGCGGTCGTCGGGCGTCTCGACGTACACGCCAGAGCTCTTCGTGCCGTATACGATGGTTCTCCGGGATCGGTATCCACGTGCAAACGCGTTCTTGCCGTACGACCTTGTTTCGGTGCGGGAGGTCCTGACACCGTCGGCGATGGGTGGGGAACGAAGGTGGTGGAGGCGGCATGCTAGAACTCTTGATATCGGGATGGAGACGAGGGTGTTCCGCTAGAGTGCGAGGTAGCTGGGAGTAGTTGCCGTCGTTTGTGCATTGTAGAGAGCTTTGTGGAGGGGAGACGCGGGTAGTTGAGATTGAAACACCCCGAGCGAAAGGGATTCAGCGCTGTCGCAAAGCCGTCAATGCGTCATGTAATAGCCATCCAAGTTTGAATGTCTTCGGAGATCTGCTGTAGACGTGTAATTTGCGGTGCTTCAGCCTTCCTGCTGGACGAAGAGAGAGACGTATGGTTCGTTAGTCCTGGAAGCGATCTGGGAGTGCAAACAGCTCACCTCACGAGCGCTCGCTGAACGCGATCCATGACCGTCAAAGTCAGCTCATGTATACGAGCGGAATGCGAAAGGTGGGGACAGAATGGTTGAAGAGGGAGGGGCGTTGGTGGTGCAGTCTTTGTCGGGGATGGGAGGTTCCTAACGTGGGATGTTGTCAACCCAGGTAAAAACTCCCCCTTCTACGCGCCCTGGACTTTACCCATCTCTGGACGCGTCCGCGTTCAACTGCAGACCACAGTGATTCACTTACAACATTCTAATCTCAAAGAGGGCCGTCACGACTTTTTGCTCGACTTGAGGGCGTTGCGATGCGTCCCCAGTCCGGGCATGGCGTAGAACGGTACCGGAGCTGGTAATTTACCTGCACTGATCCCGTCTCTGCAAAAATGATCATTGAGCCAGGGGGAATATCACGATCGGTCACTTTAAGGGGTGTGCGAATCCTTGCGAAGCTTTCAGACCCGGATGCGGGTTCATGAATGTTCAAGAAAGCAGTAGCTACTCAGTGCTGCTCGCTCCTATGGTTCAGCAAACGTCGACCTCTTCAAGACACTCTCTGGATGGAAAATAATAGTATTTTTGTCAGTTTACAAAGCCTTTATTCAAATCCTATTTGAGTACAAATACTGAATATTGTTTATTTGAAGCGGGTTTCATTGGGGCGATAGGTAGAAGCGACGCTATCGAGGTCGTAGAGACAGGAGGCAAGAAGAGTCGACGGGTCCCGATCATGCGAATCTTAGATGTCGTGAATAGCCTTGGAGGATGGCTGAGACCAATTGAAAAAGGCTCAGGCCTAGCTTCGAACCGACGACGTCACGGACCGCGAATACCACAGGCTGCCAATGCGAAACACTTGCCATCCGCGCCTGTCGCCTCTACGAGTCACGTTTGCAGTAAGCGTCGTATTCGCAGAGAAGACTGATGGGCTATATATGCACTTGGCGATACTCGAAGGGTTGACTAGAACGGTTTCTTATTTGCAGAGTGCCAAGGTGGCGGTGCAAGGTACTGTCGCCGCGTCTCGCCAAGAGGAGAAGGCAGAGCCCACCGCAGCTCTCCATAACATTTAAGACTCCCTGCCACTCCGTCTCCTATACCCCCTCTATTCGCTTCCCCTCCCCCCTGGACGAAGCCCTCCCTGAGCGCCGACCCATTTAAACATCAATCCTTCTGACGCTGAGCCATCGGATGCCAGTCGATAAAAGCGACGACGCCAACCCTCGTTCCTCTGGGTCCGATCCAAGTGATCCCGAAAGTACACCTTCAGCAAGCAGCAAATTAGTACGTCCCTCCCGAATCACGGCGAATGAACATAATCTCTCACCAAGGACTATTTCATTATAGCGGGAGAAGCTTCAGATACTTGCGGAATGGCGAATTGATCCGTCCTTGATCGAATTCGAGGAAGACGCCTCCGAGTTCCGCGGAGGACATGCGACGGTTTCACGAGCGTTCTTGATTTCTACTTCCGGTACTGAAAGCATAATCGATAATTCAGCACATGCCGGGCGCAAGAACAACTCTGATGGTGGAACCACTGGCACGCGAAAGGTCTGTTCCATTCCGACTCTCCCATTTCCAAGAGCAATTAGTTGAACAACTCGTCTACTCCAACCCGCTAGACCGTAGCGGTTAAAAAACTGAAGATCGAGAACGGAAAGGACACGGAGCGAGTATTAGGATTGAGAACGACTTATCTAATCACGTTATGCTTTCACACAACGCTGAGCCCTCGTAGCTGGCACTTAGGGAAGCGGGATTCTTAACTCAACTCTCTTATCAAAATGTCATCAAGCTTGAAGGATTTGTTGAAGACCTATCGGAGGATAGGGTCTGGCTGGTCTTTCCCTGGGCAGACAACGGGAACTTAAAGGACTTCGTTGCGTCGGAGGAATGGGAAATCCCGGACGAATCTCGCTGGTAGGATCAGAACACTGCACTTTGAGCCATCCTCTGAAAACCACTACGCTAGATCAACGATGTGACAAGAGGAGTGGGATACCTTCATAGTCGGGACCCGCCGATATACCATGGCGACCTCAAATCGGTCAGTCCGGCTGTTACTGGGAGTGTCAGCTGGCAAGCTTAACTGTGCGTTACGTAGGTCAACGTGGTGGTGAACTCAAAATTTCGGGCAGTAATCACGGACTTCGGTTCCGCCCGTCGCCTGGCAAAAAAAGAACCTACCGAGCACCGCCCCATAGACGAGAGCGAAAACCGAGCGCAGCCAGCACTGGTACTCGAGACGAAATTTTGTGAAGCCACCAATACTGTAACACTGACGGGCAATAAATACACACTACGCTGGGCTGCTCCAGAGCTGCTTATGGACGATGAACCTGGGTTATGGAGCGATATCTGGGCATTGGGCTGGATATTTTACGAGGTATGCCAAGATTCAGCAATTGTACTGAGCGGAAGCTTACAATCCGCGGTGAAATAGGTTATGACCAATGCCATTCCGTTTGAAAACGTCCGAAAGGACTCGGTCGTTGTCATACATGTCATTCAGGGAAACCTCCCATCCACCGCTGATCACACCCGCATGGTGTTGATGCGGAGACTTTATTCCCTTATGATCACATGTTGGAACCTCGATCCCAGCAGGCGGCCGACAGCTGAGGATTGTAGCAAGTCACTGCATTGGATGGTAAGTAGTGCTGGTTTGTCGGTTATTTGAACACAATTTGACCTATCATGCTATAGCCGAAGGTTGTTCCGGGTCCGCAGCCGGTCTCAAGTCCGTCGGATTCCCAAACTCGCTCTCCTAAGCTTCTAATGAAACTGGGAGCCATGCATCGACATCAGAATGACCATATCAACGCCTCGAAATATTACACCGAAGCCTTGAGTATCTGTACTAGCTCCGCTGACGATGCACAAAGGGCTGAGGCTCTCTATGGTCTCGCCGTGGTGCGTCAGCTTGAAAGCAAGTACAACGAAGCCGCTACGCTCTACTCGGAGGCCGGCGAGATCTTCGCCAATATGGGCGCTAGAAAGCGGAGAGCCTCTGCTTTGCGTGGTCTTGGTCATGTGCATCGGCTTCAAGCTCAGTACAGCGAAGCCATGACGTTCTACTCCGAGGCCATCCAAATCTCGACCGACATCGGCGATACACGAGGGAGAGCCAACGCTCTCTGTGGCCTCGCTGATATTCATCGGCTTCAAAAGCAGTACAGCCGGGCCGTTGAGTTTTTCTCCGAAACTCTGGAAATTTATATCGATAGTGGTGACCGACACGGAAGAGCCCGGGCTCTGTTGTGGCTTGCCGATGTCCACAGAGACCAGGATCAGCACGAAGACGCAATACGCCTTTACGAGCAAGCTGCTGGAATTTATGAAGAAATCGGACGGATCAAGTCCGCAGCTCGTGCATTAAGCCGCGCCGCTGCCGCCCGTCGAAAACCCACACCAGAGGCCGAATCATGAGGTCTCCCGGGACATTTCGAGACCGACCGAGATTTTTGCTCTTTATACCCCACTGTAATTCATGTCATACATATTGCTGTTCGACCTCGTGAGCTATGTATCCTGTTGGCTCAGATCTTGGTACTCCGCCTCGCCTGTATCTTGTTCCTTCGACGCATCCAAATCGATTAGTAACTACCTGTTGTTTGGAAAGTACTGTAAAACGCACTTACCTCATCGCGTTTCCCCTCATCTTAGTGACTTGAAGCCGGATGGAGCTGTTATATAGCGACGTCTCTTGGGGTATGAAGTATAACGTACGTTTGAGTTTGCCGGCCATTCGACCCCTGGACCCTTGGAGCCTCAGTCATCCGCAAGTTACTCTCCGACGCTTTGAATCCGAACTAGTCAACTGACACACAGCCCTGCAGCGTACCGAATGAGGCGACAAGCCTCCGCTGAGGCAGGCGGCTAATGGGAGACTATTGATGAAGCTCCTGCTTCACTATGTCCAAGATGAGAGGCCGGAACCGAATTTCACCCAACAAATGCCAAGGTGTGCGCCTGTAACGGGGTCCAGTTGAACGGGAAAGTCTTCGATAGTTCCAAAGTGACTGATGTGCCGCTTGATGTGTGCGGTCGGTGTCATGTGAGATATGGAAGTGACGAGAATAGCCCGAGAGGCGGCAGGCACTGAATCCAACATGGGCCATGGCCCCCCAAATCGGTTCGAAATTCCGCTTGAACCTGACTCACTGAGTAAGGTGCCACACTTTTTGAACCATAAGACTGGCGGCGCGTATGATATTCTGCTGAACCATTAGGTTAGCTGGGTGGGTTGACGCGTTCAATGAGCGGGCGGGCAATAATAGGCCACGGTAACACTCGCGATCCATGATGGCAGTCTGTTTATATAAGCTCCATTCACCCATCCGAGTCACATTATTCCCATCCAGCATTTTGAAAACAAATGGCAGGGCGAGAACAAGCCACGAGCTTGTTAAGCCATTGGCGCAAACTTGAAGCAACTCCACCCTCGCAGTCACATGAACCGGGCGGCGGGTAGATGAACGGGCACTTGAAATACCAAGTCGGACAAGCAACCCAACATCACTTTCCTCGAAATTATAATATCTAGGCGGTCTAAATCTGATAGGCACTCTAGAATTTCTGTATCAAATATTTGGTGGGGCGAAGGCCTCGCGTTTGCCGGCTGTCGCTAAGACACGCGTCCTTCGCCAGATCCAGCAGAAGAGGTTTTGTCATAATGAGTAAATCCACTTGCGGAATATAACCCGTTCGGGTGTGATTGGGCGAGAGCCTCGCGTTTGCCGGCTGTCGCCACAGAGATGCTCGTCTTTCGCTGGAGATGAAACCGCGCTTCTCGCCCCGAAGCTTCAAGCGCAGTGTCCTTGTCATACGATACTAGGGGTCTTGCTACTCACCGCTACTCTCTGACCGGCGGCCGATCCCTGCAGCGAGTTTATCATGTGCCAGGAACGTGAAGCATTGGCCTCTGATGTCATGATCTCATGAAGTCCTTTCAGAGGCACTCCATGGAGAGTGGTCAGCCCTTATCAACATAAGTCCAGCCCCGTGATTATTTGACGGGAAAGTACATTCTGAGAAAAAAGGTATTATAAAAGTGCTTACCGTCATTATATGTAACTGGGGTCCTTGAGCGGCTTGCCTTGGGTTTCCCCAGTATGGCAGAGGACGCTCTGCTAATCATACGTCAGGGCTATGATTCCCGCACTATAGTCTTTTGGCCTGATAGTTAAGCTATACAGAGGCCCTGCTTCGAGCTGAGAAGATCCAATATTCTGATTTTCGAGCATCATGCTCAGGTTTGATGTTGATGCCTGACGTCGACTTGACGGAGCTTCGTACTGTAGCTGAAGTACTTTGCTAAAGAGTTGTATGGGGTTCATCAGAGTCTGTATAGAATAATACCGGAAAAGTCATGCAAAGTGTCGCGGATTCAGCTCGGTGGAGTGGGCGCTGGGTTCTCCGAGGTCATGGGAAAATCAGCCACCGGGGACTCGGGTATCGGTACCCTGCGAACGCCTCGGTCGCGGCCCGAGCCACGGGATGCTCACAGTCACTCGTCCTCCAAAGCCTAGGAATTACTACGTATTTTATGCCAGATCACTTGCTTGCTAATTTGTAGAGATGGTAAAGGATATGTTGTTTGGGGATTTGGAAGCGCCGATCGGTTTAATGCTGGACATGTGGCCTCCCGGATACCTGCAGTGCAGTAGGGAACAGTTCGTACATATAGTAGTTGACTGAAGCTCATTCAAGCGTTTATCGTCGTTTAAAAATGAGCGATTTCTGGAAGTATAAAAATCAGTGGGACTTGGATCCCCTGGTGGCGAAACTCAGGTTAACCGGACGGTTGGCCTTCAGAACACTTTAACGCAAAGTAAAGGTCTCCGATCAGCCTCCCTTTCTCGAAAACGTAACCATTCTGGGCTCCGTTTCCATTTAGAGCGAGATCCATGGGGGTGTTGACCAAGGGTCTGCAAACCACGGCCAACCCACCCTGTCAAAGAGATTCAATTGCAAAAAGACGGCGAACTTCATACTAGGGACTGAAAAGTAAATATCACTCTGCTGAAAAAGTATAAAGAGAGCTGTTATCCGACTCAGCATTGCCAGACGCTTGCTCAGATTCCCGTCTTTTCTCTGGAAAATTTCTGACCATGCCGGCGTGTTCCATCTGTGACAGCATCCTCGCTGTACGTTGCTTGATCAACTTATAGCCCGCGTCTTCTTCCTCAGTTCTGACATCATGCTAAATTGTCCGTAGGATGACATTGGTCTTCGCAGACACATGAATGCACAGTGAGTTTCCGTCGCATGGGGCATGCCGCTTCGCCCCCACATGGCTTCTGTAGCTTATCATCACGCTTACATGTGTTTCCCCTCGTCCAAGGCACCTGAAAGATAAGGAGTATCCTTGTCAATATTGTGGTAGGATCTATTTGGACCCAGCGAGACGTTCTAGATGTCATACTAGTCATACGAAGGCGTTTGGGTGCTCCGTCTGGGGCTGCGATTATTGGTGCGTTCGTCCCCGCAATTGAACCCTGGTTACATCAGCACTAGTACACATCGCTGAACGCGCTTTTTTATCTGTAGGAGCCGTCGCAGGGACTCTGTCAAGCTCCATATCCAACGGAAACATCGAGAACTCGGCGAGCTTCCAATTCTAACCCTTGTGCTGAACGTGAGTCCCCCAAGCGCGTCGTTCGCGAGTGGTGATTACAGTCCCTCAACCGGATCTAATTCCTGGTGAATCCATTCTTCAGCCGCCGCTCGTTGCCGTCAGTCCATGGTCGTCCTCGTCGTCCTCCTCCGATCCGCAAACGCCTCCCGAGTCGTGGTTTTAGGCAGTTTTGACGAGGGAGACGCGCCGACACGCGCCATATTGAGGATTTGTGTTTGGTCTGATATTTTTCTTCTCTACCTTTTCCACCGGCGCGTGCTCTCGCCATAGTGAAGATGCTCCTCTGCATAGCTTTTTCTTATCGCTTCTTGTAATCGCTACGAATTATGCTATTTCCTTGGAATACCGGAACGAAGTGCGCGACGAACACACCGCAGTGGAGAGGGCGTCGTCGGCGTTTCATGGCGTCTCCCTCTCCCGCTCACCGCCAACGGGCCTCTCGCTTTCATTGCCCAGCTCTCTTTGCACAACACGACATGCAAGCGTCCGCTTCAGTACGTATCACAGTCCCTGTAACAGATGGCATGAATGAGGTGCTCGTGAGTTCAGTGTTCAGACTGCTATTTCTTTATCGTTTCTATCACTGCAAGCTCTCGCAATAACGAAGATGATCCTTTCGATAGAGCCTTTCCTATCGCTTTTTATCGTCGCTACGCTCCATGCTATTTCATTGTCATACTGGACCGAAGTGCGTGACGAACAGGGTATCGTCGGAGTTTCAATGGTGGCTATTAGCAGCTTCTTCCTCTCGTTCACCGCCAACGGGCCTCTAGCTCTCATCCTCCAGGTCGTTTTCGACAGCACGATATCCCAGAATGTCTTTCCGGACCGAGTGCAATACCTACGACAGATGGCGCGAATGAGGTCCCTGTGAGTTCAGCTTGCGAGTCAACGGACTCGACGCTCATCCAGGCATCAGCATTTAGACTGACCCCCTCTCTACAGGGCTGCACATCCCTCATTTTCGGCGCCCTCCCATATCAGCTCTTCCACCCCACGCAGGTGCACGCGTTAGCTGTTCAACATGCTGAGCCCGTATGATACAGATCGGTGGCGACCGGGCAGAATGGCCTACGGTCCTATGGTCCTCTCGTCCGCTGCAATCACAACGTCCATTCACCATTAATCCTCGATCCCAACAGCTGGAAGACCGGAATATCCATCGATGAGGAGCATTAGTCTAGCCAACCGTGCCCTTGGCGTCTCCCCTTCGGTGCACGTCGTCCCAACGAACGGTCGGCATATTAGCCCTGACCAGCCTTGACAAGGCGGATCACAGACCGCGAGCAAGCGGGAGCGTTGCCCACTCAAGGTAAGCTTATGTCGCTCGCATTTCCTGTACGTTGGCGGCTGAAGCCTCGCTGGTTTTGAATGACAAGTCCCCACTTCAGCCCGTCCTGCATTGCGGCGCCTAAAGCGATGGCTCACGACGGAAACGGCTACTATCAAGCTGAGAAGGGAGCCTCCAGGGCGACCAGCCCGTCTCAAGGCCTCTCGCACGTCAAGAGTACCCTTAGAGATTCCACAGACCTCGCAGGTCCAGTGTCAAGGCCCGTCCTAACCAGGGCGAAGGCACCTTGAGCCTCGGCGAGGTACCACTCCGAGTCCTCGTAAGTTACCTCACTCCTCCTTTGTCGCACGCGGGCACCATTCACATCGACCAATTGGCGAATCCTAATGTGGCATGAGCTGATACAACTTGCTTCCTTTTGATAGGCGTGATGTCGGGAACTGCCCTTGGCCAGTATTGTTTTGGGTCGGGAATTGCGTCGCGATACCCCGCTATTCCTGTATTGGTGTTGATTTAATCAAACTTCTGCCTAACATAGTTAGAGTAGCTTAGCGTGTCCTTTCCAACTACCCTCCCCGATCAAAAACCCGCTCGCTGACATTTGTGGTCCTTTCTCCGTGATGTCTTTGATACACGCGCCGCGGATGTGTCGATGCATATTTGCGCCGCTGGCTTTGAACTGGGGCCAAACTACATACGTCATGGTATCGATTTGTGGCTGGAGGGGTTTTCCCGGCGCGGACAACAGGTCACATCGAGAGAACGTGATTTATAACCTTGTATGGAAGGACGGGCGCAACGCTAACTAGGAAGGACAAATCCAGCACGCTCAGACCACTGCGAGCTCTTCCGCACGTTCGTCGGGCTTCTCGAGATATACGCCAGATATCCATGCCGGTTCTCCGGGATCGGTGTCCATGTGCAAGCGCGTTCTTACCCATACAACCTTGTTTGAGTGCGGGCGGCCCTGGCATCGTCGGCAATGAGTGGGGAACGAAGGCGGTGAAAGCGGCACACTAGAACTGGTGAAATCAGGACGAAAACAAGGGCGTTCCGCTAGAGTGCGAGGTAGCTGTAACCGGTTGCCGTCGTTTGTGGAAAGGAGAGAGCTTCGGTGGTGGGGGGATGCCGGTAGTTGAGATTGAAACCCCTTGAGCGAAAAGGATTCGGCGGGGTCGCAAAGCCGTCAATGAGTCATTCAGTGGCTGTCCAAGTTCGAATAGCCTTGAGCATCTGCTGGGGGCGTATGATTTGCGGTGTCGCAGCCTTCCTGCTAGACGAAGAGAGAGGTATGGGTCATTAGTCCTGAACGCGATCTGGGAGTGCAAACAGCGCTTACATCGCGAGGGCTTGCTGAACGCGATCCACGGCCATCAGAGCCGGCTCACGTATACAAGCTAAATGCGAAAAGTGGGGGCAGCATGGTTGAAGATGGAGGGCGTTGGTGGTGCAGTCTGGCCTGCAATGGGATGTTCCTAACGTGGGATGTTGTCAACCCCCCAGGTGAAAACTCCCCCTTCTACGCGCCCTGGACTCTACCCAATTCTCCGTCCGCGCTTAACCCGAATTGGAGACCACAATAAATTAGCTTGAACGCTCAAACCTCAAAAAGGTCCGTTACGATTTTTGTTCGATTGGAAGGGTGGTGCTGATGCGTCCCAGTCCGGTCAGGGCCGTAGAACCGGAGCTGGTGATTTTTACCTGCAGCGATATCATCCGTCTTTGCCAAAGGGATCATTGAGCTATGTAGAACCTCTGTCTTCCGAATAGAAAGATCAATCACTTCAACGGCGTCCGAACCCTCGCAAGGCTTTCGGACCCGCTTGCGGGTTCATGAATGTTCAAGAAAGCCTCACGATCCTCACAATCTCTCGTGAATAAGTACACAATGCGGCGCGTACGAGAGCAAGAACTGCAGAATCGCTAGGCACCTCCGGAGAATATCGCCCACTCGAATCACCTTAACCGTGGGACTGTAGACGATGCCGTGATTTCAGGAACGCGTGGGTATCGGCAGCAGTAACGCTAATATTAATGTGCCCGGCAGGTGGAGGCTCTCGTAAGCGACGGTGGGATTTTGTGCCTGGTATCCGGAACGGGGATCATTAACTCTCCTTCTACGACTGAGTCGGAAACGGGGCAGGGAGACAAGCGCTGAAGGAAGGTGCAGGTGCATGGCCAGCAGCGGGTGAGCCGAGGTTTCAAAAATCAGCGACTATTTAGTTCCTTGTACCGACTCTTTCGCTTCTTAGCACAACGCTTTTGAGCGTGACGTGATTTCCGCCCGCTACCTTTCTCGATTCTTGTAAGTTGTGGACCTCAAGATATAGTTCGGTTTTAGCCTTGGATTCTCATTTGGACTTTCCTAGGATACCTTCAGTTTTTTTTTTTTCCACGTCTTATAGTCACTGGACTTCAGCAGCGGTACGAGGTGCTGTTAACGTTCCCCGTGCAGCTTTGCGTCTTGGGAACTTCTGGCTTTCAGTTGAGACTCTCCAATGAAAATCTCTTTGTCCAGAGTAACCGATCATAACGAGTCTTCTCTAGGTGTTATCTGTGTCCGTCGTCCGCTAACGATGGCGTCAAATTTTCTCAGATGGGATACGACGCAAACAAGAAGCGTATTTGAAGACGGTACAAGTAGCTACAAAACAGATCAAATAACAGACTACCGAGCCAAACCCTCGCCCTTTACTCTGGCACCATCTCTTCCAAAAGGTATTTGCGTACAAAACCTCCATCATCCGAGTCGTTGCTGGATCCCGAGTCAGGAGTCCTATGCCTCAGAGGATCGCAGCCTTCCAAATAAGATCTAAATTTTGTTTTGAGCTCCTCTAGGACGATTTGTTTCTTATCTTCAGTAGCTTCGCATGGTGGGGTCCAGCTGTAAATTTTCCCGTGCTCAACAATGTCCCCGTCGTTCACGTTGAGGGCTCTGAGCAGCACCGCGCAACAGATACAGCAGCGCTTTGAGACGCCAATCAAGCATTTGTGGCTCTAAACAGGAAGAATCGATTATTTAGAAGGGCCAATAGAAAGAAGTCGTCACGACCTACCTCCGGGCTCTTCTGAAGGATTTGATAAGCTAGCTGTGCTTCGCAGTGAATGCCACCGCGAAATCCCGATCTCCATGTATCCGACACCGCGTCATCGGCCAACTCCCGATTCGCAAGTGTTTGAAGGAGCGGCTCGGTGGCACCGTTCTCACATAGCAACGCGGCGTTTCTTCTGAGAATGCGTAACATATCCTTTGCTTCAGATTCGGGAACGTTGATTTGATTGTGTCGATAAGGGAGGTTTGCTGGGTTGGGAGAGGGGATATGGGCGCTACAGTGACGTCGATAGACAGGGTCTTCGACAAGATCCCGAGTTGCTTTGGGCCGCGATCAAGGTCTTCGATTCCATGATGCCACTGAGTGATAGACTTCATCCAGTGACGGAGTACTATGGTAACCTGAGACCAGGACTTTGAAATAGCGTCATGCAAGTCTTCTGGCCGCTCCGTCTTTCTTGCGGAGCGACCGTGGCGTGTTGTCTCCGCATCGCTCGTTGCATCGTCGTCATCATCTGACTCCTCCGAGGTGTCGGCATCGACCTATGCCACCGAATGGGGGCTTGATGGGTGATAATCCGAGCCTGTATCCGTTGCGGAGGAGGGAGAATGTTCAGCTGAGTCTCGACCTGGCCCTGGGTGAGGGGTTGGACCAACGCTGGGAGGATGGTTGCCGTGCGTTTCGGGGCCCTGTTGTACAAAGTAAGCTCGAAGGACAGATCCATCCGCCAGACAGATACCTACTAGTCGTGCTTCAAGCAGAGGGGCCATTCTCCCCATGACAATCCAGAAGTTTGGAGAACGACGCGCCAACTGAAAAATGACGCCCAGACCCAACCTCAGCTCATTGAGACGTTGTAGTGCGGTCTGTATCTCTTCCTCCTTGAGGTCGCCCTGTTTCGATTTCGTATCCCGAACATCGTTAAGACAGTCTTGTGCCTGTTTGAGGTAATCCTTGAAGAACGTCCAAAGAGTCCATTGACCCTCAACGTCGAGAATTAGTTGCTTCGTTGGACTATCAGAGAGCTTGAAACTGCGGCCAGGGTATCGTGCTTCGAGGAATTTGTGCAAAACTGACTCGTCCCTAGTGGCGAGCCTTTGTGGCAAAACGATGTCTTTTCCGCTATGTGCTTGATAGTCTTCGAACGTAATGTTGTCTGTCGGCGGTAACAGCAAGGAGATGTAACGGGGCGTAAACCCCGGAATTTTTGAGTTAAATCGCCGAAATATCTTGTCGATGCAGAATGAGTAAATATAGCGGTGGAGAAGGCGGGCCGCTTTTATATGGTCCCCTTGTTCCTCTTGGTACGAAGACCTAAGAAGACGTTGGAGGGTAGCGCCGTGGGTCGAGGGAGAGATGCTTTTGGGCCCCCTAGTACACTGCGATAAATACCCAATCTGATCTCGTCTGTGAGGTCGCATACCATTGGAGGCAATGCCGAGCTGGTTCATTGGGGGCATCCGGGGACAGTTTACCTGATGCTTCAGAGTCCTCATTTTGGTTTCCGTCGAAACTACTATCGAAAATGATCAAGTTCCGTCGTTTCGTGCGAGTTCCGTTGTGTTGACCAACCTGTGCTCCGGATTCTTCGGAACGGCAAACCGACCGTCGCTATCGGTTTGGGCTTGCACGGCTTGAAACGTAACGCAGTTGCCTTCCGTTAGGGCCGTAATGGCCGCAGCATCCCCGGCTGCACCAGAAACGAAGAAAAGCGACATGCGGTCGAATTGATCATATCGGCTACTTTGATGGTGCTTGTTCTTATTCTTAGCGGCCGAGTTGGGAGAGAAGAGGGCCAAAGCGGTAGTCAGAGAGCGGATGAGTAAATCGGTTTCGCTGGGAATCTGGAGGGAAGGGGGAATGCAAGCAGGATCTGCCATTGGAGTGCTTAGACTGAGTGGTTGTAGTGGAGTGACTAGTTCGTCCAGCCGTCTCCGAACAAACTAGAACCAGAACCAATTTCCTTATCCGTGCGCCTGACTAAGCTTCGACTGTTCGCTTCTCACGTGATGCCGTCTTGGCACCTCAGCTATTAGTAGCCACCCTCGCTTACTAGAAGCACGCTGCCCTCAATCATTATTCCTGTTAAAAATGTGCGGTCCAGGCCAGAATCAGGAGCGTTATGCGGACTAGGTAATACTATTAGGGGCCAAAGTAGTTGGTTGATTAATTGTACAAAGAATTTGAAAGAAAAATCTACAGCTCAAATGTACCGCATCTTTGGTTAACTTAGGAAACATTGTCTTGAATACGCACGAAAGTCGAATCGAACAAAAGGTAGAACTTAATGTAAGCGCTGACGGGGTGGAAGAGAAAACGTACGCGTGGAAAGTTTCTTTCTCGTGGGTGAAGTTGACCGAGACTCTTCCTTCAAAGGCACAACGTCTCGGCCAAAGGTTCTCTCCGTCCCGAATGACGAGCTCAGGCTCTGCCTCCTTACGTCCCGCCCCTCCCCCCGACCGTCATCTTCGAGCGTCCTTCCTGCTTCTTAGATAATGATTACAAGGATGGACTATAAATTTCTACTTTGTGGATGTCGTAACTCGCTTTGAGCGAGAGCGGAACGCAGGTCTTGGTTGGAGGTTCGTGGATGTTCATGTGAGCAGGTACCTAGGTGGAAATAGGTGGGTTAGGTTGTTGAAGAGGGTGCTGGGTAAGATTCTGAAGGATCTTTTTCCGCGCTTCCACCACTCGTACAATCCGCTGAAAACTCGGCGAAGCAAAAGGTGTACAGTCTCCTACAATCCCCGAGAAGGATGTTCTGCGAAGCTCGTGCTAAAACCAGCCACTGATTTTGCTTGGTGCCCTGATCGACCTCTTGGTCAGATGCCTAAGCTAAAGCCAAGAGGCGGCCTGAGGCGGCCCGGTGCGTAGATCTATCCTCTCCCGGAATTGCTTCCGATCCTCGCTTCGTCAAACATGAGGTGCAAAAAGACGAATCGGAGAGCTGGGCGGTGTCTCAGAGGGTGGCGTTACTCCGGGAACTCCGTGTGAGTCTCCGAACTCCAACCTAACCGTTCCTTCTTGCCTTCACCTCACCAACCATTTTTGGTACCCGGCGTCCTTCGGGCCTCAAGACTCAGACATGGAAATATATCATAGAATGCTCTCCCGGTATGGATGAGGTATAGCATAAAATCCAGGTATAAAAACCTACTCTGGTTCAGTCTTAACTGGACAATTCATCTCTTGTATTCCTCGACACTCTTGCTTAGACCTGCACCAGCCCATCATGCCCACTATCAACCAATTCGTGGCTCTCGCCGCCAACCTAGGCTTGGCGCTTGCTCAAACCACTGTCACCGTCAACGTCGGATCCACTCTCCAGCAGATTGATGGTTTCGGAGTATCCCAAGCCTTCGGCCGTGCCAGTGAATTCAAGGCCATGGCATCCGGTCCACGGGCAAAAGGACTTGACTATCTCTTCAGTACGACTACCGGTGCGGGCCTCACCATCATTCGAAACCGAATCGGTTCCGGAGGCAGCGGAGACAGCATCGAGCCAAACAGTCCCGGATCCCCGAGCGCCGCCCCGACTTATGTCTGGGATGGCAACGACTCTGGCCAACTGTGGTTCACTCAGCAGGCAATGTCGTATGGCGTCAATACTATCTACGCCGATGCGTGGAGTGCTCCTGGTTTCATGAAGACCAACGGAAATCAGGGCAACGGCGGCTGGCTCTGCGGTGTCACGGGAAAGACCTGCTCGTCTGGTGATTGGAGACAGGCTTATGCCAATTTCCTGGTGCAATACGTCAAATACTACCAGCAAGCTGGTATTACAATCACCCACCTTGGTTTCTTGAATGAACCAGATTACGTGTAAGTCGTTTGGCGTCCGTCGAGCTCCCCTCCCCGCCCTCGCTCACTGATTTTCGTCTCGTAAACAGTACAAGCTACTCCTCTATGCAATCAGATGCTTCCCAAGCAGCTTCCTTCATTCCCACCCTGTACAACACCCTCAAGTCGAACGGCCTCAGCAGCATCAAAATGACTTGCTGCGACGCGACTGGGTGGCCCGCCCAACAGACCCTCACCTCTGGACTGGTCTCCGCTGGTATGGAGCAATACCTAAGCGTCTTCACCTCCCACATGTACAGCGGCGACCCAAACAGTCCTCTCAACACGAAGCTCAAGGTTTGGGAAACCGAGGCTGCCGACCTCAACAGTGCCTGGTGCGCCACTTGGTACAGCAACGGTGGCGCGTGCGAAGGTCTCACTTGGGCCAACAAAATCCAAACCGGGATTATCAACGCCAACTTGTCTGCTTACCTGTACTGGGAAGGCGTCGAAGTCAACCAGTTCCAGGCCTCCAGCTACCTCGTTGCAAGCGATGGTACCACCGTTACACCCTCTGGCCGCCTCTGGGCCTTTGCCATGTGGTCCCGCTTCATCCGCCCTGGCGCCTACCGTGTTTCGACCTCGGGTACCGTCTCGAGCGTTGGCATCGGAGCGTTCAAGAACACGGATGGCACGGTCGTCGTCGTCTTCACCAACACCGGTGCATCCGCCCAGTCCGTCAAACTTAGCTTCAGTGGATTCACTCCGTCCAGTGCAGCAGCGTACCTCACGGATAACACCCACTCGGTTTCGAGCACCACTGCGACTCTTTCTGGAGGCGCCGTCACGGTTTCCGTCCCGGCTCGAGCGGTTCTCACTGTCACGTTGAGCGACGGTGGATCGGCTACCACGACCACGACCACCACGACCACCACGACCGGGACCACGACCGGGACCCCCACCACGACCACGATCACGACCACTTCAAGTACTACTACTACCACAACTACCACTACCACAACTACTGCTTCAGGATGTATACAGGCGCGCTATGGTCAGTGCGGCGGCCTTACATATACTGGCTGCACGCAGTGCGCGTCGGGAACGACCTGCAAATACTCGAATGATTGGTACTCGCAGTGCTTGTAAAATACTCTCAGAACCTTCAAGCACCCGAAATAATCAGAATGAACATTTCTCCCGTATACATCATGAGCGGAAGTTCCTAGTTTGCGTTTCGCGTGAGGACTTTGGGTTGAATTGGCAGAATGCACACAGATCAGACTTGGTTTATTATGATCCACCTGGAGCAAAAAGTGCTGCCCAACTCGGTCCGTGGTCAGTTCCAAAGGAGGGGGTCTTGGACTCTTGGTTGGGTTAACTTTAGACGCCCAAGTCCCAACTCCTTCTGATCAAGCTACCACTTCACCCCGCTCTGCAGAATTTGAAACCCTCATCGACCATGTCCCTCCTTTTCCAAAGCCCAAACAATCAAGTGATAAGTCCTTTATTCGGGTTTCATGAACAGGACGTACCTAATCTTCAGAAGCCAAATTTGCAGCGACGAAAATTCGGTCGGTACCTGATCGACGACGGCAAGCTCGAAAGGGTCGTACACAAAAAGAAAGCCGCACAAGCCTCCAGAGACTAAGTACGATCAGTCAGGTACGTTGCCTTTACTCATATAGGCCTGGGTCGAAAGCTTGAATGCTATCCACCAAAATGACGAGTAGGCCGGGCTCGAGTACAGTACCACACCGAGACTTTATACACGAGCCACTCATACAATCCGCTGAAAACTCGGCGAAGCAAAAGGTGTACAGTCTCCTACGATCCCGGAGAAGGAGGTTTTGCGAAGCTCGTTCTAAAATTAGCCACTGATTTTGCTTGGTGCCCTGGTCGACCTCCTGGTCAGATGCCTGAGCCAAAGCCTGGAGGCGGCGCAGGGCAGCCCGGTGCGTACTCACGCAATTGCTTTCGATCCTCGCTTCCGCCAAATATAAGCTGCGAAAGACGAATCGGAGAGCTGGGTGATGTCTCAGAGGGTGGCGTTACTCCGGAAACTCCGTGTGAGTTCCCAAACTCGTTCGTTCTTACCTTCACCCCCACCAACCTTCTTTAGTACCGTCGCAGGGCATTTCGGCTTCAAAGACTCAGACATGGAAATATACCATATCATGCTCACCCGGGATGAACAAGGTATAGCATAAAAATTCCAGGTATATAAGCCTGCTCTGATTTACTCTTAATCTGGGCGATTCATCTCTTATAGTCCTCGACACTCTTGCTTGGACCTGCACCAGCCCACCATGCCCACTATCAACCAATTCGTGGCTCTTGCCACCAACCTAGGCTTGGCACTCGCCCAAACCACCATCACCGTCAACGTCGGTACCACTCTCCAGCAGATCGATGGCTTCGGAGTATCCCAAGCGTTCGGCCGTGCCAGTGAATTCCAGGCCATGGCATCCGGTCCCCGAGCGACCGGACTCGACTACCTCTTCAGCACGACTACCGGTGCGGGTCTCACCATCATCCGGAACCGAATCGGGTCCGGAGGCAGCGGAGACAGCATCGAGCCAAACAGCCCTGGATCGCCGAGCGCCGCCCCGACTTACGTCTGGGACAACAACGACTCTGGCCAAGTGTGGTTCAGTCAGCAGGCAATGTCGTATGGCGTCAAGACCATCTACGCCGATGCGTGGAGTGCTCCTGGTTTCATGAAGACGAACGGAAATCAGGGCAACGGCGGCTGGCTGTGCGGTGTCACGGGGAAGACCTGCTCGTCTGGGGATTGGAGACAGGCTTATGCCAATTTCCTGGTGCAATACGTCAAGTACTACCAGCAAGCTGGTATTCCAATCACACACCTTGGTTTCTTGAATGAACCAGATTACGTGTAAGTCTCATTTTGGGCCTTCCGTAGAGCTCCGCCCTTGCTCACTGATTCCGTCTCGTAAACAGGACAAGCTACTCCTCCATGCAATCAGATGCTCCACAAGCAGCTTCATTCATCCCCACCTTGTACAACACCCTCAACTCGAACGGCCTCAGCAACATCAAAATCACCTGTTGCGACGCGACTGGATGGTCCGCCCAACAGACCCTCACCTCTGGACTCGTCTCCGCCGGTATGGAGCAATACCTGGGCGTCATCACCTCCCACATGTACAGCGGCGATCCGAACAGCCCCCTCAGCACCAAGCTCAAGGTTTGGGAAACCGAGGGCGCCGACCTCAACGATGCCTGGTGCACGACTTGGTACAGCAACGGTGGCGCGTGCGAAGGTCTCACTTGGGCCAACAAAATCCAAACCGGGATTGTCAACGCCAACTTGTCTGCTTACCTGTACTGGGAAGGCGTCGAGGTCAACGAATTCCAGGCCTCCAGCTACCTCGTTGCAAGCGATGGTACCACCGTTACACCCTCCGGCCGTCTCTGGGCCTTTGCCATGTGGTCCCGCTTCATCCGCCCTGGCGCTTACCGAGTCTCGACTTCGGGTACCATCTCAGGCGTCGGCATCGCAGCGTTCAAGAACCCCCTTGGCACCGTCGTCGTCGTCCTCACCAACACCGGCTCAACAGCTCAGTCCGTAAACCTTCAGTTCACCGGATTCGTTCCAAACAGCGCAGACGTCTACCTCACGGATAACAACAACACGGTTGCGCCCATTGATACGTTTCCTGTTGGGGGCACCGTCTACGTTACCGTCACGGCTCATGGCGTCCTCACCGTCATTATGAACCCAAAATTAACTCCTGTTACTACGAAGACAACAACTACCACCAAGACCCCGACCGGGACCCCTACTCCGACCACGATCCCGACCACTTCGACCACTTCAAGTACTACTACTACTACCACAACTACCACCACCACAAGTACTGCTGCAGGATGTGTACAGACGCACTATGGTCAGTGCGGCGGCTCTGCATATACTGGCTGCACGCAGTGCGCGTCGGGAACGACCTGCAAATTCTCGAACAGTTACTACTCGCAGTGCTTGTAAATACTCCTCAGGACTCCAGGCAGCCCGATCCTATGCTTTCGTAATGATATGCGGCAAGTCTTGGTTTGGCGAACGCCCTGTTTTCTTACCGCTTCTGCATATTGGGACCGGTCTTATATGGGGCTTTAGTTCGTTCCTCGCGAAATCACTATCCCATTCTTCTTCGGGACAAAATTGGCGAATTACATAAGCAATGGCTCGCTACTGGTACTGGTAGTCGTCGTATCATTCGCAGGGGTTGGTCCGTGGTCAGCTCCAAAGGGGCGCAGCGGGAGTTTCTTCCAAACGTCCAATGTCCGATCGTCTGCCACCTCACCCTGTTCTGCAGAATTTGAAACCCTCATTGACGCCGTCCGTTCTAAACCTAAAGATTAAGGTACATTCTTTTCGGATGCGAACATGAGCTGGGAGTACGTACCTGATCTTCAGAAGCCAAACGTGCTAAATTGCTTTGTTCCGGCCGGTACCGGATCGAGGACGACGAGCTCGAAAGGGTCACTGCCTGCACGGAGAGAAAGCCACCCAAGACTTCGGGCACTAAATATAGTCATTCAAGTACATTGCCTTTCCATATATATCTGGTCCGGGTTGAGAGCTTGGGTGCCGTCCACCAAAATGACGAGTAGACCGTTTCGTGCATCACACCGAAATGAGACTTTACACATGAGAGTTCCAAGGAAGTGATATAAGGTACGCATGTACATTTCCTTTCTTGCTGGGGGAGTTGGTGATCGAACCTCTTGCTTCAAAGGTTATCACCAGCGGGGCCAAAGGTTCTCTGCGACCAACAGCACCAGACTCCCCCTCCCCGTCTCCCTCCCCTCTCTCAATCTCGACTGTCATTCTCGACCTCCATATCCTTCCTCTCAGACAGCGTTCGCAGGAATGGACAATCACAAACCCGACACCGACGACGACGACAGCTACATCCAGCTCGCCAACACCCGTAGCACCCATTTCCAACAACACACCCCACCTCGTTCATCTTCAAGCTTCGAAGGTCCACCAAACGAAGAGGAAGATGCCGAGCTCAGTCAACTCATCCTCTACACGCCCGCACCCCCTCCCCACCACCACCGGCACCATCACCACTCATCCTCCGAGTCGTCGCGCCGGCGCTTCTCCAACTCCAAAAGACGGAAAATCCAGCTTTTGGTCATTTACTTGGGTTTGGCGTTGAGCACGGGTTTGCTTTTGGGTGCCGTTGTGGGGAGTAAGAAAGGTGGGGAGTTGGTTGGGAAGTATAAGGATTTGGCTGTGGGGCAGTGGAAGCAGGTCTTGGGTGCGAGTCCAGCGGGCGGAGATGAGGTGGACGGGTATGAGGATTTGGAAGTGTATTTGAAGAGTGGGAATGCCACGAATGGGTTTCGAGGTGAGCGTGACGGATTTTGAGTTATCGGGGTATGGGGAGGGTGTGTTGGCTGATGATGGGCTGCGTTCCGCAGAGAATTTGAGGGAGGAATGGGCGTATGTTACGACCTGGAATTCGGCTGGAATGAGTGGGTTGATGTGTCCAGCGCCAACATGATGTTGCTGACCGAATGCATCTCGGCCCATTAGCGAACGTCTTTGAAGGCTACGTGAGGCTTTTCGATTTCGGTTGATCCAGCGAACGATGTTGATGACCGTTTCCTTGCCTCTTGACAGTGCAACCTAATCTACCTCGCCCTCATAACCCAACGCATACCCATAATCCCTCCACTCGTCCCCTCCCCCTCCCACCTCGGCTTCGACAAACCTCTACCGATGATCAACTTCGGCGAAGCGTTCGACCTCCCTCGCCTTCGGAGTGCTCTGCGGTCTCCGATCTTGGAGTGGAGCGACGTCAAGAGGGCGCATTATGGACAACCGTGGGCGACCAACACTCCACCCGTCGACGGGGTGGAGGAAGAGGAATTGGGGTGTTGGAGTACGAATCAGGTTATTAGGGGGAGGTGGCCTCATCGGACGAGCTTGGAGACGTTTTTGAAATTAGGTATGAAGGCATGCTAGCCTGCCCAAGGATGTTTGGTTGGGTAACGTGAATTGGCCTTCGTAGATGTCGCGTACACCCCCGTCCCACTCTCCGTCGCGCTCCCCCGCTTCCCAGACCAATCGACATTCTGGGGACTCGCGTACTTGACGTTTGAAGAAGGTCGAAGCACGGCGTTCACGCACGACAAGGACGTGGTCCCCGGTCAGACGCTCCATTCCAAGCAGAACGTCGAACCGGACGCGCATCTGGCGTGTTTCGATGACTTGTACTTTGTGAGTGCTGTGGATGGGTTCGAGTGGGAGAGGGATGTGAGTCCTGGGTGGAGGTTCGTGGGCGTTCATGTGAGGTGGAACAAGTGGGTTGAAGATGTCGCGGCTGAGATGGTGAAGCGGGCGTTGGGTGTTCCGGAAAGTGGGGAGGTTCCGCCTGTAAGTCTCGGAAAGTCGTTCGTCAGAGTCGTTCGTTTAATCACGCATTCTTTTCGTCCAGTTCATCGCTGTGCACATTCGGAGAGACGATTTCGATTCCACGTAAGTAAGGTTTCAAGCGTGTTCAGAGGGGTGCAGTCTACTCACATGTTCCTCGCGCCCATCCTTACTCTCCGCAGGTGGTGCCGCTCCCACCCAGAAGGCGAATGCTACCCTCCTTTGCCCGTCTTCCGAAATCGCGTTCGCCAGGTCCAAGAAGCGCTCGCCGAGAAATTCGGCGCGGTCACGCAGCTGGGGAACGTGCACGACGTGATCGTGACGAGCGACGAAAAGAACGCGACGTGGTGGGAGGAGGTCAGCAAGATGGGCTGGGTGTATATCGACCATGAGGAGGAGAGGACGGTGGAGCGGTATGGAAAATGGTCAGCGTTTTCCGACTTTCTGGTTGATGTGATGGGATGATGGATTTCCTTGTCGCTGAAACGAGCCGGTGGTTTTAGGTACCCGGCAATCATCGATGCTGTCGTCCAGTCGATGAGTATTGGGTTTGTTGGGACTCAGAGGTCCACGATGAGCCGAGTTGCTGCTCTGAGAGTGCGGGATTGGAACGGGGGCGTCACGAGAATGGTACGCTCGTGACTTTTCCGATCACGTCCGAGGTTAGCTGACATTTAGGGATGCCCAGGTCCATTGGAACCAGGGTAAAGGAGAGAGGCGACTAGTAGAGAGCGAGGACGTTCTTGAACCACTTGTAGATTGAAGGAGCGTTAGAGTAGCGGTGGTGGTAGTGTGGCGTGTGTATTTTAGTGTTTGACTTTTCTACGTGGGGCCTCGGAGTGAAAGATTCGGTCCTCGACCAAAGTTGGAGATCTCTTCATTACACCCTTCACTCTCTCCCTAGCCCCCAACCCCCTCTCTCTCATCAGCGATGCGCGTCAGGACATTGGAGATCCGATGGCACAACGGTGACCCAATCTACTCATGCGACTTCCAACCTTTACCTCAATCCCAACTCAAGAAGACCATCGCTCCCCGTATCGTACACAAGGAATCAAGCACGCCGAGTTCAGACCAGAAGGGCGCCTTGCCGCCTCCGCCACCGCCTGCAGCAGCCGCTTCCTCCTCGTCTTCATCCACCACCAACACCAACTACGGAGTAGCCCAATCGTTCAGATTCGCGACCGGGGGAAGCGATAATAACGTTCGTGTACGTATAATACGCCTTTTTACACGCCCCCGTTTCTTTTGCCTTTCCGTCCTGTCAGTGGCGTTGGGAACTGACACGCGTTTCTTCCAGCTATGGATGGTGTACCCCAATATCCTCCCTCCTTCCATCGTCGCAGCAGCCGCCGCGTCGACCTCGGGAGGAGCCAAGCCCACCCCTCACCCGCCCCGCGTCGAATACCTCGCGACGCTCGTCAAACACGCTGGAGCAGTCAACGTCGTCCGATTCAGCCCTAGTGGTACGTGTTTTTGTCATCCCCGTATCTTTTCTCCTTCATCGCGCGGCCCTTTTAGTCCGTGATGGCGGTTTCCCTCCCTCCCCCGGGTTCCCGGGGACCCCGATGAGACCCAGGCTCATTCTTTCCGTCTTTTTTTTTCTCAGGCGAATACCTGGCTTCCGCTGGTGATGGTACGTCTTTCACTTTCAAAATGGGAAACTTATTGGGGACGTCCAAATCTGATTAACATCGAAACTTTCTTCTTTTAACTTGGGGAATTGGGGAAACCTTTCTGAACAGATGGAATGATCATTATCTGGATGCCCACCGATCGGCCGGTGCATACTTTTGGAGCTGACCCCGAAGAAGCACAGTACGAGAAAGAACACTGGAAGCCCAAGATTGTCCTTCGGTATGTCTCTCTGTCTTTTCGTTTTTCCACACAAACGTTTGCTAAATGAAAACTTGTCATTAGGTGCACAAGTCGGGAAGTCTACGACTTGGCTTGGAGTCCGAATGGGGAATACATCATCGCCGGAAGCACCGATAACACTGCTCGGGTGTATAATGCGGCTGATGGTAAGTGCGGTGACTAAACATTGGTCTCATTCACTTTGGGGAAGGGGTGGACTTCCTTCTGCTCCGCCCAGTTGGAATTAGCGGCTGACTGAACCCGGCCTTTGGTCCCGGCATTTTGACAGGGACGTGCGTGAGGGAGATTGCCGAACACAACCACTATGTTCAGGGAGTTGCGTGGGATCCATTGAACGAATACGTGGCTTCCCAAAGTAGTGATCGGTAAGTCCCCCCTTTTTTATTATTGAAAGACGTATTCGTGACGTCGTTGATGATGAATTTTGCTAAAATCAACCTCTTTTTAATTTAACGACCAAAGGTCCGTTCACGTCTATGGAATCAGCACCAAACGCGGTTCATTCGACGTCAATGCAGTTGGGAAGAACAGCCGTATCACCGTACGGCATTCTCGTACACCCAGTGCAGCTACTACGACTTCTGGGCGACCAACGCATAAGCGCCGAGGGTCAGCTTCGGCGAGCGAGGCAGAGTCCGTAGCGCCGACGAGCATATCGGAGTTGAAGGAAGATCAACTCGCGGCGTATATCGCTGCCACCAACCCGTCATCATTCAATTCAATGCCACCGATAAGCTCTTCGAGCACCGCCGCAACCCCAAGCACGAGCGCTGCACCGTTATTGCCTACCCCAAGTGGAGGACCGGCTCCTCCCACCCCCACTATGAGCGTGATGAGCACACCCTCGATGAAACCACCCAAAGACAGACCTACGTCGAGGCGCTCGTCGTTTAGCGGGTCTGCGGCGCCTTCCCCGGCTCAGTCGGCTCGGCATATTGGGCGGTCGCCGTCACCAATGCCCCCGTTACCAGCGATACGACAACCCCAATCGTCGACCGCGTCGTGGGCGACGTTCAAGATGTACGGAGATGAAGGGTACACCAACTTTTTCAGAAGGTTGACGTTTAGTCCTGATGGGGCGTTCCTTTTGACGCCTGCGGGACATTTCGAGGATACGAGCGTTGTTCCGAGTAGTTCGTCAAAGGGCTCGTCGTCTGGGAAGAACGGTGGTGCTGCGGTGGACGACCCGCCTTCGCGACCGAAGAAAGGAACGAGAGCCTCCGAGTCGAGTGGGGGTTCCAAGTCGTCCGTGTACATTTACTCGAGGGCCAATTTCTCAAGACCGCCCATCGCGCATTTACCGGGACACCAGAAAGCGAGCGTGGCGGTCAAGTTTTCGCCGTTGTTGTACGAGTTGAGGCAAGGTGTCGTTGGTCCTGGTGAAGAGAGGGAGAGGGAGGTGAAGAGGATTGGGATTGAGAGGGGGAAGGATCAGGTTGTGGATTTGGATATGGGAGGTGCGGTCGGAGGTGCGAAGGAGATGGGCCGCTCCTCTTCGTCGACGAGCGAGTCGGGTAGTGCTCCTATTGCACCCTCGCCAAGTCCATTAGCTGCGACTCCCGAGCGGCCCATCTACGCACCAGCACCCCGTCGGCCTCCGAGCGCATCTCCTTCGCTGATCGGCCAGAGGGAAAGCGATTCAAGCGACCGACGAGCGCCCACTCCAGCTCAGACTCCGAGTACGATGATGAACGCTCCAACGCCAGCTGCTACGGGAAGCGTCTTTGCGCTGCCTTATCGGATGTTGTACTCGGTCGCGACGCAGGACACGATTGTGGTTTACGACACGCAGCAGGCTGGACCGGTTTGTCTGTTCACGAACTTGCATTATGCGAGTTTCACAGATATGGCTTGGTGGGTTTTACGTTTTCTGTACTGTGTTACTTCTGGGTGGCTGACGTTTTGGATTGCGGTGTAGGGCGCCTGATGGTCAATCGCTCATGCTCGCTTCGTCGGATGGGTACTGTTCGATCGTGGTCTTTGACGACATCCTCCCTCTATATCACACGCAACAACACAACCTTCAACTGCAATCCATCGTCAACTCGCACAACTCGACGGTCTCGCCGCAGCACCACCGCGAACACTCCTTCTCCCAGCAAGGGCTGATGACGCCTCACTCGCCCGCTTTGTCGTTTACGAGCTCCATCGTGAGAGGAGGGACGCCTAGCCTGAGCTCGCGAGAGCTTCCTCAGCAGCAAGGAGGGAGTTTAGGGCTGACGAGCGTGGGCGGGAGCACGCCATCTCAGCAGAGGGGTAGACAGGTCGAGAGGTCCGAGTCGATGATGTCCTCTGCGTCGTCGAACGCGCCGCCGGTTCCGGCGCTGGGTTTGCACGGCTTGCAGGGACCTTCGAGCTCCTCGTCTGGCTCGGCTCCGCACATGGGGGCGTCGGTGTCGAGTTCGGCCGCCGAGAGTGGAAACGAGTCGGATGTGGCTCCGCCGGCGAAGAAGAAGAGGAGGATCGCGTTGACGCATCACGTTGATACCGAATAAAAACAAATAATTGGGCGAGGGTTTTTGGTCTCTCATACACACGTCTTATTGTTGCGTTACTTTTTCTTCTCTCTCATTTTTTACCAACCATGAAATCTTTGTTTTCTCTTGCTTTTTTTACTGTACATTAGTACTCTAGTCTTGTGTTTTCCTCTCTCTCTCTTTTGTTTAAATGGCTCTCTTATACTAGATCTTGGGATATAGTAATGAAATATGGTAGCTTATCTAGTGCTCGAAGCCGAGGAGTAATTCGCATTCGCTGGCTAAGGTGCTGAGAGGCCCTCTCTTATCGTACATGTGAACGCCGACGAGAGGACCTAAATGCTATATTCAACCCGTGGATTAGAACACAGCATCTGACCTTTTTGTTGTTGCTTCTAATTTACGAATTGCCCCTGATAACGGAGACCAGATGACAGCATTTCATAAACAGGGCCGAGGCTCAAAAGAGCATCCGCTTCGACCGAGGGGATTTCTTCTTCTAACAGCTGCGCATGAGTAATTATTATCCACCCCTGCAATTGCTATCCGATGGGGGGTATATGCGAAAATGACATGGGTCGGGACGTGTAGGCTCGATTCGGCCGGCTCCGGGGCGCGTCACGACGGGAGCGGTACTCTCTTCTTTGGCAGGTACGCGGGGATCGCCTAACAAAGGTGATGCAACCATTCTTTATCGTACGACGACGTGTTCAGACGTGGCAATGGTTCATTTGGTGGTTGCGATCGATGCGTGTCAAAGGCGAGCTTGGCCAGGTAAGGCATCAAATGAATGAAAAGCTGCGAGGTGATGTCGAATGTTCGCGAATGTTCGTAGTAGCGTGACGTGACGAGTGCGCCAACCAAGAAAGCTCGCAAGCGTGAAAGAAGTTCTGCGTTGTTCTAAACGTTTTTTAGGGTGGTCGAATGAGTGAGTCAGTGGAAATAAAGGCGTTCTATCGTACACATAGCAGTTGCGATGGTGCAAGTCCCTTGTTGGTTGAGGTCTCGTTTATCCATAAAAGGAAGTAATGTAGTGCGACGACAAGCTTCCCTTCAAATAGGTTTCCTTATTCCCTTCTCTCCTTTTAGAGGGAATCTTTTAGAATAGCCTAGCAACGAGCAAACTAGACAAGGTTCAAAGAGGGTTCAAAGGAGTGCATGGTCACGCGATGATGGGCTGCTTCTCACGTGGAAGCAAAGAGATGGAGATGGGAAGGTGCAGCCCCTCATTCACCCGTCAACAAGGGGTATATAAACCACTCCATCCAGTCCTCTTCTCTCCCCTCCAACACTCCCACCATCAACCATCCCTTTCGCTGAAAATCAACTTTAGTCCCGCTTTTCTTTCTATCTAACAAACCCATCCCATCCCCCATCCATCATGACCCGCACCGAACGCGCCAACTCTCCCCGTGCTCTTCTGAAGGACCGGTACGTATCCCCCCCGCCCGTTGCCATCAGCTCCATTCACTGATTACCAACGATCAAACCCTCTCACCGAACAACAGACATGTGTCCAAGACCGGCATGGACAAGTCGATCCGCAAGTCCGGCGGTGGAGCTCATAACTGGGGTTCACCCTTGGATCAGTACGACGACTCGGAGCTCTACGACGAAGGCTTCGACGAGGAGGAAAGCACTGCTGCCGCTGCTACTTCCTCCACCGTCCAAGCAGCGGCCGAGGATGCCAGTCCCAAGGACCGTCGTCGTTCAAGCATCAGCGCTTCGAGCACTGAGGAGCATGCGACCGTGAATAACGAGGAGAAGGAGAAGGCGTTGGCGTTTAGGAAGAGAGCTCTTAGCAAGGGTGATAGTGAGTCTTCATCTTTCTCGTATTGCAATTCGTACTATCGTGCATGTTTTTGCACAACTCTCATTCGCCATCTCTCGCTGATCGTTGCAATACTGACCGACGCTCTCTCTCCGCAGTCGACCTCGCCGCCATCGCACGCACTTCATCTGCTGCCTCCACCGCCAAGTAAATCACTCTAATCGCATGGACAAACCCGTTTTGCGAGTCGCTGTTGGTCGTGATCCTCTCTCTAATCGTATTTGGTGCGTTATCTTTCGTCGTTGGTGGTGCGTCGGGACGTCACGCTTATTTACCCCGCATTTCCCCGCTATAGGTTCACCTCCCCCCGAAACCCCCTTTTTTTGAACGACTCGTTTAACGTATAATAATTCCACACTCTCCCTTCTTCACATATTATAAGTCAAACTCCTCGTCATCGTTTCCTCGTCCTACAATGTCCTTAGTGTATTTTTACCCGTTGAACCAAACCAAACGTCGCTGCATTTTACCGTACTATCTCGAGTGTGCAAACGAGGCCCATTCCTTCTCCTTGGTACCGTCGTGTACAACGATAACACTAAGCATTGTCCATACTCACGTCAACGGTCGTCAAAGTTCAGCCCCCGTCATTAGTTCGCCCCAAACTCCAACCAATCCGCTGTGCGATTCTTATCTGCTGACCCTTCCAAAGGTCCAGTGATTTTCAATTCCGTTCCTCCAGGCGCGGATTTCCCTCTTGTCTCTCACCATTTCGAAGCCCCGCTTTCATCGGCCGAAAGCGATATGGGCAGTGCATACAGTATTGTGCTCGCTCTCCGTTGGAGTGGGGCGCGTTGGTCTAGATACCAATTCGTCATTCGGCTCTCACGTGGAGAAAACGTGACATCATCACGTGAGCAATATGGCTCGGGGGCAGAGACTTTCGTTTACGACGGTGAAAAGCCAGATACGCTCGGGAGAGAATGACGAGCACCTCTCGAGTAATTGCGATTGGGGTTATTTCTTTCGTCTTGAATCGTCTTTTCAGCTATTGATGGCGATTGCGAAGGTTGGAGCGTTGCTGGGGTTCTTCGTATCTTTGTCGGACATCTCACCATCATTATTGCGTGTTCGGCCCTTCGAGATGGGCAGCCCTCCATTCTCCAGCGTGTACTTGGAAAGGCTGATATTGCGGATTTGGTCCTCGAGATAGGCGGTCCTACTCTCTCGCTTGGAAGAGCCTCGCACGTGCTCAGGCCGTCCCTCGCGACAGTGTTTCTGGCTTCTCTCCTGGTACTGGCACTACTCCAAAATGTTTGTCGACAATCCCATTCCGATAACGCTATCAGAAATTAGCGGAGAGACTTGGGAGACTATCGGTAATTCACTGACTGCTAGAGGTCGCTGCAAATGTGGTTGGAGAAAAGGTTGGTCTTTCCTCCTTCGCCCCTTGTGCAGGGGAGCCCGGTAAGTCCGCTTCTCGCCCGCTGTAGCTCCCGTCCAGCCCAACGAGCAGTACTCTCGGCCAGCTGTCCGACCCTTAATCTGTACGTTCTCGACGTGATATATAATTTCCCTTATGCCGCCACCCAAGTTTTATAGATGATGAACTGTATTCCGAGCCTCGCCATTTGCGGTAAAACGATTAATTTAATTCAGAGTACATGTGCCCACGACGTTATTCTAAAATAGAACTGTCGGGAACCCTCAGCAGTGATCAAAACAGGTAACACAGACCAAGACCTAAAATGAGAAACGATACCAATATTTGGATACAGCTTGCTCCCCTAACTAGGACTTTTCACACGTAAGTAAGATAGAAATATCCGTCCACGGTATTTACGTGTCGGGAAATCCAAAGGTCTTACAAGCACTGCGAGTAATAGTCGTTCTGATACTGACAGGTCGTTCCCGATACACATACCGTGCAACCAGTCCAATTGATGCCGCCGCATTGACCCCAATGCGCCGCTGTGCACCCACTCCCAGTAGCTGTCGTGGTAGTCGATGTCTTGCTAGTCGTCGTGCTGGTAGTAGTTGATGTCTTGCTAGTTGTCGTGCTGGTGGTGGTAGTTGATGTCTTCGTAGTAGTCGACGAAGTGGCCGTGGTAGTAGTAGCTGATCCGCTCAACTTGACGGTGAGAACGCCATAAGCCGTGACGGAAACGGTGACGGCGCCTCCAGAAAGAGTCGCAGTCGTGCTCGCAACCGTGTTGTTGTTATCCGTGAGGTAGGCTGCTGCGCTGGATGGAGCGAATCCGTTGAAGCTAAGCGTAACGGACTGAGCGGTCGAGCCGGTGTTGGTGAAGACGACGACGATGGTGCCGTCGGTATTCTTGAACGCTCCGATGCCGACGTTTGTGACGGTGCCCGAAGTCGAAACGCGGTAGGCGCCAGGGCGGATGAAGCGGGACCACATGGCGAAGGCCCAGAGACGACCGGAGGGTGTAACGGTGGTACCATCGCTTGCAACGAGGTAGCTGGATGCTTGGGGCTGGTTGACTTCGACGCCTTGCCAGTACATGTAGGCGGACAAGTTGGCGTTGACGATACCGACGTGGATTTTGTTGGCCCAGGTGAGACCTTCGCATAGGCCGCCGCTGCTGTACCAGGTAGTGCACCAGGCATCGTTGAGGTCGGCGCCCTCGGTTTGCCAGACCTTGAGACTCGTGGTGAGGGGGGTGGTTGGGTCGCCGCCGTACATGTGGGACGTCATGACGCCCATATATTGCTCCATACCAGCGGCGACCAGTCCGGCGGTAAGGGTCTTTTGGTCAGCCCAGCCAACTGCGTCACAGCAAGTGATTTTGACGCTGCTAAGGCCGTTTGAGTTGAGGGTATTGTACAAGGTGGGAATAAAGTCGGCTGCTTGGGTAGAGTTCGATTGCATGGAAGAGTAGCTCGTACTGTTGCGGGGAAAATCAGTTGAGCGAAGGGTGAAGAGCTCGACGGACGCCAAATGACTTACACTAAATCTGGTTCGTTCAAGAAGCCAAGATGGGTGATTGGGATACCGGCTTGCTGGTAGTACTTGACGTACTGCACCAGTAAATTGGCATAAGCTTGTCTCCAATCACCGGTCGAGCATGTCTCTCCCGTGACGCCGCACAGCCAACCCCCGTTACCCTGGTCTCCGTTGGTCTTCATGAAACCAGGAGCGCTCCAGGCATCAGCATAGATGGTCTTGACACCATAGGACATCGCCGCTTGACTGAACCAGACTTGACCAGCGTCGACGCCATCCCAGACATAAGTCGGGGCCGCGGTGGGTGATCCGGGACTGGTTGGTTCGATGCCGTCTCCGGTGCCTCCGGACCCGATTCGGTTTCGAATAATAGTAAGACCCGCACCGGTAGTGGTGCTGAAGAGGTAGTCGAGTCCAGCTGTTCGTGGATCCGCTGTCAGGTTCTGGAACTGGCTGGCACGGCCGAAAGCTTGCGATACTCCGAAACCATCAATCTGCTGGAGAAGAGATCCGACATTGACGGTGACGGTGGTTTGTGCGAGCGCTAAGCCTAAGTTGGCCGCAAGAGCTACGAAGTGATTGACCGTGGGCATGTTGATCGGGGAAAGCCAGGAAGTGGGGGACTACAGAGAGGAATCGGGACCGTTGCTGGGGAACTCATCCGATTCGAGAGTGAACCAGAGGAGGCTTATATACCTAGATTCATGCTATACTCCATCCACATCCTTCTTCTTCTGAACGTCGAAGTCCGAAAGGCAACGCGAGGTCACCAAAAAAAAAATCGGCGAGGTGAAAGGCACAAGAACGACCCGGCTGGAGTTTAGAAACTGACGCGGAGTTTCCGGAATAACACCTTCCTCGGAGGCTCATCCAGGTCTCCGATTCGCTCTTTGGGGGATCAATGTTAACGGGGCAAGGAGGGGTAATAAGCGCGGGAGAGGACGGGAGAGAGAGGATCTAAAGATGCTGCCGCGTCATGCCGTCGACCCAAGCATTTGACCATGAGCTCGATCAGGGCACCAAGCAAATTCAGTGGATAATTTTAGACAAAGCTTCGAAAAGTTGCCTTCCCGGAGATTGGATATTTATGTATCCTTTTGGTTCGTCGAGTTTTCCACGGGTTCGAGAGAGCGGGGAAAAATCCACCAAATCCAGCCCCCGCCCGCAGTAACTATGTCACCCTGGAAGCCATACCTACCGCTATTGGGCCGTTGAATAGGAACAACGCCCGACATTGCTGTCTGCTTCGTTGATTGGTCGGTGTCAACCACGCCGCCTGACTCGCCGAACCATGTGCCAAGCCATCACGGCCCGGCCATCTGCGCCTGCTTCGAATGCTTTGCTCTCCGATCTTGATGCTTTAGGCTGATTATACCTCGAGAGACATTTCTTATGCGCGTACAATGGGGTTATACATTGATAGCGACCCCAGTCCACACGAGGTATTGAGGCGGCAAGCTGATAATAATAGAGAGACGAGCGAGAGAGTAAACGACGGAGCAGACCAAACCCCGGGCATAGATGGAGATAAACGGTTCAACAATCATTTGAAGGCACTGAGGCGTCGCACGCGGCACAGATGAACCCGTATTATCCCACGCCTGTCGAGGCATAGGCGCCTTCCACATTTCTCCTGACCGGAGATGGTGTGACGCACCCTCGGATGATGCTGGTACCGAAACCCGGATAAGAATGATGGTACGAATCATAACTAGTGACCATAGACTGAAGAGGAAGCTAGTATGAAGGTTGACGAGTCGAGAAATGAAGAGACTGAAGATGAAGAAATACGTAAATGATTTGCTTCTGGACCTTATTTAAGAAAGAAATCGGCTATTTAGGAAGTTTGCTCTGTTTCTGTTGAGTGGCTGGGGATGGCAACTGGTAAATAAAACATTATAATGCGTAGACTTTTCTGGGGGTCGAAATGCATGACCAGGGTGACTTTCCCTTACCAAGAATATGAGAAGAGCGTCGCAGAATGGAAAAAAGTGTTAATCTAGTCATGAGCTATGACTGAAGCTGTCAGGAACTCGTTTCTGAGGAGGTCGGTCGCACAAAATGTTAAATACTAAGAGGAAAAGACTGAAAATCGCCCAAATCAGAGAAGAAAAGAAGATAATCAAAAAAGTCAAAAGATATTTCCAGTAGCCTAACGCGGGGGTCGAACCCGCAACCTTGAGATAGGATCTTAGGGAATAAGAGTCTCACGCTCTACCGATTGAGCTAGCCAGGCGGGCTGGCAAAATTCCCGCTTAATTAAATATAGCTAGGTATGTGTCCAACCCCCAATATCTTCTCCACTCTGGCTCGTGAACCTCATGTTGAGAATATAATCCATTGCAGAAAAGAATATAAGATGATTGACAAACGTTGTGGTCGTATTTCCTTTGATTTCCCGTGCGTGTTGTCGATCACTTTCGCCGTCATCAAGTCCGCCCAAGTTCGCCGACGAGGAGGACCATGAAAAGTTCACCATCAAATTAAAGGCAACTTGGCGCCACCGTAGTGTATGGGGTGGCGATCAATGAACCCCTCATTATCACATAAGTCTCCCAACACTTTCCAAGCTGGCAAGAGTGGTTCGACAAGCGGATCAAGCACTCGCAAGGATTGCACGAAGACAAAGATACCTATTTTTTCCCCATCCAGATTCTTGAGAGTGCCTTGAAGAGGTCACCGTTTGGAGGTTTGCTGAAATCATAGAGGCGAGCGGCCAGCACTGAGTAGACATTCGTCCGCGATCAGGCGAATATCGGCGCCCCGAGCGGCATGCCATTGAGAAGAACGTCAAGACCAGACCTATTACACAATCAGGCGCGTGTACAATATGGAAGCGTTTCTGTGATGAGCGGTTAACGGAAAGGGTGAAGGGCGGGGTGGTGGCTGAGACTTGGGTGACGGGGTGGGAAAGCTAGCCACTGATTGCCGCGCTCAGGGATTGTCGAATTGGTCGGCTCGCCTCTCCTACATGATGTGGAAAGTCTATTCGAAGTCGTTGATGGCCTCAGTTGGGGCCACAAAGCGCTCATCACCTTACATCCTCCCCTTGCACTCCTAGTATGTAAAAAGGATCTGTTCGCCACGAAACACACCCCAGTCAGGTTTCGAATTCTCCGAGCAGTTGGCGGGTTTACCTCGCAGCGTAATAATTACTCACATGCGCCCGTGATCCGGATAGTAGAAGGACTTCTGCAGCCACTTCCACGTCTGCTGGCCGAGAATCAAACGATTAGACTAGATAAGAACATCGTGGACACGTTGGCCAAAAGGATTTGCACTCCCACCTCAACGAGCCTTCGTTCCTCCTTCCACCATCAACACCAAGGCAACGCTGGGTGAGTCCCGTTCAACAAGGCACAGTCGTCGTCGAAACTGACAGATATGTTCTTCCAGGCGTTACGACCTTCCTATCTTCACGTACTGCACGCTGTAATTAACGACAAAAATCTCCCGGCTCGACGCCTGTCTCTTCGACCTCTTGCACACCCTATCACGACCATCGACTTACGACACTCAACTCGTATCCACCATGTTCTTCTCCATCTTGACAAGTAGTTCGCACCCTGAATCACGCAAGACCTCGACCGGTCATCGTGGTTATCCAAGCTTTACCCAGCTCGCCGTTCTCTCCCTATGCTTCGTTGCCTGCGCTACCACGGTCAACGGTGCTCCCGTAGTCGAGATGCGAGCAAAGGCACCTCTTCCCGCCATTCATCACATGCGCTCCGCTAGTGCGACGTACATCCCTCCTCATCCACCAGCGCAGCACGTGACGGCCGATGGCCCCGACGACGCTTCAACCAAAGACCTCGGATCCAAAGGAGAAGACGACTGTGACGATATCATGTGCAAAAGGATCGCTCGGAGTAGAATCTCTGCGCCTCGGAGACGACGCGCTCACCCATAACTCGGATAGACTCCGAGATGCGGCTGGATTCCGCAAAGCGACGTTTTCCTGTGTAGTATAACAAGTTTGATGGGCCATTGCTTGTATATTCGTTTGGTAGTGGAAATAATTGAACCTTTAGGCTTTGGGACTGTGTCCCACGGAAAAATGAAGCGCCCAGAGCGAGCTGCGGCGCGGTCATCGGGCTTCCGGGAACTTTCTCTCGGCTGTCTACCCTTGATTCCCACCCGGTTTTAACTTTCCAGAATGGTTTAGGAGCGCACGTCAGAGACTGCGGGCGGTGAATCTGGAAGAGCGAATTTGTTTGTGGCGTCTGCGCTGTTTCTGTTTTGCCGCTTCATCTCAAGCTTAAGACCCCTCAACTTCCGTTCCGCCATCACATCGCGGTTTTTGTCGCTTGACCACACCCACCTCACACACGTATACACTTTTACTCTCTAAAGAAATGGTCACTACTCGTGGAAAGAGAATCAGCTATGTCCCATCTGATGATTTCGGACTTGACTCCGATGATCAAAGTGCTGGTGAGCGAACAGAAAACACTCCAACTGTGACCTGGCTAGACGCGTCCTCGAACCAATTTTCAGCACCATCGGGCTCCAATCAAAGGATAAAAAAGAAACGGAAAAGTATGTATGAAGACGACGACGAGTCGGTGGTCAGAACGAAGCGCGCACGAGCGCGCAAGTCAAGTGGGCGTGAAAAGTCCACCTTTGCACAGGGGCAGGCGTTCGGGGCTCTGCCCGTCGAAATATTCCTTGAAGTGAGTCGAGAAACTTCCGAAATTTCTGTATCGTACTGACTCCCAGGAGGGGATAGGTCTGCCGTTCCGTTACGCCCCTGGACCTCCTTAACATGTCTCGGCTCTCTAAGCGCTTCCGATCGGTCCTCATGTCGAAGAACTCACGCAGAATTTGGGAGGATGCAAGAGCGAGCGTTACAGATCTCCCCGAGCGCCCGCCAGATCTTTCCGAGCCAGAGTACGCATCGCTCCTGTTCGACGTCGGTTGCCAGGTCCGAGCAGCTCCCTGTCCTTTACGTGTTCGATGCAACCACTAATTGCCCAACCCTGTCCGCCCATTTACTATAGTGCTGTGACGCCCAAACGCGAAAGACGATCTATCGATTCCGGATGCGGCTATGCCCCACGTGCTTGAATGTCCAGTAAATGAGCTCCGAAACTTGCGTTAATCGCTCGATGATGCTGAAAGGTACAACTCTAGCACCGTCACTTATGATATTATCAAAAATGGATGGCCATCAATTCCTCAACGACTTCTAGACATCATGCCTTCATACAGCTGTAAGCTCACCAGCTTAATCCCCAGTACCATAAGGCGCTGACCACCTTTCACCTACTAGGCCGCCCATTCTGGAGATCTGACCAAGGCCAAACTCTTTACATCCGTCGACTCGTTGAGGACACCCAGCACTCACTGGAACGAGAAGAAATCGGAAGTCAGGTGTACGAAAGTACATTGGAAGAAGCCTGCGTTTCCCTCCAAAAGCTGAGCGAGATGCTATCCAAGGTTCCATATCTTCCACGGTAGCATTGGTATGCCCCTTGGCTAACCGCTTCCCCCGAACTCTAGACCGGAAAGGAAATGGAAATGTGGAGCCGCAATCAGGCGAAGGCCAAAAGAGATGAAAACCTCACCGTTGGCAACGAACGCTTCCGAAGGTTGTCAATTGGGTGCTCCAGAGAGTTGCTTTCCAGACTGACGCGCTTCCTTTTCTTTTCCACTTTGCCAGTATCCAGCAAAGAGTGGTTGCAGCAGGCTGGAAGTCCGGCGACGTTCCAGCACGATGGCAGTGGGACTCGGCATTGAATCGGCTAATGTACTCACCTCAACCAATGACAGACCGCAGTAAGTCCTGACTTGTCAAGACGTCCTTCGGCTGATGAACATGTACTGACGAATCCTCGGATACCGCAAGTTTGGAAGAACATCTATCCCAAACTCGTACCCTATTTAGAACAAGGACGTGTACATCGACTCGGAGAGGAAGCTGTGGCTCGAAAAACGCTACGAAAGAAATCCATCACGGAATATTTCACGGAATTCGCCCAAGGGGAGATCGCAATGGATGCGCGACTATCACGAGGAACCTTCCTCGAATCTCACAAACTGTTGGAGCTTCCCGGTGTGGTCAAAATCTTGGAGGCGACGGACTCCAAGTTTGCTTGTCGATTATTATGGACCATGAATCTTGAAGAGGTCAAGCGGGCCAATCGAATCCACCAGGAACAACTCGTCTCCGATCTTCGGCGCATTCTGAACCACAACCCAGATAAACCACCTGCCTTCAGCATTCCCCTGGACGAGTTAGAGGGTCCCATCGAAAGCTACTACAAAATATCGATCTCCGACATCAATTTCCAGTCCTCCCTTGACATCAAGGAGTTAGCACTCGCGACGTCGGCATTCTATTGCCCCGGTTCAAGATGTCAAAAAATTCTGTGGTTCCCAACAGTCACGGAACATCAATGCTGTATCAGGAAACCCTACTCGTTTGGAAACCGCGATAAGAGTTGGCTTGGTGGTAGATTCATCATGGGCGGTCTAAAAGGAACGAGAGACCTGCGCCCACTGATCCTCAGGCTGCTGCGGGAGTTGGGACTCGCTTCAATCAGCACGTACTCTGAAGCAATGGCTTTAGGAGACTCCTGCGTGTGTATGCGATGCGATCCTTTGGTGGCGCCTATGTCCACATTCGACGAACTGGTAGGTCCGGTTCTTTCTTTCCATCGTGTCTCCGCTAACACTATTTATGGTCTAAATTAGGTGACGCACTACGCAACTGAGCACCGCTGGTGGGCAAGTGTAGACCCAGCCGCCGACGACCCCGATCTGTTCCATAACCTCCCTGGAAATCAGCCCCCAGAAATTATCCACACACACGACCCATCCGACGAGTCCCCCTTGGTGTCAATTGTGACACCGGAGCAACGAGAGACTATGCTACAGAACCGAGCCGGGGATGAGCCTCGACGTCAAGCCCTCATCAATTCCCTCGATGCCGCCGAGCCTGATACGGATGCAACGATTTTTGGCGAACTTATGGATCCATCACGTGTCAGGGAGAGAAGAAGATCGTGCCTGCTATGTCCGGGCGGATGGAAACAGGCGAGTTGTGGCCCTCCCAGCGGCACGTTCGATCCTCTTGTCCGCTAACTCGCATTGTGACGTTAGTTCGTTGACCCGATTGTCATGGAAGATCACATACAGACGAGGTACGTATGGAATTTGTATAACAGGCTTCCTCCCAAGCCCCTCATTAAAACCTTAACGAAACAGACACAACAAGACCCCGAATCTGCTGGTAGACTCCCGAAGACGTTGCTGGGATTGGAATTAAGAGCAGCGCTGGCAACAGTGGACTTTAACACTCATATCGGATATTCTGGAAAATTAGTCCTCAGGGCTCGCCGTTTGAAGTTCCACCCGACAAGCTGATAGCCCGACTAAGGGTGCAGTTGACGCGATTTTGTTTTTGCGAGAGGCTCCCTTACTTTGTATACCCACTACATTGATGCGGCGCAAATGTGAAAGGGATGGACCGAGGCTTTTTGCAACAGCCAAACGGACTGTTCGTGACTAGTGGAACCCAAGGAGCAGCGGTCAGACAATGGAACGCGTCTCTGGCCCCATCAGGATTGGCGGGCGGAAGGAGAACCTACCAGCTTGAGCTCTATTTCGGCATCGATTATGACTAGCAACTGGCCACGGAGAAGGGTGTGAAGCATTGCGAACCTCGGGGAGGGCGAAGCCGTGGTGGAAGGATAGCGTCTGCCACGGAAGCGGACGCGGCGTTGAAGAAAGACTTGAATTGGACCCTGAACTGATGAGAGACACCGCAGAATGTTTTGATCTTCTTCAGTAACAGAATGATCACGGGCGGCGAATCGGCGGCCTGAATACGTATCGGCGGGCGAGTAGAATGGCCACAAATCGCATCACCCACTACCTCAGCCTCTGCTGAGCAAGTTGCGATGAGCTCAAAGTCAAGGGTGGCTCCGCCTTTCAGTAGCTACCAGAAACACGACAAGCCACGAAGAGATCATAAGCGAAAGCAAGGGAAGATCTATTGGACGACGCCTCGGCTGTACGTAGATTAGAAACACAACAAAACTTCAAATTCTGCTTCCAAGACCATCAAGGGAAATTCAACGTTGAAACGAAAACCCCATAATCCCCACTTGAGATGTTCACTTCTTCCCCGTCCGTGCAGTTTCGTAGTTCTGCAGGAACCAGTCTACGGTCTCTTGCAACGCTTCGTCGAATGGAGTGAACTTGAAGTCGCTGCCGACCAGGCTCAGGAGTTTGGCGTTGGTGGCGGGTTTCCGGAATTGGCCGTCCGCGCGGGAGGTGTCGAACTGGCGAATAGAAAGGGAAAAGCACCGTAAGAAGACGAGAAGAAAAGGGATATAATCCAATGGCCGAGACAACGACGAACCTTGTATTGACCCTCGATGCCAAATGCCTTGGTGATAGCCTTTGCGACCTCCTCGATCGATACTTCTTCATCTTCTCCGACTGCAGACGATGCCATGAATGGTACAACGGAAGTATCATACCCGAAAGGACGTTTTGTCAGTCCAGAACCTCAACGGAAACGGGCGTGACACAACGTACCCGACAAAATCAACGGCTCGACGTCATCGTACTCCCTCAACATCCAAATGAACAACTTGGCAAGGTCTCGAGAGTAGATGAACTGTCGAAGGGGCTTGCCGGTTCCAGCAACGGTGAGTTTGGCGTCTTTGTTCCCGGCTTCGATCTCCTCTGCAAGCCACAGGGGGGAAACGCGTTAGATTGATTGGTTTGGTGGTTAACGAGTGTCATCCCTCACTTTTGACTTTGTAGGTCTTGTGGATCAGGCCAGGGATGACGTGACTGTCTTCCAGGTCGCTGAGAGGAAGGTAAATTGGCAAATGTTAGTGCGATGAGCTACAGAGGATAAGGGCAGTCAACGCACAAGTTATCATACGGTCCAAAGACGTTCGTAGGGATAGCGGAGGTGAAATTCATCCCAAACTCCTCCTTGTACGCACTGTGCCCCAAGACCAGCACCCGCCCAGATTGTCAGCTCTCCGGCCTTCAAGTTCAAAATGAGCTGCTGCCTATCCACGTACTGGTTGTAAACATCCACCATCCTCTTTGCGTGCGCGTACCCGAAGTTGCTCTCATGCGGCGGGCCAGAGTGGATCTTGTTCTCGTCGAGAGGATAGGTGACCTTGTCGGGAAACACGCAGGTTGACAAGCACGAGATGACCTTTTCGATCTTGGGACGAGGTGCACCATCAGGATTGTGAGAGGATTCGAGGATGTTCGCGTTGATGAGCATGTTGTCTCGGAGGAAAGTGAGCTGTACAAGGCGGAAATGCACCAGGGCGTCAGGTTTGTAAGACAGACTTCGAGACCAATTGGATGGAACGGACCTTGTATTTCATGTTCTTGAAGAGACCACCGACTATGATATCAAGGGCATTAGGTCAAGAAATCTGCCACAAGTACGACACGTCCAACCTAGTGCAGCGAGATGGATGACATGGGTTGGTTTATACTTCTCGAACATGGCTTCAGTAGCTTTCGGATCTCTACCAGACGAATCCTACATCAAACACGCGTATATCATCGTCTTAAACTAAATACGCACTTAAGATCTCCATCTTTACTAGTAGCAAAGACCCAAGTCTCGCCCTCGCGCTTGCCAAACTTGCTGCCAACTGGCTCCGTCTCGATAATGTACTTGATGCCTTGGCCAACGAGACCGCTGCCACCTGTGACGAGGATCACTGACGAGGAAGACATTTTGAAAAGGGACTGTTTTTGATGTTGAAGAAGAGGGATTGAAGTGGAGATGGGAGATAGGCAGCGAGGCCAAGGGTGTAGATGCGCTCAAGATTGTAACTTGGACCGAGTCAGGGGTTGCTGATGTTCCTGACACGGCGATCTACTCTACAGCCACAATTGCTACATTTCCTTGTACGTAGAGCCAGCGCGTACTATGTCGATGTAAGGTCCTTGATTTATATAGCTAGAAGATGCGAGGTTTTAAAATCCAAGGTCGTTCGGTACATCCTTTTCCGGCCCCGTGCAGAATTAGGCTTAAGCGCCGTCCTCGATCGCTCCCGTCTCTTCTCAAACATGCAGTTAACAGATGTCACTCAGCTCCCCCTCCCAGGCCCGATCCCCGTATCACTAGCACGACCTCGCCAAATAATGGAGAGATCTTAAAGGTGAAACGGCTTATTTTGCTATTCTCAGAGAATTCGAGTATTTTCGTACGATTCAACTCTAGACTTGCTAACATCAGTGCCAACAACACAAGGCTCCACCACCTAACCACCTCTTTGAGTGGTCGCCAACAGGATAGAGCATACGTATTACATGCATATGGCAAATCACGCACGCTGTTTACGACGATGTTTGTCATAACTTGTTGCTCTTTCGCGATGCTGCTCAACAAATTTCTGGTTCCGTCACATTCTCTCACCACGGCAGCCGGGCCCTAACAACACCCAAAGACTGTCTGTGTGAGCGGCAACTACTTGCTAACTGGGTCGGTCTGTTTTACTACATTTTTATTATTTTTCTCTCCCCATGGGCTTGACACTTGCTCGACAACTGGACTGTGACCGACTTCCACGATGCATTATTTGATAAGCAGCGGTCTTCGACATGGCTAACTGCGTGGCAACTGCAACCACATGGGAGAGTGATCAACTGGCATGTGGGACAGAGGGAATCGATACCATGGAATGGTGACATTCATTGTTTGCGCTAGATTCGCCGTCATTATTGTGGCGTCGTATCCTTGTGGCCAGAGTCGGGTAATCGTTCGTCTCTTTCCCCGTTGTCTATGGAAGTCGGCCACTCTCTTCCCGGTACTTTGATTATGCCTCAACTTCCGATTGTGCGATGTGTTCCATCCCCAACTTCTCGTCGTACAGCTGAGCTTCGAATCCGCGTGCTGCAGAAGCAGCCGTTATGTCTTCTGCTTCGGTCTGCGATCATCCGCCCAGTAGGACGCACCTCGAGGACGCAGCAGTAATGGCTTCGGGGTTCTATGCAAGGCTCCGCTTAGACTCATGCCCGTAGGGTCAAGCGGCGGAAGCCGATCCCAGCCGGCAAATGGTATGTCACACACATTCGGGATCGAAATTAGCTGCATCCGCGGCAACCTTATACTCGTTTCTCGAATGAAACCCTTGCGATCACCTTCCCCGCATTACATGCGGCAATCTGAGGCAATGGGGAAGCCATGAATTCGGTGGCTTTACGCATTTTGAAATCTCTGCTTTCTGTTCTGGAAGACGGGCATTGCGCACCAACACGCCATGAATCAAATTTCAGTTGTCCACCTCCACTCTCTTTTTCCGGTACTCCAGATCTCCCTTCTTTGATGCTTCTAAAATCCCCCCAGCTGGCTCACCAGCTTCCCCTCACTACTCGCCTTCAAGGTAACTCTGTACGACACCTTAGGCTTTCGTTACTAGTATACTAGTAGCAGCAACGAGCCCAGAGCAAGAGAACCTCCTCTTTTCGTATTCTAGACGTATTTCTAGGTTTAGATGACTTGGGCATTGAGGTGTCTTGCACAAAAGTACGGCCTCACTCTGAAGGTGGCCAGCGAATATGGCATAGATACATTAGACTGAATGAAATATATACTTTCTTTGTCAGTCTCTGTCTTCGTTTCTGGGTACTCGCTGGGCCCGACTCCCCCAACTCTTTTAGGTTGTGCAGCAGTCAACTAAGAGGTTTGGAATTACTCTTCTGATAGAGAGACGAAAGAAAATTTCTCTAACAACAATTTGGCAATACTGGAAGAAAACACGTCCGTAGGAAAAGATTAATAACGTTAGGAATTCAAGCCCTGCTCAACGCCTTCACCCTCGGGCGGTTTAGCCCAGGTACCCCAAGGGGCTTATCGTGGGCTGCCCTCGGTGGCCAACGATTCTGGCCATCGTTTCTTCATTTCAAATCCTCCGATGACGTGTAAATGTGATTGGGTAGCTCCACTCAGTGCCATGGTACACGGGGATGCTGACGAGCGTCCTAGAAAAGCTAGGCTTTTGCGAGAGGAGATTGGTGGCCGATAACTAGGACAGATGCAGAGCAGTCGCGAAGAAGGGTTCTAACCCATCGCATGACCTGATAATATCAAATCCCATCTCATATGGTCACTGTCGCTTAATTCAAGCGTGAGGTTCCAGAAGTTCAATGAGGTGACTCCCATTGGGAGAAGATATCGAGAGAAGATAGCAACCGCAATCTCGCCGTCAGCATCAGCATGTCTACAGAAAACTGGGGTTCTCGCATTTCTCTATACGAAGGAGCAAAATATCGACCTAGAGTGAGAGTAGAACCTAGAGCTTCGTACAATTCTAACTAATTGCGCCACGAAACGCTAGACTACGGCGATGAACAGGATAACTATATGGGAGACTTTTAGGAAAAGCAATTCTGGATTTTGAATATTTTCTTGGGTCTTCTGGCTATAAGGCCTGCTCGAGCTGGGGTGGAACCACCGGGCACGCACTGAAGGCGGTGCGTCAGACGTCATGCAGCGAGCTCACCCCCACCCCCTTCCTTCTCGATCGACAGTCCTCCCCACTCATAAAGATAAAGAACCTTGCTTCTTAGAGCAGCGCACTTTCATAGGTCAGCTGAGCTTATTGCAATTAAAAGGGAGTTCACTTGTACACCCACAACCCAGTAGTCAGCGATATCAAAGCAGTCTGATGACGTCGTGATACGCAACGATTTGCATCAGGCGATTAGCCTTATCGTGCAGGGCGTCTGACACCTGTCAAGAGGCCAGAGCACGGGTGATCGACGCTTCAGGTCCCTCTGTGCTAGCTGGGGTTTCCTACTCGGATTCTATCACACCATTAATATTCTACATAGAAAGATCTTTATCAGTGCAGCACCGCTTCCTGGCTTCAGCACCCCTACAGTGATCGAGTTGAGGAATTGGCTCCTAGTAAGAAAAACGCCGGTTTTATTGTAGTCAGAGGTGTGGAATCGATAGCAAGACGACTAGGTATCGAGCTGTGTAGGGTTGGGGGAGGGGGTGAGGCCCACAGGCACGATCGGAAACTGGTGGATCATCTCTATGTACTTCTACGCGCGCGGTATTGCATCTATAATAACATACCTTTGAAAATTGAGATGATACATAGCTCACGGCAGTTCGACCTCTCTGGGGGAGCTGGGTTCGGCGGCCACGATGTATCAACAGACGTCGAAAACAACAACATATCTTTATTATACAACGTCGGACCGGTTATATTTCTCGAGGGCAAAGCTAAAAATAAATTGGGTGGGGTAAGGTAGGTAGGCCGGCTGCGGGTAATAAAGAAAACTGGCCACTGAACACAGCGCACAAAGCTCAACGCGAACGACGAAATTTGTTACTCTTGCTCTTGAATGACAACCTTGCTGATCTCAGTCTTCACTTCGCCCTCCTTCGCGCCGGACTCTCTTAATCTTCCCTCACGATCTTGACGAGCACGGATCATCTCGGTCTTGGTCTGAGCAGCCCGGTATACGGATTTAGGTAGGTATCGGCGTCTGGATTGAACACAAGTTTTGAGTGAACGACGATAGCAGCAAACAATGACGACAAGCGGGTCATACCTGTTGATCCTTCCAACTTCGGCGTCATGCTTCCACTGCTCTCTCAATTTATCCCGATATAGTCGGGCAGACTCGTCGCGACCGTGAGTAACCCCCAACCGCTCCGAAGCACGTGCCTTCCACATTCGAACATTCCCATCGTCAGAACCAGTGAGAATGAATCGTGAGTCATTCGTGTAAGTGGTACAGAATATCCTATGAAGGAACGGGTAAGAGAGTATGTGAGCATTCCTTTGTACTGCAGGCGATGCTCTGGACTACAAACCTCTGCATTCGCTTCCCATGGTAGATGTCCCTACTAGTCCTTTCTTGGTCTCTCCATATTCTCAATGTTCTGTCCCACCCTCCGCTAGCGAACTCATCCCCCGTGGGGCTCCAGTCACAGCACATAACAGCAGCAACGTGTCCTCTGTAGGCCGCTGTGGGTTTGGAGAGGTTCCGTATATCGAATGTGTAGAGATTATGGTCTTCGGAAGCTAAAAGAACACGAGTGGGGAACGTAGGGTTCCAGGAGAGAGCATTGCAGCGGAACTAGATCACAAATTAAAGTCAGACCAGGGGGAGGGATAGTGACGGCTTCAAAGCTTACATTAAGAACCAGTCGCCGCTCCGCTTTTGCTGTTCGGATATCGTAGAGGGTGAATGTTCTATCGGTACCTGTAGTAGCGAGAACAGAGGATTCCGACCAGTTGAACTTCAAAGCGGTGATGTTTTCTGTTGAGGTTGGAAAACTTAAAGTTGATATAGGAGATGACCTGTGAGTCGACGGGTTTTGGGCGTTGCACCAGCTAAGCAAGTCTTCTCAACCGTTCAAGAAAAGGAGACGCCGTACTTATTTTCGTCCCAAATGTGAACTACGTCTGAACCTGTGGCGAATAATTGATCCGAACGATGGTGATCGATAGCACTAAGGGCCAGAAAATAGATTTAGGAGGTTGAGTACCAGTCGAGAAGCTGAATGAACAAACTTGAATGCTGTACTTCCGGAAAAAGTCGCAAGAGACTCTCTCTGGAACACAACTTTAAATAAGCCACAACACCCGGAGGGAAGGGAGAAGACGAACCGTTACCCTCGCCTCTTCATCATCGACGAGTCCGTCACCATCAGAAGTGGTCTTCGCATCCCAGAGTTTTACTAATCGATCAACTCCGCAACTCAAGATTCTTCCGTCATCGGTAAAGCACAGACCCGACACGACCCCCTTGTGAGCAGCTGGGAAACGGAGGAGTTTTGTTCGAGTAGGCAAGTCGTGCACGATAATACCTTGAATAGAATGGTAAGCTCGGATCACTGCCGTTTTAGATGTTGATGGGCACTCACCTCCGTCGCCGGCTCCACTGGCAATCAGGTTGAGGACGCCAGGTTTCCTTGCCATGCTATAGACACCATCGATGTGCCCGTCGAGAGCGCCGAGGAAGGGCTTGGCAAACATTCTGTCTAGCTTGGCAGCATTTAATGCTCTTGCACGCTCCCGGGCCTTTGAAAACGGATGCGAGAGTGGGTCAAGGTTTCGTGACACCGGGGTCGGATCCCCGCTTCGGGAGGGGAGGTGGATGGAGGGTTGATGGTGCAGGACCGATATTCGCTGAAATCATCACCAAACTTGTCAGCAGAGCCTTCTTAGAACCGCCTTTGGAGAGATTGAAACCTGCCATGAGTTTGAGTTTGGGCGGGGTGGGGTGGAGAGCGAGTGTAGAAAAATCTTAAGGTAGACACGCCACACGCACAAACAGCTTCAAAGTTACTTCCGCCTCGCTTTCGACAGACTTAGGCTCACGGATGTAACTGGATGTAAGCCCCTTACGTAGCTCCAGCGCGAGCTCTGTACATGAGATTTCTCCTCCGTGTTGTTTTAGGGGAAGAGTTATGAAGGAAAATCGGGATGGTCGTGATTGTGACTGGGCACGACAATTGGCATTGATTTTGTACTTTCGCCTTGAAACTTGAGATGGATGTTAGAAAAAGGAGCCATAAAGCTTATACTGCTACAAAGAGCTACAGCGAAATGGCAGTGAGGGAAGAAGCCGGGGGGAGAGTCACCCCTTCGACGCGCACTTTGTCACGCTCTCCCTCCCCCATTAGCGAAGGTACCTCGCTCCGGACCAGGGCTTACATGTTAACTTTACCCAGACTCGAGAGACCACGCTGAAGGATGGGGTTAGATAGTGACCTCGTCCTATAACAGTATAGTATGAATGGTACAGTGACATCTTGCGCTAGAATCCTCAGAGCCGAATTTTAATATACTAATAGCCGGGGTTAAGGCGGAAGACTGCATAGCCGAATCGCGGTTCTAGGCAACCGTGTGTGGCGGTGCCAAACAGACCGAATCTGCGGGAGAGTGACCCACTTTAAAGCACTAGTATCGCCTACATATCCAATGAGCGCCTCGGATTGGCGGATGCTCCGTCCCTCAGACGACTTAGCGAGTGGCGAAGACTGGAATGCATGGCTGAAGCACTGAGACCGGTTAAAAAGGAGGAAACGAACAATCTCAAGAAATATTGATACGATATATGGAAACTGTACGTTTTAGTAAGAAGGAAATAACTGACCGCAACGTGACAAGGGAGCCAAGAGATACATAAATTGGCGAGAGAGACGGTATTGGTCAGAGCTCTAAGTGAGCAAGGGTAGCAAGAGACACCCGGCATCAAATGGAGCGACTATATGGTATTGCAGAGATCAGCGAAGACAATACAGCATTCCTTTGGGACGAGGCGTAGAATAGGGCACAGAGCGTGACCCGTGGGAACCAGGGCAGAGGAGTCCTGCAACGGTCACGGTCCACCAGGCGAACATCGTTGCAAGGGGAGAGTGATAATGTTTTCCAAAATCCAAAACACGTCTCGATCATTTTCTCCTAAATAAGCTAATCGGCTTGATTTTAGCTGAGAAAACTACATAGGATTCTCGAATTCGAACATGCCCTGGACATGGGCGCCATTTCCAACACATCCGCTGAATATTCGGATTCCGGACATGGCCGACCTCCCCCTTTGTTGGCGTTTCTCAGGCTTAGTGACGAATCAGAGCTGTGGAGTACCTCCGATTTCACCCTCGCGGCAATTGCCGATGAGCGATACTCAGGGTTCTCCCGAGTTTTGAGGCTGTGTAGAACGTGTTTCACACGCGTTTCCCTACACGAAAAGGCACGGGAATGCCGTGGAATGAGCGAGCATGCTTACTTTCATGACGAAGCTATAAGATCTCGGGTTCGCCATGCAACCCCAACGTCACCTTCTATCGTCGTTTTGGAAGATGGCAATGATCGGTGATCAGGAAAGCGGAAAACTAGATGAGTCAAGAATGACCAAGTCGGGAGCAATTTCGGCGGGTGTTTAGGGACAACCTATCCTAATGAGCTCGACGGAACATGAGGGGACCGGAAGTAGCGTGTTAGGAGCGTTGCTCGCTCCCGAAATTACAACGCGAATTTAAGGCGTCTGTTTCAGCTGACTCAATAGTCTAGGGGTTAATGCGGTGTCGGGACGCAGTGACTAGACGGAGGGTGCTCCCAAAGAGACAGCGTTTGGCCATGAGGAAACCGAATTGATATCCATCGCTAATTGTGGGTGGTACGGCGCTGTTTGGGGCTCGTATCGGCCAGGAGTTCTTCTTTTGGAAAGTGGGTGCGGTGCTTTCGGACTACCGGCTTCAGCCACTCCGATGGGAGGCCTCCAGCTGAAACCAAGGCGGCAAAGTCGTTTTCACCGCTCGCGGATTGTTTCAGAAATGGGGCATGGCAGTCGGGATGTTCCCAGGAAAGTATTATCCGACCGTTCCATAGGGGAAGCTCGCGCGTTGCTCCTCTCAAGTGTGGTACCGGCTGGGCAAGGAATAATCTGCGCTGTTGCGTGCCATGCATTCTTTTGAAATATCCTATGCTACGAAACAGGGGACCTCCGTCGCTGAGAGGTCTGAGGAAGGCGCTTGATTAGCTGGAGGCCTTCAGGAGAGTCCCTCAACCTTATAGTAGCCTGCTTTGGCCACTAACCCGCAAATCGTCAGAATTCGAGGTGTAGTGCATTAAATGTGATGAGAACTCGAAGCAATCACGTCTCCCATGCAAGCAAGAAGGCCAATTTAGGACTAGCAACCTCGAATCGCACCAAGCCTTAGTTAGCACCGCAGTGACGGCTTTCGAGGAGTGTCGAACCAATCAAGCAGTGTTAAATCACACCCATGCCTTGCTCAACTGCGGAATACGGGCCTCAATTAGGCAAAATCGCCGCGAAACAAAAGCCCTGAATCCGAACCGCCGCAATTGTCCCCAGTGTGCCGAGTGACGAAGACGGGAATTAGTCAAATTAAGATAGAACGGCCCTTGTCTGCAATCACATTTGCACCAGGGAGGGAATGCAGGGGTGGCTTTGGCGGAGGTGCATTTAGAACACCCAAACGTTCTTTTCATCCTTTTTTTTTTTCCACAAAAAGAAGTATGCACGGAATGCAACGCGTAATGAGGGGTCGCCGGGCCGCCTTCACGGCCCGCATCCAAAGCAACACGCTCCAAAGTTGGGGCATGAATTCGCAACGGATCTGCGGTACCTCCCAGTTGTAGCCACGCAAAGACAGCAACGTAAACATAGGAGGCGGAAGTGGTTCATCTTGATACCTGCCTAAGGTTGTTCTTGAGTGGTGTGCTGCGGTTAAAGCTGACTAACGGCCTTTGAGCAGGCTAGTCGCTTAAACATTCTCCCAGAGCCAGAATAAGGGATAAATGGCACCTCGCCGTTCCAGGTCTCCACAGACGGGGATCCTAGCGCCGAGACATGGCGGTATTTTACACCAGGGGTTCTTCCAGACAGCCCCTTTTCCACGTCTATCCGCACCCCGCTCTTGTCGAGTAGAGTGAATTGGACGAGAACCACGTCAGAATTCATCTTGCTTCGTAGAACATCGCTTAGAATACTGGATATCACTTTGTTGCATTCTATGAATTGGTGTTCCATGCAGACGGCAGCATAGCGCCCCATTGGGCTCACATTTCGCCTCATTATTACAAAGAGATGTGCACAAGCGAGTGGGGTTCGTACTTAAATCACAACACTTGAAGTTTGTCGTGCGATGTCGGCTCGAGTATTACGCAATCAAACTGAGGGATAACACTGAAAAGATATTAGACTCTTCTGCGTTGCTTGTTCTCAAAGTCCGCGTTTACGAGAGGGTCCCCCGTGGACCATCCGGTGACACCTTGAGGACCCAAAGACAACCGGTTTCACTCGCACAAGAAAAGCAGTAGCCGCTCGGTAAGTGATCGGTATCCCTAGCCGATGAGGTATTTTATCATGCGGCGGTCTTGGTGGCAATAAGCTTTCGTAAGTGCCAGCCTTTTGGGGTTCGGACCCTGTCGGAGCATTTCCGTCCGGTTGACTTGCGAGCAAACACAAACCACAAACCACGTACGCGAGAGATCGAACTGTCCAGCACCAAAGACGAGACGAGCTGCGCCCTTCGCCCTGGATATGCCCTTCATGTCTGGCTCCGCCACAACCATCGGTAGATCGAAAATCAATCCCGAGTGATCGCGAAGGCACAAGGTCACGGTTGGGCAAACGTTGCAATCGAGACTGAGCGTAAGCTCATCAACCCCAATATGCCACGGCGACCTCAAGTCGGTATGTTCTCATGGATCGAAAGTGAGGGCACCAATAGCTCCCTGGACACCAAGTTGTTTGCTTCCAACTTGCCAAGGTGAAATGGGGAGAGCCGCTTGAGGAGCCTTACCTTGAGAAACGCTCATCGTAGAGTGAAATTGAGTGAGCGGTGGTCACTGCAGTCCTCGGTTTGCCAGAGAGGGGTGAGGCTGGAACGTCGTATAGTCTGATAGATCCAGAGGGGGCGAACCAGCGTTCGAAATTGGATGAGGAAGGTTGAGGGCCGCGAGACTGCTGCGCTCATCTTCTGCGTAACATCAGGGGCTTTGTGAAACTTCTGTCAAGGCGAATGAGGATATAAGTAGTACAGTACAGCTTTCGGGGGCGGCACGTCGTAACGTCGTCGTTCCTCTCCCTGCTTCAAGCGAAGGCGCGGCGTCTCCATCGTTTCGGGTCAAGCCTCCTGTGCGCTCCTTCGAACATTCCATTTTTCTATGGAGAATTTGACGGTATACTTAACAGCAGCAGGCAAGGCGAATCACCTTGAACATTTTTGACTTCAGTAGTGTCCCCAGCTCTAACTCATCTCGCTCAACAGCCCTCCGTCCCGTGAGTTTCGCTGTTCCTGGCTAAAACCGCAGTCTGGGAGCCCTCAGCTCCGCGATGTGTCCCCTCACACGGTGTCCAACCCGGAGCTAACCACTCTATTCCCTTCACCTCAGAACCCCTCGAAACTCTTGTGCTAAATCTTGGTCATCCTTAGGTTTTGTGGAAGAGGTCTGTATACAACGGCTACGACGTTTCGCGTGTTTGGCCTGACCAACGATTTCTATTCGGACTGACGCCAGTTCCGAAATCGATATGTCTGCAACATCCGAGAAAGTCACCAATGAAGTCCAGAGCGCTCGCCAAGGTAGCTATCGCGTTATCTGAACCTGCTCTACGTGCCAAAAAGTTGATCCGTGATGCGCCAGGTCCCTTCACCTTGGTCCCAGTTCTCCCCTCAACGAATAATCGCTACAATCAGCCAGTCTATGTGTAAGCACCAGGCTTTTGTGCCCTTTTGCGTTTGGCGTGCCTAACGTGTTCGATCCAACATACAGTGCCGCAAACACAGTTGCTATGAATAAAGTTCAACTCATCCCTGCCTGGACGCGGGTTGCCTCCTTTTCGGCGTGAGCTAAATCTTTGTTCGGGACACAGCGAACAACACTGATCCGTCGCTACGCCGCGTGTTTCTCACAGCCCCATTCTCATTCAGGGGTGGGAATGTCACGTTCATCCTGAGGGCGATAAGTATTATCGCCTGCCTAGATTGAGGGCGGTTACTCCAGTTAGCCCCGTGAACCCTACCACCGCGAGGATTTTGGAGCAGGCTGCAACCGCCCTTCTCGAAGCACTCGGATCCGCCCAAGGGGACAACACAATTGAAATCTACTTGAATATACCGGGAGATGGGAAGAATGCCGTGCATTATTGCTATATCGACCATACAAACCGGCAGGTCTTTTGGGCACGTGCGACCAGTACCGTTGAATTGGGGCTGGACCCCTTCGAAACAGACGGCTTCTTGAGTGAGTTCGCTTCCAGACGCGACTGTGACCCGTTCTTGACCGTGACATTCTTGTTCAATCACAACTTCGTTTTCTGTTTAGAATCCGCTTTAACCGGAGAGTACTGGAATCACGTCGAAAACTTCCCTTGCCACCAGATTTACTGGGCTGACGCCGAGGACGAGTTGAAAGGAATCCTCGGACATGGGGCCATCGGTGAGGAAATTTCTTTTAATGAGAGGACCGGCGTTAACTTGGGACTCTCGACGGCGTCTTAGACGATTTGACGTCACCAGGCTCCACCTGCCCTTGGAGCGCAAAAGAATGCGCCGAGTATACGAGCATTTTGGAAAGATTCAAGAGTAAGAGGATCGATCAAGTGGTCAAATGAGGTAACTAACGGGGCACCTTGTTTAGCTTGCGACCATAACGAGCATGTCCCTTACAGAGTCGTTTCCATCGGTAAGCCTAACCCCAGGACTACATCCGCATTTTTGACTTATCAGACAATTTGACCTTCAGCGAGGCTTTGGGCTATGATCGGTATGTGGGCGCGACTTGTTCCAGGTTGACAATGGGCGCTGACGCCAATTTCAAATCCTTGCAGCGAGAGTTCGTCACATTAATCAATATGGTTTGACTTCACCTCGCCTGGATCGTCTTCAAGGCCTCTTCGAATATTATCAATCCCAGAAGAAACTGAGCTTCAAGATCGCCCTGGGCGAAGCATTCTGTCTCTGGATGTCCCGCCCTACTTTCACCCGCCTGACGGCACTCTGGAACGGTAGGGTTGTCTATCAACGCCATTGGCACAGATTCTTTGATGAAGCACGAGCGATTTGGATCAAGTTGGGCGTATTGGTGAGCTAACCGCAGCGTATCTAGACAATCGTTCGTAGTTCTGAGTAGCATAAATCTCTTCCTTTGCTCCCTACGGTATTCAGAGCTTGGTCATCTGGACGTAAGTCGGACGGTGGTTAGACTCCGCCTTACGTCCTGGTTGATTGACGTCTCTGGGTTTCGTAGGACCGACGCTATTCTGCTCGCAACAGGGCATCAATCCGCGACAACCATGATCTCTGCCTCGATGGCGGGAGCTTCGGTGCTCATCTCCCTCATCCTTCATCAAGCTCACTCCAGAGATCGCCTTGCTACCGCTCCAGATATTGTACGAAACTTTTTCTTCTCGGAGCGTACTGACAACGGCGGCTTACTCGATCGTTTCCGTATCATTTAGAGCGCCTACATTATGCAAGTTGAAGATTACTTCCATGGCTTGCGTCCGCTGTCGATCACTTTTACCCTCCCTCATGCATTGACAGCGTACTCAGCTCTCTTGCTCCAATCGTCCCTCCTTATGATCGCCATTAAGAACCTCACCTCTCTCTCTGATATCTTATCGGTCGCTTCGGTCTGGTTTCTCCCAGCTCTTCTCGCTCTTCTCCTGTTCGCGTCGTTCGGAGGGCGATCCCTCACCTATACGTAGTATTGGTTTAAGTAGAGAGGGCCCGCCGCTTGCCGCATCGAGCACACTTAGCAACTCCCCCCCGAATTATGATACTGTATGCATCCGGATAGATATGCCCGACCTGTCTTCCGCAATGTTTAGGGTAGTCTTTTGTAAAGTAATAGGTGCAGGTATGCAACGTGCGAGTGGCTGGCATGGCTGGTTTGATATCCATTGGCATGTTTGTGGCGGCGACTTCAAACCTGCATTTGCCGATCAGTTCCTTCTGAAATCTGCCGAAGCAATGGAGGACTTCCCGCAGACAAATCACGACAGTTGATTCTCTGGTACTCAGGGTGAACTGAGGTGAACTCGCGCGGAAAGCCACACGATTGCCTAATCGGTCACCTTCCGACCGCGAACCCTCCTTTGACACAGCGACACCCGTTGATACTTGTTAAAATCTAGCAAGGCCCCCTACCCCCCTTGCTAGTTGCGTTCGGCCGGCGCCACTTGCTCCCTGGGGTTTCAGACCATACAACCTCACAGGTTAACCTCAGAATTACCTGCCCAACTAACATGACAATCTTTTCTTCACATTTGGAGGGCGGGATGTGAGGTATGGGAGTGTCGCGCGAGGTGACGGTCTTAGTGAGATGGCGATGCACCTAGGGTCTGTGATTCCAAGGGTTTGAACTATCAAGTGTCGAGTGTTGCGATTTGTCTGCGGGAAGTCCTCCAATGAGAGACTGTAGATGGTCCAGGCACATCTTTGGCCTTCGTCTGAGATCGAAACATGGCCAGCGTTAATTAATTTTCATGGGGCCTCAGATATCAGGTCCGCGGGACGGGGTCCCGATGAAAGATAAATCGGATTTGACGAAATCCCGCAGGACCACGCGGCCTATGATCGCATGAAGGCCTTTTTTTAATTTTGCGGGTACTTCGATTGGTTATAACGGAAAGTGCACGTGTTTTCTCTGTAGAAGGCATGCCGGCGGGAGTCAAGTTCGGACCACAACTAGTTTCGGGAGGATCCAACACCCGGCAGCTCGACTGAGCTCACGCCTCAAAAAACCTCGGATTCCCGTGTTCCGACTTTGGCAAGCCGTTTGGGCACGCGACTGTCTGGGAAACCCCCAATTTACGCTAAAAGAAACACAACCCACAAGAAGATTAAGCCCCCAAAGCGGCTAGGTTGAAAGGGAACGCATCCAGTGCAGAAGTCGGCTGAGTAAAATCAGAGAATCTGTAAGAGTGGTAAAGGATGGGCTCCTCTAACAAGGGCAAGTCTAACTTTGGTCCAAGCAAGCCAGATATCAACAAAGCTTCTGTTGGGACACGTGCATGTCTTGAGCGCTCCGTTAAATGATATCAAGGAATAAACTTGTACGTTCCGTCAATTGGTGATTACGAGAAATCCTCTCCCCCAACAGAATCCGTCGTCTTCCGGTAATTTCGAAATGAGATCGAGCACCGTTCCCGGGTAGACGCCTCAATGAGTAGATTTGGCATACATTGCCCAATTAAAGAGCAAAGCGATTTGACGTTCGGGCAAGCGCTACGACTATAATCATTGCCGTGGATGCGTGGTGGAGAAGGATTCGTAGCATTGCCTGCGGGAATAAAAGAGACGATAGCTACGACGTGCGAGTTACCATTGAGACATTAATCGGCCGACTATCTACCCTGTTCGCTGTTGGCATCTATCGTCGGGGAAATAAATGGGATTTCTTGATTTCCAGGTATATCGCCATCGAAATTTACTCGCTTGAATATGTCAACCAGGGCGCGCAATTGATTCCATGTCTTCAAGCCACCGCCTGAGACATGCATTTCCTTATTTATCGGTGACTTGCATATCTATTGCAAGCGAGAAAACAGCACAGCCGATTGGTTTCCTCCATACTAGTGTAATTCTGGCCCACTTGCCCAATTTCAACCTGTTTTGACCCTTGTCGAATCTGATTACCGAGGAGCTCATTTAATTTCCATTGGCCACTACGTACAGTCGTTCTGCACCAATGGAAGCAAAATGTGTCCCGTTCTATCAATGTAGAATGATCTCTGGTACTGGTTGTCCCTGTTTACTTACCTCAGCGGAGGTATTGGTGTGCACCTGACTTCAGGGCGTGAGTGTCTGTTCACCGAATGCTCGCGACAGCTACGTCACGGCCAGCCAACAGCTTACAGTGCCCTCGAGGTGGAAGCATGGCTAGGGAAATAGTCCCCGACTGGCCTAGACGTAGGTTAAGTACTCGTGACTCAACCAGATTATCGCTCCGCAAAGAACGCTGCTACACCAATCTGAGGTCCAAGAAATGACCAATTTGCACATTGCTAGTATGGGCCCATGTTCTATATGGTGCGATGTTTAACGTTGAATGCGGGGCGGTCTTATCACATGCCGCCGTCGACGCATCGCCAACAGGATCTTATGTAAAAGTTGGGTAACCTGGTCACTGACTTCGTGAAATGAAAACACGATGCAATCGACCCGGCCAATGTATTGAGATGACATGCGTGACAAACGGGCATCTCGTCTGAGACTCAATATGCACCGACTAAACAAGCATACGGTCAGCAAGTGTAATAACGGATTCGGTCCGTATTCTTCTAGAATTCACATCGAATGTTCTTGTGGGAGGAATTTGAACAATGGGGCGAGGATGCTGAGCGTGCCCACAGTGCAAGTGAGTCTGATCGCCTCGATTGAGAAAATTTCACACAGCGGGATTAGCATACTTCACGACAACGGATGGATCTGGTTACCAATACGCTGGCCTGTGGGCCCATCTTTGAGTATTCTACTGGATGCAGTAGGTTCGTTTCGTCCTTTAGGAGAGCGGGGGGCGGGTATTCATCCACGTACTACTCTCTTCCATTTAGAATATCGCGCCTAGTACACGGAGTTCCCCTGGGACGTAAGCACCAATAGCTATAGATTACTGGCCATTTAAAATTACTGGCATCTTAATTCTAGCTACGTCAATCCTATCATTTTCAGTTCGTCGATCACTTGTCTATTGGGTGTCGGACCGGCTCGCCCCTTTCGGGATGTTGGTGGTCAGTGCTGCAGTTAGAAGGGAAGCCCTTCGAAACCGGTGGACCTGTAAACACCTCATCCATCCTTCGACGCCGATGGAGCCTGGCTGATTTCGAAGTGATCGGACACTACTCTAAAAGACTCATCTTTCCAAGTCCGCCCAAATGGGGAAAAGCACCACACACCTTTTAGTATTCCAAAGCTCCATTAGTGGATGTTTTCGAAGAGAAGTCCAGAGATTCTAACACGTTGTGTCCAAACTCAGTTCATGAATTGCTTCGAGCCGTTGGGGAATAACGATTACAGGATATATTAGGCTCGGTGTAGACTACGATACTCGAGCTCCGTTCTAACCGACGACGGCAGCCCACTCCATCGGTCGGAGTTTAGGTGAATGTTCGACTTGATTTTGATTTCTCCGGCTTCCGATTGTGTGGGACCGGATTCATTGAGCAGGGACTTCGAAAGAGTGCGGATAGCCCCCGCTGTGGGGCAAGTAGGGCTTACGCTAAGGGCTGGTCCCAGAGTGGACCTTAAGAGCCGCATCGCAGCATTAGGGTGGCTGCGGAACCCGCTCCACGAATGCACTTCAATACACTTTTCTAAAATACAAGCTATAGAGTCATACCCACCTTTTACCATTCGGTTTTCCTAAATACCGCTAACAGCTTCCAGCTAGCTGAACCACTCCTCTGGGATAAAGTGTCTATGAATGCACACCCGTGAGAGGGCAAAGGAGAAGTTCCCACACTAGCAAAGTGGACCACATTGGCAATCGCTCGTCGAAGAGCTGAAGGACTGGAGGCCTTATAAAAATTCTAGTATTAGTGATTGATCATTAATTGACATATCTACGTCATGTCACCTCTGAGAGAGTTTCTATTGGTTCGCTGACGACACAGCCAATGCCGTCAGTTCCAAAGCGCCCAGCAAGAAGAATCTCTGTACGATTTACGTGGTTGTTCGTGAGGAAGGTCAAGATACGGGACTTGTTCATGAGACTCGGAGGACAACTTGAGCTCCCTGGCACATCTCAAACGTACGAGAATCTGCATCGCTTGCCTAGAACATCTCTCATCCTGGCATGCAACTTTCTACCAAACGTAATACATATACAGTCGTGTTGCAAGTCCACGAATCCTGCGTTCGGAGTTACGTACCAGTAACATCGCATCGGGAACTTGAAGGGTATCTGGCGACCGAGAAAGAAGCCCACGGGCACTTCCCGAGCGGAACCTCGAATCTCAAATTTTTGACCATAGTGTGTTGAAGCCTCCAGTCTGCCTTGTAATTCACAGGCGCGCGCTTTCTTTTGGAGACGCGGCGGAAGACGGTTGTATCTTGACCTGCTGCGGCTCATTTGTCCGGTACCATACGGGGAAACCTGTGTTCTCCAAAGTCTGTTCTGCGATTACGAGTCAGTACCTCTGCTAACCGGAAAACTGCTTCCACGAGGTAGGTGCATGCGCCGTCGTCAAATTTTTGTGTTTGGTCCGGGCGCTTAGATTGGGTGAGTGTTCCATACTGGCTCGGCCTCGATGCGTACATATATACGTGGCAACAACCCTTTCATATTTCAAATTACCGTGGAGTGGTGAAGGAATTTCTTTTGGGCTGGCCAAGGGACACAGAGGGAAGCGAGTGAGAGCTGGGGACGCCACCTGTATTCACCCGACCCTATTACGGCAGCGAGCCATTCGGTTATTCTAGAGGTTGCAATTGAATCCACATATTGCTCGTTTATGATGCTTTCGTAAAAGATCCACGTTTAGGCTCAGTATTCTAACCTTCCGATTTCTATCCAGCGGCTTCCGTGAGCGGCCCTGACAGCTGGCAGGTTGGACAATAAGGACCAGGTGCATGGAGTGGGTGAAACTTCCGAGTCCCAAGACTGCCTTATTGAGGAAGTTCCATTTGACTGAAATTTTTCCTCAGGGATTTAGAAATGGTATTTCCCGCCTCCGGTATGCCGAAAAAACCAGACCTTGACCAAAGAGCTGCCCGATACGGGATAACCTGTATTCCAAGGGGGAAAAACCACAACATTGCAAGGGGTGGTCAGGTGGGGTTAGAATGATATATTCCCGGTTAAGATGAGTAGATCCCTCGTTGCCCGATCATGAGGGCGTTTCAGCCGGAGTACGTGTCTCTCAGAACTCGTCGCGCAGTTTCCGAGTACACCCAGTGTACACCCTCGCCAGCTGCCATTAATTCGAAGTAGCTACATCCCATAGAATAGACGGTACTTAATATATGTGGAATTGAGAGACGAGTACAGCAAGCCATCACGGTGTGTGAGGAGGTTTGGACTCACCCGACGGATGTTACAGTGTCAGTCACCTTGAATGCTCCAATCCCAATCGAGACGAGGACTGGGGGAATAAAGTGTTTCCAGAGGCAGCCAACAGCCGGCGGGGCAAGACCGGTTTAAAGAACTAACCCATTGTCGACTCTTCGGTTGACAAGCATAGGTACTTGTGCCTATGGACTTGTACAAGTAGTCCACTTCCAAACCTCTCTTGTTGTTTTTAGAAGGTTCATAATCTTTACCCTTCAACTAGCCCGGGCCACGGAATTAACCTCCTGATTTCGTAAGCTTAGCTCTCAGAGAGCTGTTCGCGGAGATTCTTGGGCGAATCCCTTGTTCGTGACTCCTATTCCAGATATTTATGAGCTACTAGAAGGCTCCAGATCGGACGTCGCTATTCTTGTGATAGGAGTGATCCCAACGTCAGAGGAGGCGGTTCAGCTGATCTTCTGGTCTAAGCTCCTAAACGCCGATTCCTCATCAAAGTTGCCTGGAGTAATCCAGAACATATCTCCAAGCAAGCCTCTAGCTTTTCAATCAGTCGACGCTACGACAGGGGTCGAGCTGGAGTTGGCGGGTGGGAGCGAGAAATCCCCCTTTCATTGTATCACAGCTCGTCTCAACGCACAGATCTTCCCATCATTCCACATCGGTGTCTGTCTCTTCACCACTACCTTTGGAAACTTCGAGGACATTGATTCAACTCCAGAACCGCTGTAACTTCGCATGGGAATTGAGTTTGGGAGTCGAGCGAGAGTCGTCGCCCGGCCTCCACTTACTCTCGGTATTTGATTAGTCAGTTGTGGGTTAATGGCTCTCTGCGATTGGGCCTCGCAGTCCGTCCCAAACTTGCCTTTGGGCCAAGATGTCGAGGATTGAGCATACTTGAAGGTGGCAATTCACCGCCCGCCTTGAGAAACACTGGCCAAGTCGGATTACTCGACTGCTCACTGTCGCTAAATTAATTAATTAGCAAGGGCAGCAACCTGCCGCAAGCGTGCCATCTTTCAACACCTGTCCGATTGATATAATATGCGAGTGAATGGACATGCGCGATTTAACGACAAACTGCATATAGTCAAGCATCCGCTACTTAACGGTCAAATTCCGCCGTGGGGAAGGGTTTTGCGGCTTCGGTCACCGCAGGGCCGGACCTTTATATATATATATAGGGATAGGGGTGAGTGACGTCATCGAGGTCGTTCCTTGGACAATTGATGAGAGGAACCGTAGAAAGAGAAAACATCTATCTTTCTTCTCGGAGCCGAGCATTCGATGAGGGAATTCAGCCGTATTCTACTCCACAAGCTGCGCTATATGATCAGGGGTCACTACCGGGCTACAAACCTTAACGATGCGCCTGCACTGATAAGAGTCTGGGTGCACTTGCACTTAAAACTTAGAAATCCTTTCCCACTGGTTCGCTGAGAATTCTCTGTCTTCGGTATTCTATATAGGCCCTCACGAGTGTATAAACGATGCTCTTCGAGAGCCACTTACCGCTCCCCTACAATTCTCTCTCCCTTGTGTCTCCCCCATCTTCTCGAGGGCTACAGAAGGACAATGGAAAGCCTAAAGAACGCCCTTTTCCGCGGTATTTATAATGTTCCCCAGTTCCAAGGACCATTCCCCAGAAATTAATACCATTTCGTGTCCGTGTTTGGAAAGGTGTCCGGTTGATTCCGGTTCTGCCTTCTAAAAACATGAAGTATAACCGTCCTCTAGGACAGTGAGCTAAACTCTGGCTTCTCTTTTTCCATTGCTCACATTTGGACGACTAGGGGTGATGAGCCGGTACTTGACGTTGTACCCCGTTTGAGTGATGGTTGGACAGTTGTCGAGTAAGAAGAGTCTGTCCTCACGTGATCACCTAATAAAGCGTTCTTACGTAGGCATAACGGCGAGCTTCCCGCTGGGTGGGATTCCCACGTCACACCGGAAGGCGATTCGTACTGGAGTGACGGTGACCGGAAGATAGTTAGTCACGCCGACCCACGAAAACCTGTGGTCGCAACTCTCATCGACAAAGCATACGAAAACGTTCGTGAAAACATAGAAGACCGACAAGACGTTGAAATCTTTTTCAACACTAGTCAGGAAGCTCCTGAGACGCCGACTTCGGGTGCACTTGAGTACTATGTCGTTAATCATCCTACCCGTCAGATATTCTGGACAGAGGATGTCAAAGCTGATAAGATAGGTATTGGGCAGGTCAGCTCGCAGGCGCAGCTGAGTGAGTTATTTTCCCTTAACCTGTTCTTCCCAACTGCTTGAGCACCTGACTGCCCGACGGGACCAGAATCGGCGTTGATGCCGGAGTATTGGACCCATATGGACTATTTCCCATGCCATCGCGCCGTCGATGGCGCGGCCGAAGAGGAGTTGAAAAATATTTTGCGACATGGGGCCGTTGGTAATGCACCACCAGTTATGCTTGAACGTACCATCGGTCCGAGAGTCCCTTTCTCTTAGATGACATGACCGCACCAGGATCTACGTTCCCGTATAGCGCGAAGGAGTGCCGCCAATACTTGTCTCTTATTGAGGGGTTTCAAAGTGAGAGAAGGACGACTTGAGTAATTGAGATTGGAGCGGAAGTCATGAATCTTCGTGCCGGGCTGTTTATAGACTCATCTGGTGCTCCCGCTCAATCTGCTTATAAGACTTCCTCAATAGGTGCGCCTCCACCACTCGCTAATATAATGCATCTAATTAGTTTACTGTGTTTTCCCGCTTTCCGTTTAGCCCGTATCTGGGCCTCCATCAGTACGATGCGCCATTTGTGGACCACGACAAAGGAACTTGGCTAGGCTGACCACCCTCCTGTAGCACGAGTAAGACACATTAACGGGTACGGTCTGAAGCATCCTCGGCTGGATAGGCTCCAGGGCCTTGAAGAATACTCATTCGCGCAAGCTCGTCGTTCGTTGAAGTTGCGGTTTGCCGAGCTAGCCTGTTTCAACATGCCCCGCCAACTATTTGCGAGAATGACGGCGCTTTGGAACGGCCGCATAGTGTATCAAAGACATTGGCATACGTTGTTTGATGAGCTTCGGAGGGAGTGGGAACTCATGGCATTGATCGTAAGTCCTCTTCTGGGGTTCCTCATAGAGGACAATGTTAAAACCTGCCTGGCGCCTTCTATTCATTTCTGGGACGCGAAGAGCATAGCCACGGTGATGTAAGTCAATTACATCTTCCGACCTTCGGGGCAGCCCCATTGCCGTGAAGGTTCCTGGTGGGTAACCTGCGCGATGAATCGTCTTCTTTCGCAGCGCAAGCATCGCCCTCATGGTCGTGACCCAAGTGCCCGTGTCCGTATTCCAAATAGTCGTACCCTCAACCGCCGGAGTAGCTGCTGTATTGAGTATTCTACTCCATCGGGTTCACCAACGAGGTGGCCTGGCCACCGCAGCCGACATTGTTCGTATCCTATGAGCCGAGATCTGCGAGGTGTTAGGACAGGTTTTTGGCTAACCCATCTTTTTCAGAGCGCGTACATAAGCTACGCCGAAAACTACCGCTATGGGTTACGCGGGCTGAGCGTTGTCCTCTCGCTTCCGCGGGCATTGACCGTCTGGGGAATAGTCTTCCTCCAGGTGGCGCTCGTGACGGAGATAACCACCCATAACCAAGGCACCCATCAGTGGGATAAAGTGGCCGTAGCGGGCGCTATTCCTGTCATGCTCATCCTGCTAGCTTTGTCATTTTTCCGCTTCCCCGTCTAGCCCTGGCCCTGACGATCGGCTTGCCTCGTCGTGTGCCAGGTCCATGAAGCCTACCATTGTTGGCCCATGAGCACGGTAATTCGATGACCATAGTGCTTAGTTCGATGTATTTTTTGGAGCCCCTTCCCCATCTCCCGGCTGTTTGCTTGCCGCGCTGTCGCGCCATGCAACCACCCGAGAGCTACTTAATTCTTCCTACATGGTTCGGCTAATCGCTTGCCCACTCCACTCTGGCTTGGCCACGCGGTTACCCCTTCCGAATTACGTTCTGGCTTCACTCCTCTCACTTAATCTCTCACTCTCCGATTCCCTACCTATGTTGTGCCACTTGCTTTCGAGGATGTCGCACCGCATAGTCTTGCTCTGTTTCCTGATACTCCTTTGTATGATGTATGCTGAATTAGGCTCGGCGGGGTGGTGTACGATGGTGCCGTCTGCTGCTGCAACCAGTCGTCCGGTTTGGCCAATCTCGCGAGTTTGTCGATCAGGACTGACAGAGTTTTGGCCTTTTTAGCTTCAGGACCGAGAGTTCATCAAGGTTCAGGCACCGCGACTGCATCACAATAGCAAGACCTGCAGACTTAGAGGCTTTATCAAGGGAAGCCGCCCCGACAACTTGGACTGATTCTACCTCAGGACCAAGCGTCATTCATAAGATATGGCATCGTTTCCACAAAAATTACAGTTACATTATACAGACGCAAAAGCACACACAGTCAGACCAAAGGTAAAGATAAACACCAGACGAGGTATAAAGAAGAAATGCGAAAGGTCCTCTGGATCGTGGTTGTGGGAATTTCCCTCCTCGTCACCCCAAGAGCGCACGTTTGATAGTGGCCACAAAGCCAGTTGAAGGTGAAGCAGTACTAGCTTCATTCTGTTCTCCGGCCGGCCGTACTGTTGCGGTTGGCACATAAGGTTTGCCGCGAGTCTCTGGTGCGAAAACGTACCTATGCGAGAGAGCTGTAAGTTCGATGCAGTGATCGCCAGATGTGGAAACTACTTACGGGCATTCCTCTTCCTCTTTCGGAATCTGGTCCATGATGGAATATACTAAAGAAGACTAAAAGCAAGGTGATTGGTGCGGAAACAAGTTGTGGAATGCGTGCTAACAGCCGCGAAGAATGAGTCGAGTGTGTGAGAGGTTGCGAACGAGAAATTCTTAGTTCGAGGAGGCGGATGGAGTTCTCTGTAGAAGGGGCCTTAATCTTTGCCTCATTTATATCAGAGAGATGGGTGATCTCATCGGGAACAGGCTGGGTAAATATGGGCGATGGCAGCCACCGAAAGGAAGAGACGCATAGCAAATGCATCGCCCCCGTAGCCTCATCCGCGCGGCTTGCGCATTGCAGATCGAAATTAGACTCCGACAAGATCTGATACTGGAAAGGATAAGAATCAAGACTTGGAAGGCAGTGGGGACCGAGGACATGGGTACAGACGGGCTCAGTGATCAACAGCTCAGACCTTTGGGAGTTGATTGGTTCCCGCCACGGTCAGAGACGGCCTCATCCTCCAATTTAATAATCCGATTGGCCCTGAGAGGACGCTCCCATCGACGCAACGAGGCTAACGCCTGGTGCTCTTGATCACGTGATAAACCACTTCCCTGCGACGGCTACCCCGGGAATAGCTAAGCCACTGAATGAATTGCGTTGACGACGCGACCGTGCGCGTAGAAGACAAAACAGGAGGGAAACATGCTGTTTTGGAACAGTTCACGATCCCATCACCGTACGTACCAAAGAGACAGTTGCTTTCTGCCATAGATAATGGGAAGCCGAAGGGGAGGAAGTCGGGGAGACGAAAGCATGGGCCAAACTTACGAATTCGCGTACACTGACGCATAAGTCTGTGCACCGTCGCGCTGGCCCCACGTGCCTAGGAAGAAACCCACGTGTAATCCCGTTGTCCGCCGCCCTAAAGTCGGATCCCAGCGTTGGGTTGCACGGGCTTGTGCAAGTGATTGTACTCTCAGGAACCCCACCATTTCCGTCGTGGCTGTACACCATCTTGCCGGATTCGATCGGTCGAAGCCCAATGAATTAAAGTTCGGGCAGGAAACATGTTCTATATGTACGGAGCTGCTGGTCATTCATTTCTAATCGAGGGAAGTAGTGAACCACAGACCCCGCCGCAGCTACATCCCCCCAAGTTGCCACGAAACTTACCATCGCCACAACTCATTCGAGCCCATAATAAACCAGGAGCTTTGGTGACTGACGTGGCAGAGTGTTCTATACTGTAAGAATGACCATGTAACCCTGTATCCTTGTGTTGTCGGGGGAACAGAAAATGTCTCTGTACAGGGAGGTTGAGGGAGATTTGGGCGATGGAATCCAAGTGCGCGTTCCCATCTACGAGTGGCTATAGATGCGTCGAGGTTGATACGGGAACAGTACTGTAGAATGCAACCAGAATCTTTACTTCGCAATCTATAGAAGTTTGTCGTGCCTGCATCGTCGAGGGCACAGTGCGGTCACCAAGAGACCCCTTACGAGGATCGATTGCAATTCCTCGCAGTAGAGAATGCTTTGCCAGAAAATCTGACCGCAAGACTTCCCATGTTCTCCGCGGTTATTGATCATGAAGGGCGGGAAATTGCAGAAAACGTATTTTTCCTAAATCGCGGATAACACTAAGGGTGCTTCGCTCACATGAGACCCCAGTGCAGTCCACATCGAAACAAAGAATATTCTGTGACTCTCATGGCCCTTCCAGCTCTTTCATAAAACCCAACGCTCTCTTGAAGTCATTGGCTCGACTCACTCAATTCTACTCCCCTGTCGCTGGGTGGAGTGCTATTCCCCCTTACACCTCTTTGGTCCTTCCCATCCCAGCTTATGAAAGTACCCCACAACCAGAACCTCGTTGCCTGTACTCTCGCGTGTGATCCTGATCTTGAATGCAACATCCTGGCGAACCAATCGCACAGAAGGCTTTCGACCCCCCAGGTGGGCATCCTTCGGCCAGAACGTTTTCTTAAAGAGCTTACCAAATAACTCTTTATATCAGGCATCTCATTAAGCCCAACACTTCCTTCGTTGCTGACCCGGTATGACCGTCCTATCAGCACGTAAGCTTGTTCCCCTACGAACCAGCTCAGCGGCAAGCTAATACCCCGATTCTCAGCTGGATTGGACCTCTAACAGACGCCGTGCCCCCAAATACGCGCCTTCTTCCGAAGTAAGCTGATCCCAATGCTTACAGAGAGGAGTCGTGAACGCTGAGCGATGGTGTCATGCATAGGTCGGGGCAGATTGGTACCGGCTGGACAGAACACACTAACCCCGAGGGGGATAACTACTTCGAACACAGTCAACGTCGTATCGTGACCTATACAAACGTTCGAGTTCCTTCGATAGAGCAAAGGTTACTAAGCGCTCACGACCACCTCGTCGAGCTTGGTCGCTCGAGGGACCCTCAAATTGCCAACTACGAGTCGTATATTCACGTTACGGCCGAGAGTCCAACGGTCTGCAAAATCGAGTACTATTTCGTGGACCATCATGCCCGACATCCCTTTTGGCTCCACGGTGTACGCATGCAAGATCTTGGACTTGGGGGCTTCGAAACATGGGATCATCTCAGTGAGTGGACTCGACTCGCCAGACAGCTAGGCAGGATTCTAATCCGAACATTCGACTTTGGGGATTGTCCAGGGGCTGCCCTGACGCCTGAGTTCTACACCCACAAAGAATATTTCCCTGTGCACCAACCGTTCGACCAGGCCTCCGAAAACGAGCTGATAGCCATTTTCCGTCACGGCTGTGCCGGTTCGTTCACTTGACCGGGCGTCAAGCCACACTTGCATGTTGACGCGCCATTTTTTCCAGATGATATGACCTCTTTCGGTTCGACGTTCCCCTATGGCGCACAGGAATGCCGTGACCATCTCCAGACACTGGAGGGCTTCCTTGGTTAGAAAATTCTAAACCTCCGTTTTCGTTTTCGTCGTCGCTAATCGATGATCACGCAGCCTCCAGCGAACCTTCGAGCTATAGGACCGCCACTTTCGGTAGGCAGTTCACACTCCGGACAGCTTGAAATTACTCTAATAATAATTAAACTTTCCAGCAAGGTTATGGGGGAGCATTAGTCAGTACCACCCCAAAATCCGACGAAACAATCTTCTAACCTATTTTGACTACAGCACGTGTTCGTCATATCAACGGATATAGCCTTCCCGGACCAAGATTGGACCGTAATCAAGGACTTGCCGAATTCAAAAACGGCCAACGCCCTAACTTTATTTTACGGATTCTCGACATTCTCTTCCTCACACTGTCGCGCCCCAAATTCGACCGTATAACCGAGCTATGGAATGGCCGTGTGGTTTTCCAGCGGCACTGGCATATTTATTTTGAAGAACAGCGCAGTGAATGGCTTCGACTGGCAGTTCTGGTTTGTCTCTACTATCGCAAGAAGGGACAGTCGAGCTGATTTTATCTCGGTTTGTCACAGAGCTCAGCTTTATTTATGTTCGTAATTATTAGAAACCGTCTTCGATGGCTCCGCTAACCTTTCTCGCTCGCTTAGTGTGGGGGTTATTGTTATCGTTGTCGACGGGCCGAATCCGTTGGTCGCTGCCGCGACATCGCTGGCGTCCGTCTCGGTGGTCAGCGCTCTTGCCCTGCATGAACGCCACAGTCACTCGAGATTCAACACTGCATCTGATATTGTAAGATTTCGACTCTTCCCCCTCTTTTCTCTCGAAATCTAATATGTCAAAATTGCGACATCGTTCAGAGTTCATGGATTATGTCGGTTGAGAGCGTCAAATCGGGTTTGCTCCCCGTCGCCATCAAATTTACATTCCCTCAAGCTATGACCATCTATGCTGCATGTTTCCTTCTATTTTCGCTGTTTAAGCTGATAACCGAAAGAGTAGGGGATACTAGTCATTCCGTACTGCTCTCACTCGCCACCCTTGGACCCGCAATTGTAGCACTACCAATTACCGCATTTCTCTAGCATAGATTCGTTCATACTTCGTTCATACTTTCCCTACTGCCCCACTGCTCTGCGACTGCTAGCGATTTCGTTGCCACTCACGGTGATATATCGCTACCGCTCACAGATCACTGTTGCATCCCTTTTATCTTATTATCACCTTTGTGACATTTGTATGCCACGAATTCCATATGTCATGAGTGTTTTCTTTCCTCGAGACCTTTTCTTTCAGACTTTCAGGCAATGCGTCACCCTTCTGGCTGGACTATCTTGATCATGTTGTAGATAAAGTGATTTCCTCTCAGAGCTCGTATCAATTGTGGCGCGATCTGCCGCGCCCCGACAATCCGGCCGGGATCCGTTCGATCTCCTTAGTTAATGTAAAGTAATGTAAAGGACCCTAGAATTGCAAGACTTAACATCTTGGGTAAGTAATACTACATCCATGGCACTTGCGTAGCAACAGGACCAAACGTCCAAGGTCAAGGGACTAAACCCCGACTACGAATCTACACTTCAGGCCTTTCCTGGAAAGCCGAAGCAGCGATGCTTAGTACTCAACATACGATTTGCTCCCCAAGAAAGTTCAATTGGACGGTTCTGCCTCCTACTTGTCGCTAGGAGGTTGTCATTCTCCCACTCGCCACAGGAAGACAATTCAGTTGGTTCTCTGTTGATGTGACATGATTTCATATGTAACCAATGAACAACCCAGGGGGGCGGAGGAGAGCAGTTGTGGAGGAGACGGCCGTGGCCATGGCTTCATTGTGCATGTGACTATATCGACAAGAATTACTTGGGTAGCGCCGCGGAGCACAGCATGCCCTGCTTGATATCCTTTTGAGAAAGCGTGCTGGTCCGCAAAGTGCAGAAACGGAGACATCCTGAGCTGATTCACAACTCAAGTAGTAGTAACATTAATCTCAGTACATGAAGGTGATTAGTAGCACGCGCGCTATCAATTCTCGGTTGCGAACAGCCACCAAGGGCCCTGTAGATACCATGGCAACCGTTTTGGGCTAGAAGAAATAGAGTCGTCAAGGGGCACAAACTGGCAGGTTATCAGAGATGCTCTGGCACGAGTGCAGTGTCAGGGGTAGGCGATGGCGTCATTTCACGTGCCTCGGCGGTATTTCCCGGTAGACTTTTGGAATTTTGCAACTCCTACAGGTTGCCCTCGCCCTTATATATACCATTGCTTTATCCTTGTACATGCTGACATCCTTTGAGTTATCACTGTATACATGGATGTGTATTCAGGCTATCCGAGCCTTGCAACCACTAGAAGTCACACATCGTCCATAAATGACATGTAAATTACGCCCATACCACATGGAAAGCACTGTCGAATGGTAGCCTAGTAGACTATAGACTATCTGGAAAGCAAGTAGCCTCGCAAGACTCCACGACGACAGCGTGTTCTCACAGATATCTGTGAAGATATAACCTTCGCTGGCAACGGAGGTAAACAGGGACCTGGAAACCTTGACCTGTGACCGAGCGAAATGCACGTCGAAACGACAAATCAATCACATGCTACTACCTCCAGAGGTGAAGAAAACGAGAATTGCCACCACGAAGGGTGCTATCCAAGAAAGATAACCCCCCGTCTCCGTTGAACTTGCATCCCGCGGTGTGACCAATTGGACGAGTCCGATTTGGAACAAGAGACCTGCCCAAATCGTCAAAGCTTGAGGTAGAGATAGAAGTATGGAAAGGGGACGCAATCCGTGCCGAAAGCTTTCACTCCTTGATAAGTACGCGCTCTTTCGCGAAAGTCGATCAATGGCCGTTATCACCTCCGCCGACAGAAAGTTTGCTCACCACGTCCATGGCTGTACCCAACCTAGCATTAGAATGGCTTTCATAAAGGTAAAGTGATGTGAACAATGCGATGCTGCTGAGGGAAGCTGCAGCCGCGATGCCGTGATTGAGGGATTTAGAGGGTAGCAATAGTGTTGCCAGGCTTTCCGTAATCCCCTGTCAGCTAACGGACCTTCCATACAAGAACTTAAACGCACCATATGATTCCTCCGCTCTGTACGTAAATCACATGGTATGGAGTCAAAAAGGAGGACGGCAGGATCTAGCGCTTGGCCACTTACCACCATAGCCATTCGGAGACACGTTCCACGGTATTCATCAAGAAAGCTATCCCAGTGACGGATATAAACTAGCCTTCCATTCCATAGTTCTGAAAGTTGATAGAATGTTCTTTTCGGGAGGTTGAAGCACAGGAATTCCGCGATGCTGAGAACGACGCTGTGCTTTAACTGCCCCGCGACAAATGTGTCGAGCCCTTGCAGTCTATCGAGCCGAGGTCCCGGCAACCCATGTCGATTCATGTAGCGGACACGAGATATTGTGGACCATACCCGAGCTTGACACGAACCACCCACGTCATCCATCAGCACTGACTTACGTGTCGCAGTACACGCAGAAAAGAAACTCACCAATTGTAGCAGTTTTATACGAGCTTGGCCCTTTACCTGTGTATGAAAGCTGTGAGTTCGGAAAGCCAATGAGGGGAATTAGTGTGCCAAACCATGGAGTTCCCTAAACAGCTTCAGATAGCGCAGGCACTCGTCTACGCTCCAGGGACTAACAGAACCTCTAGAGGTCATGTCATCTATGAAAAACAATGTCAACTTCCGTTCGCAGCTGGTCGGTGCAATGGCTGAGACGTTACCTGTGCCATTGTGAATTAAAAGCGATGTCAACTCGTCAATCGCTGACTCAGACACCGCTCGGTGAGATGGGTAAGACTCCAGATGGACCCAGTACTCCGTTTGGAGAGCCAAGTCTAAATGTAAGTCATACAGAGGACGTAAATGGATGGCTCCTATTGTGGACAAGAAGGTAGAACCACTCACGGAGATGGTCGTATGACTCATAAGGGTCGATTCCCAGCAGTTCTCGATCAACATCAACTGGTTGGAGCCAGAAAGGGACGCATTTGTCATGATCCACCAAGTAATAGTCGACATCGACTATGCTCCCCTGTGTTGCAGCCACAGATAAGAACGCCTCAGCGCTTTGGATGTCAGCATTCCGAGCCCGAGCCAACTCTTCAAGAATACTCCTCGCAGCACGGAAAATCGAGTCGTAGTTTGTTCGACGAGCGTCACTCGGCGTAACAATCTTGAGCCCATTATGCCAAGAGTAAGCATTCCCATCAGGGTGGATGAATGTGGTCCATCCTGATTCAGATTCGGTCCCGAATCTTGAAATTGAAAAAAATGAGCAATTCAGTCCTAAAGTCTCGGAACCGGACTTACCGGTTCGATTCCGCCACCAAACTCAGAGGTGGAATTATCCGCTCTAGTCGAGTTGGGATTTGACTAGACACAATTGTTAAGGAAGAAGGGTGGTGGGAGCTTAGATATACTCACGAGCCTAATGGTTCAGAATATTTGTCTTGATGGGATGGAATTGTTGGTCGGAGGCGAAGCTGGGGAACTTGATTAGTCAGAGAGAGGAGAGTCAGTCGGAAGTGTGATATAGTGACCAGAAGATCCACCAAATATACCTGTGGTTTGAGGTGATTCATTCGGAACGACCATTCGCAAAGGCAGTGGAAAGAGTTGGATAGAAGGAAATTCAACCTGGTCGACGAGCGAAGCGGTATTTGTACTCCTGGTGGTTGGCTGTTCACAAGATAGAGGAGCATCAAGAATCCTACCTTCTCTTTCGAAAGTTCTGGTACGCATTGGAGACCGCCGTCAAAATGCTACAGAAAGCTCCCAAGAACCGGGGACGACTTCCCACATCAATCTAGAGATATTTTTGCGAACCCAATACTTCATCGTCTAAATAAATCCCTGTCACAACTGTTATCACAATGAAGGCCTTGTGATCCATGGAGGCGGGTAGCTCGGCTGCGGCTCTGACGAATTCCGAAGCCCAAACACTCGGCTAAAATGAAGCGAAGCCGGATGTGGCCATTCATAGCCACAAATGCAGTGATCGGGGATTCGAAGGAGCCGGTTTGCGGTGCATGTGGAGGGTTTCTTGGTCAGACCTGGTGGAGCTGTGGCGGGAGTTAGTGGCGTACGAACTACTGTACGTAAACATATACATACAGCTGGTGGTGCAGCGGCGACGTTCGGCATCGACTAATACATGCTCTTGCATATCAGACTAGCTCGACGACGACGATAATATTACAGACAGGCCAAGAGGATTAGTATCCAATTCCAACAGGATTGCCAATCGAGCTGGACTTTAGCGCAGGCATTCGTAAGCCTCTCTGGTGGCGGTGACGGCCCTCTCGAATAATGACCACCTGAATAGAAACCCCGCAAATGGAACCCAATAAAAATCGCGTTCAATGGAGTTCAGAAGGGGGATTAGAAGGCGGGACCGGCAGAGATGGGTGCCTCTTTTGGAAACTCGAAACAGGCGGATAATGTCGTGCACCACACATATTATGCCGCTTGGAATCAGGAAATACGACCACAGCTGAGTTTTGTCTCGATCAATAATAGAGATGCCTCTCATGAAGCAGTGCTCATTGATCGCCTCGACCCGGGGAATCTTGGGTTATGAGAGGTCCTTCAGACGAAACGTGAGGCTGAAACCCTCACCGGGATTCCAAAACGCCGATGAGCGCAACCCATCAATCCAGAGGGATTTGTCCTGCAAGGTCTTCGTTAAGCTGCTCAGGGGCTTTAAACTTAAAAATAGCGCCGAATTGCTTGAGAAAACCCCCTCCAATCGACCGAGTGCCGCGTTCCTACATGATATGAATTCGATCGCATGCTGACTTACCTTTCCGAATCCAGAAGAGCCGGAGCATCAAAGAGATTTTGAATCACTGTGAAAGTGATGGAAGAGCATGGATTCATAAGTTTCATTAAAATCGTAAACACATATCATGGCGCTGATTAATCGTGAGAAGCTTCTGGAACTACATGGACGGTCGAGATAACGGAGGCCGCGCGTTAAAATGGGGGGTTAAGAGCGAAACCAATCGGTTATTTCAAAAGGAAGGGGACGTCAGCGTCTGTCAGGTCGCGCTAGGTTAGTGACAATCTCGGTCGGCCTTTGCCTCTCGCCTCCGCGCATGGGCAACTCGAGACGAGGCTTGACCGGCCCCGGAGGACCCGGCGGTCGTCTCTCTAGCAGACAAATCAACTAGAATGTTGATGGACCATAGAAACGGTGCAAAACCATGGTAATGAGGAGTGGGGACACTGCACATGCCAATATATGTAGGACCTCCGTCGGGTGGTTTTGAAGTTGGGGGTTAAGGCGGTGCAAGGCGTTACCTGCGGAGATGAGCGTCCCGTATCCCAAACATGCCTTGGGAATTGTGAATGCGATGGACAATGATCGCAATCCGTGGTGGAAGCTCTCCGCCATGGAGATGTATGAGCTCTAGGGATGGGCGTGAGCAGAGCTGGCGACTTCGAAGGAGAAGATCTGTCGCTTACAATATCTGAAGCGGTTTTCAGTCGTTCTGCCGAATGCGCATGAAGCATCAGAGCCGATATGAGGATGGCGGAGCAGGTGAATGAAATCGAAGTCACAACGAGAAAGATCGACGCTCCATATATTCTCTGAACCACGTTTAGCCTACCAATGTGTCAGTACCATCAAGACGATAGGTATAATGGAAGGAGGGTACACACATAAGAAGGTATAGTCCCTACGCGTCGCGATCACGAGGCTGGTAAGATAAATGAAGCAGTATAGTCTGGCAGCGGAACATACCCCTAGCGCGATCCATCTCCATTCCGAGCGCTGTCGTTCGATGAACGGTTGCCAGTGTCTCTGGTAGACGATCCGACCGTTCCAGAGCTCTGTCAACTGAGCGAATGTCCTCTTAGACATGCCGAGACATAGCATTTCGCCGAGAGTCATGGCAACGCTCAAGCGATTGTGGTGCATGAGGTAGGAATCGAGGCCTTGCAACCGATCCACCCTCGAGTACGGAAGACCATGCCTGTTTATGTGGCGACTGCGACAAACGCTAGCCCATAAACGACCTGTGGTCGGAAGAACAGTCAAACCAGAGATATGTAATGCACATAGGTACCCTTACCGATCCAGCTTCGTCGGTAGCTTTCGGTCGATTCGTCGTTCCCTAAAGTTGTTCAAAAGGTGGTAAAATCCATGGGACAGGGCGGAGGGAAATCTTACCGTGGAGTCTTTCTAATAGCTTTAGATATAGCATGCATTCGTCTGCGCTGTACGGGAAAACGGAACCAGGAGCAGTGGTATCATCTTTGATTAGGATCGAATACGAGTCAGGAAGGGCTCTCTCGCTGAAGAACGTTACTCACCCACGCAACCGTGGCGGAGTACAGCAACCAATTCCTTCTCAGCTCTGTCGTCATATGTCGATTGATGACAGGGATAATATTCCACATGCATCCAAAATTCGGGTGTTATGCCAGAGCCTGAGAAAGAAAATATAGGAATCAGGACGCTTGACTTGATGGGGGGAAACTTAGGCATACGAAGGTGACGCGTTGATTGGAATGGCTCCACCACAGAACCCGAGTTTGCAAGGTCAGTGAGAATATCCAGATCCTCGACCCAGAAAATGGACCTAGAATCATAGTCAACGAGATAATACTTGATGGATCCGACGGGACCAAGTCGCGAAAGGTCTGGGATGTTGAGATATACTTCAGGGTTGTCGGCCTTGGTATCCGGGGGGAGTCGGCTCCGGATTGTCTCAAGAGCCTTTTCCAATATTACGGCGACCCCTGCCCGTCGAGGGTCGGTATCTGAAACAATACCTGTCTTGGCATGTTGATAGTAGACATTGCCTTCAGGGTGCAAGTGTTCGACCCAGCCTGATGGTAATGGAATCTCATCGGGAGAGCTGTTTGGTATTGTGTAAGTGAACCAATCAAGCGGAGTTTGAACTAGACCCACCTTGTAAATCGCGTTAAGGCTGGGATTGTGGTTTTTGTTTGGACTGACGCGACACTGTTGACGAGGCTTAAGTCAGCTCGATGTAGCGCCGAAAACGCCCAATGTTGCCCACCGTTCCATAGCCAGAGGCGTCCCGTACTTGTCATTGAAACTTGGCGGGGTAGGAGTTAGCTTGCACACTCCGACTGTGTATAGAGAATGCAAGATGAGGGCAAGCTCGGTCAAGTCATTGGAATCACTGCTATAACGTACGGGATGCCGGGTCTTCCATGATGTGATTTACGCGAGAAGAACGGGCGAGAGCGATTTGGTGTTCTCCCGCGATCGCGCTTCGTTATTTAACTGACCGAGCGGAACAATGCGTCGTGTCACCCTGACTCCGACTGGACAAAGGAACCATATTCAGTAGAGTGCCGTGGTTCCCAAATGGCGGCGAAGACCGAGAACTAATCATACTTGGAGACAAAGAGGGCTGAACGGAAAGTGACAAAGCGTTCCACGTTCAGAGCATCCGTGTACACAGGGGGGAAACGGACATGTTTGCCTGGAAAACATGAAGACAGCACGGAACAAACAGAAAGGCACCTGCCTAATGGGGTAAGTGACCTGCCTAATGGGGCAAGCGCGTCCAAGTTCTTTGTCTGCTGTACTCATGTTTCCCGACCAAACATGCTCAATTCTCCCCTGTGTGTAGCCTCAACCTCGGTGCCCTTGACGCTCATCTTCGCCCATCATACACTTCTATTGGGCGTGTTTGGCGTGACGGTTGAGCTCCGAAGCTCTGCTGAGCCGTCACAACGTCTTTGATACTGATCATCACCCGCCAGAACCTGATGAGAAGTGCAGCAGAAGCGAGCGGTTCTCAGAGACCCAAACGACATTACGGTTCCTGGTCTACCGGTGTCTTCGGTAATTCCGACGACTTATCTTCACCCACCGCGTTTCCCAAGAGGATAGAGCAAGAAATTAGGACCCATCGCCGGTTAGATTCCAATGCTCGCCTGGAACCGACAGGCGAATATGGGACGTCGTCCTTGAGGCCTTACGGTTGGGAACCGTAGGTTCGCCATGTTACAACTGTCAAGGCGTGATCACATGGCTTCGCGAGATAGAACATGTCAGAGATACGTAACGACAGTTGGTTCGTTGCACAACCCCCAAATTCCTCCGGTTGGGCTGCGCTGCGAAGAACAGAGCACAGAGGGGCAAACCCCAAAGAGTAGTCTCGCCCACATCCAACTTCTTCCACCAAAAAGACTCTTGAAATTGCCTTTCTCAGATTAACTATGAGTAGTAAGGCTAAGTGCGCCCAAATCTGGGGAGCCGACCAACAAGGCAAACTAGAGACCTCCACTGGTACCGAATTTGTGCCTTGGCCCAACAACCACATGTTGTGAGTGAGGCGCCTTCTAACAAATCTCCCCTTCGTCTGCCAAATTTATTTTCTAGTCCTAGAATTGAACAGAGCCCCACCCTCCCCAGGAGTTTCGGATAGGTTTTGCTGGCTGACAGAGGCTGCCTAACACCGGAACCCAAGCTTCCAGAGAGCTCTCTGGACGAGAAAAATATTCCCGAAATACCGTTGAGCTTATACAATGCCCATAGATGAATGCCAGGCTACGGGGCTTTCGGCTGTTCATGGGCTGGAGCGACGGTGGGGATGTGACTCTTTGTCCCTGGGCTGCCTTTCAAGATAGATGGTTCGGACCAACGAGATGGCTACGGTAACACCTGCTCGACGTATCGACTGACATATCCGACAAAAAGCACCCCAAGGAGAAATTGAGATAAAATCTCTCTAAAATGCATTGCAATTGCAAAAGGTGATTCTGGGCTCCATCTGCTTGCACATACATAGGTGCGGGGGGCGGTCAGTCAGTTGGACCTTGGCGGCATTCACGAAGGACGAAACAGATGACGTAGCTATAGCAGCGGTTGGTTCTAAAACTCGACTAGACTCTTCTAAGAGTAATGCTGAGCAGTGTACAAGAGTAACGGTTGCGTCTGGTGTTGGTTCCACCAAGTTTCGCAGTGGAGTTGGCGCCGCGAGCAACAGGATACACAGTATCCGGTAGCAAGACGTGTGTTTAGAGTAGAGACAGAGGTAAAACGCTGACAGGGCACTGGGATGGGTAAGAGGAGCATCTCGTGAGTTTATCAGATCAAGGCAGCTATAATTTTCAGCCTAGCCAGCCCCCCTCCTCGGCTTGCATGTCCTGAACGTTAAAACTCTGAGACAATATTTCCATTTTTATCGGTAGATTAAAGACTATTCGGCCTGTCATCTTCTCGTTTTCCTAGCTAACGCTGCGTAGAATAGAGACCGGCGTGAATAGAAACCCCCAAGTTCCAACATGCCGCCCAAGCTTTGCCAAAGGGCGTTCCTGTGTTTATCCCACAGGCTTTCACCGCATTAACTCCATGTCTCTGTTGTACCATACTGGAGTGGTCTTGAGGTTACCAGGACAGCTTGCTGTCGCTTCCCTCCATGCCTCTCCAGTCATGCCTTCGGTGGGGACGCAACCCAGCCGCAACCGCAAGGTGGAAAGGCCAAATCCTCGCCAGACGTTTGTTCTTCGTAGAATACTTCGTCAACCTGCTCGAAAATCTCGTGAGTCCGTCGATGATTTACCGGCCGAAACGGAATTCCCAGTCGGTCATTTCCCCATAAGCGACGCGCCGTCTCTAGTGGTCATATCCGCTTTCTCCTGGACTCCGTACTGCACATTGACGATGGGCGAGATGCATATTTCAAATAGCCCTTTCTGTGTGCTCTACATAATGTGTATCGGGGGTTAATGATACACCAGTGCTAATGGGTTAAGTGGAGTCTGAGAGTTACATTTTCGCGAAATAAGTCGAGGCAATTCTAGCGGAGCGGACCTGACCTTGAGCCCATGGTTATTCGTCTTCCCGCCGTGCAGCGGTGGCCGGCCCCCCACGAGTGGACGAGGAATTCCCCGCCGCATCCTCCCTTCTCGTGGTTGGACATTCAATCAGGAAAACCACGCACCGAATAGTCGGTGCTTGGCATGAATGAGCGTCAATAAGTGCTCAGTACCTGGCCGCCGAGAACATCGACGCTGTGCCTGAGCAGTCAAACCCAAAACAACCCCTCTTGTCCCTCCTTGCCCCACTCTCAACCCCCAGCAGCCGTACTTGTACTCCACTTGCCCCTCTCCGCGCAGTCCCGGTATATTTTATAAGCCACAAGCCTATCCTAACGGCGGTTCTCGGAGATAACGGACGCAAGCCACCCGACATTTTGCCCGCGACTATCCTAGTTTTCTCGATACGAACGTCAAGCCAGCGAGTCAGCCTCTTAGCCTACGTCTTCCTGCCACTTCCAACACAATACCTCTTTCCAGGGGAACTGAGTGAGGGTAACTGCACTGCATCTCCCGGGCACGAGTGAGGAATTTCAATCACACCATCGCCCATAGACACATTCAAAATCCACTGGCTGAACAAACATTGGTGAGCTCTCATGACACTCTATCAAGCTAGGCCGTTCAGAAGTCTGATAAATCCCTGAGTTCGTGTTTTATCAATGGCACGGCTGAAACGCGTGCTAAGGGAAATTTGTTTTCCCCACCTAAAGTGCTCGACGGCCCTTGCCGAGTCCGTATGCGAAATCTAGGTCTCCCGCCAAGATTCATACCGGATCACCTCAGTCAGCAAACCCTCTCTTCGCACGAGGCTAATTCGAACGTCCGACTCACGGGGTTCTCCGGATGCTGGGGTCCGAATTTGAACTCGCATCAAATCTATTCCCCCCGCACCAAGCACTCGAGCATGCCCCAGGAAAGGAATTGATTACCATCGGTCATGGCTGTGCCTGTAAGTTCACCTGACCCGCCAAAAGCCGCACTCGCATACTACTGCATCTTTCCAGTTTACGTGTCGTCCCTCGGCTCGACGGTCCCTTATGGCTCAGGAGTGCTGCAAGCGCGGCTAAACTCTCGAGGGTAACAATGGCACGAGATCCCGCACGCTATCTCTGGTCTCGGGGGCATGTCACGAATCTCAATCAGGTTGCTTCCGCTGAATCTACGTGGAACCGAGTGGCTACTTTTGAGCAGGCGTTTTGTGCTCCTGTACCATAGGATGATGACTTATATTCGGGCGAGGTGGTGGGTAATAGTATCTCCAATCTCTCAGACAAAGGATCGCAATCTGACAGGGCCTTCCTTTAGACTACTTCGATATCAGCACGTGTTTAGCATCAAGGTCTGGAGGTCAAAGACCGAGGAGTTCAAAGCTACTCGCACGTAAGCGCCCGGTTATCTTTAGAGATCTTGAAATTCTCAACTTGAAAGTACGAACCAGCTCAGCGGCAAGCTAATACCCCGATTCTCGGCTGGATTGGACCTTTAACAACCGTCGTGCCCCAAATACGCGCCTCCTTCAAGAGTAAGCTGATCACAATGCTTACCCAGAGGAGTCGAGAGTGCTGAGTGGTAGTGTTATGCATAGGTCGGGACAGATTGGTGCCGGCTGGACAGAACACACAAACCCCGAGGGGGATATCTACTTCCAACATAGTCAACGTCATATCATGACCTATTCACACGTTCAAGTTCCTTCGATCAAGCAAAGTCCGATTATCGACCCGTCACCTGCTTTGTTCCATATCAAGAAGGGAATTTCGAGATACCAAGACTGCAGACCGAGCGTAAGTAAGTGGATTCTTGCCGGCTCAGGCTTGCCCCGGGCCGTACTATCCTAACTCGTCTGCAAGTTCGTGTGGGAACCTAGGGAACTATCTTCGCAGCCATTTAGAAAGCTTCCATTTCAATACTCTCAAACGGTCATTTACTCAGATTGGGCTCTGTCCACGTGTTGGGGGAGGATGACGGGTTATAAAGCTCGCCCCACAAACGACAACTCCTCAGAGCTCCGCCATTCTCTTGAACCCCTGGTGAGTATTCATTTGTCTAGTATTTCAGTCTGTCATGGAGGTGGACCCTCGATGCCTTTCCTTCCCCGTGTATCCTCGCTCCCCACGAAATCCCCCATAACCCTTTTCATTTCTCAGTAATAACATGTCCTCGTTGTTAAGAATAACTGAGCCGTACATTCTGGTACAGGAATTGACAGCCAGAGAAGGCGCACCACGACACAATATGGCACGAACCTCCGAACAGACCGACTACCCCCTCACTCCCAGACTCGCAATCGCCCGCGACAACATTCGAGCCGTTCAGAGACGAGCAAAATCGTTTCTTTGCTGCAGGCCAATTAGAAGCTGCGCTCGCCTGGTAAAAACTTTGTATGAGCGATTCATGCGGCGTACAGAGGAAGTGGCGGTGCCCGAGGTCACGACGTTAATGGGAGATGGTCTCGAACGGAGTCAATCAGATACTCATGGAGAATCATACAAGCTGGTAGCCACAACACCAGATCCAAACGTGGAATGCCGTTAGGTGCGTATCCCGGCTATGACCCTTCTGAGCATTTCTCTGAGATGTCTATGTTCCGCTTATTCAGGCCAAGAGTTGGGCCTCTGGACAATTCGCTGATGAATCTGGCTCGGCATTCTCATCAGCGACTGAACAGATGCTCAGGGCCTCAGGACCTTCAAGTCTTTCGCCCTCGACTTGGTGGCTTTATCTCCGCAACCTGCATTACCAGTGCTTTGGTACACCGGTAGCGCTCTGGGGGTCATCGATTCTGTTACGTCACTGTCTATCCTCCTCAATTTGTATGTCCGAAGGCGTGTCGCTGTATATTGCATCGTCGTAGATTTGCCTAGCAAGATTTCAAGGTACCTTCGCGTGTGAGCCTCAGTCTCGGTTCGCGTGGGTTATGGGGGAGTGATTCGGACCTCTTGAGGAGTTCAAGACTTGGGACGGGCCCGAGAGCCGGGGTGACGGATAAGCCGTCTTTGCCAAAGCGTTAGCACCCAGATATGGACAGGAGCGCAAGACACAATTTACCGGAAGCACCTGTGGAAATCGAGGTGCGAGGTGCAACGCGTACGATCATATGGCTCGCCGTTCCTCCACCAAACCAACCGTTGGCCAACCCGAGGAGATTAAGTATGCTCGATGCCTAGTGCTCGCAGCTGCCGAGGATATTTTCTGTCTACCGTTAGCTACCGCCAAGATTTCATTTGTCGTGCCTAGTGTGGTAGATTTTGTCTGGTTCGTAAATGCACATTCATGTCAAGGGCGGCACTGACATCATATAGAGAGAACTGTAAAACGCTATCCGACTTCAAACACACCGTCAACTGCAAGTATGCTGATCCAACAAGGCCTTGAAACACGACGGATGTAAACAATTGCATGTATTAAACTAGCTCGTCGGGTTATCAGAAAATTCCATAACATCTATCCTGGAAAGACGCCGTTTGAAGGGTAGGATAGCCATGGCTTTGGTCAAGAATGTATAGGTGGTACACTACACAATCTCTCGTTCATAAAAGATAGATGGAGCTGGGGAGTCAAACAAGAAAGGCAGGGGAACCGCCGCCAGCGGCCTGTTATGGGTCTCGGTTGAGCTCTGGGAGTTTTCCAGGTGACGAGGCGTCAGATCGTCACACTACGTAGCCTGGAGCCACGGCTAGATTGCTTTTGGGCCATAAGCGAGATATGCAGTTAAACTCGCAAACAATGGAAGGGTAGCAGCTGAGGATATGGATAGCAGCTGTGTTGGCTCGTCCTGAAGCAGCGTGGCACACTGGTGTACGACGTTTCCTCCGGAGATGAGAATCCCGTACCCGAGCAGGGCTTTCGGAAGCGTGAACATGATAGACAATGGCCGCAGGCCGTGGTAGAAGCTTTCAGTTGCGGAAATATACAGACTCTGAAATGATCCGTGAGGTGAGTGGGAGGCTTGGGGCACATGGATCAAACACCCACGATATCCGAAGCAGTCTTGAGCGCCTCTGCAGAGTGCGCTTGAAGCATGAGAGCTGAGATGACGATAGCGGAGCAAGTGAACGAAGCCGAAGATACAACAAGGATGATTTCAGAGCCGCAGACGCTCTGGATCACGTTTATACTGCAAGAGTGTGGGTGTGGTCAGTCTGATGAGGCAGATGAGTGTAAACCACTCACATTAAAAGATATAGTCCCTGCGGATCGGGTTACCTTAGCATTAGCTTGGAGGCAGACATGGGTTTTGCGAAGCACATACCCCAAAGGCGACCCATCTCCACTCTGAACGTTGTCGGTCAAGGAACGGTTGCCAATGCCTTTGGTAGACGATGCGCCCATTCCAAAGCTCCGTGAGCTTGGCAAATGTCGTCTTAGACATGCCAAGGCAGAGCGCTTCTCCGAGAGCCATAGCAACACTTCTTCGAGTATGTTGCATCAGGTACGAGTCTAAACCTTGTAGTCGATCTACCCTTGGGTATGGAAGACCGTGCCTATTGATATGACGACTTCGAGAGAAGCTCGCCCAGAGGCGAGCTATCACGGGATGAAATATCAAACACGGCAAGCGTAATAAAAACGTGCTCGCCCACCTATCCAACTTCGTCTGTAGCTTTCGGTCCATTTGTCATCTTCTGTTAGACATTAAGCACGGGAGATCTATGGGGCAGGCGGGGCCAAAGCTGTTCTTACCATGAAACCCCTTTAACAGTTTCAAGTATTGTAGACATTCGTCCGCACTATATGGGCAAACGGAACCAGGGGCAGTCATATCATCTAAAAGAGGTATTGGATGTTAATTAGGGAGAGATCATCCACTCAAAATACCACCCACCAACGCAACCATGATGAAGCACGTCGGTCAGCTCCCTTTCAGCGCTGTGATCATAGGTCGATTGATGACAAGGGTAATATTCCACGTGTACCCAGAACTCAGGCTCCAGGGCCGACCCTAAGAAACAAACAGTGAGCTCAGATAAGTTTCATCTCGAGAAACGGAGCATACGTAGGTGACGAATTGACTCAAAGGGCTCGACTGATGAGCCGGATCCTGCAAGGCTAGTCAGAATATCCACATCCTCGATCCAGAAGATTGAGCGATGGTCGTAATCTACGACATAGTATTCGACAACTCTCTCGGGAGCGAATCTCGAACCATTCGGTAGATTGATGAATGCCTCGAAGCGTTCGGGTTTAGCATCGGGAGGCAGTTTTCCCCAGATCATTTGCAAAACATGGTCGAAAATAGCAGCTGCTCCATCGCTTCTTGGATCATTATTGGTCACGACGCGGATTTGGGGGTTGTGATAGTAAATATTGCCTTCAGGGTGGATGTGTTCGACCCAACCTTGGGGGAACAGAGCTTGGAGTCCGTTCAGGTCGCTAATTGTTCTGAAGTTGTAGTCAATTCGTGAACCACAGCTTGAGCTTCGCATATCACCTTGAAAAAATAGTCAAAGCTGGGATGGTGGATTTGGTTTTGACCGATGAGTTTCTAATACACGGGCACTCGTGAGTATGGAGTTAGACAATTTATGCACGGCGAAGCTTTTTTTTCCTTACCGCAAACTGGCCTCGTATTTGGCGATAAAGGTAGGAAGGGTAGGCACGAGTCTAAACGGTAGAACTTGGGAGATTTCGCGAGTCGATGATGTCATGTTTCGGTGTAGACTGGAACAATTGATGATGGTCAGTTGAGGTTATAATTTGCGTCGTACTTCGCGCATCGTCCTGGTTATAAGATGGGGAGTGCAATTTAGCCCCTTTGAGCCTCGTTCTAATCAAATACGCCGTGGCTCGTCAACGGTGAGCGGGGATTACGAATCGCGGGATATTTTTCATGCTAGCAAGCTGGTGGAGTGATCGCTTCACGGTCCAGAAGAGGGTTAAAGGAAGTAAGGATCAGGTTAGTGTTTTTTCTAGAAAATAATGTCGATTGTCGCCCAGAGGAGCATAGGAGGGATAGGGCCGAGAAAATCTACTCAGACCTATCTCCAACGAAATATTTTGTGGTGCTTCACCAAGGACTGTGAGTGTTGGCAGCCGATCAAGGGAGGGCGCTATATGGACTGATCGATTAGAAGCCGATGCAGAACGCGGAGGGATATCCCCAGACGGAGGAGTTCAGAAGGTCAAGACTGCGGCATTTAAACGGATCACAGACCAATCATGCAGGCAAGCCTCATGGAAAGGAACTAATTTGACACCCCACGCCCTTAACCTATCATCCAGCCGATCGGCATCTGAACCCTCCTAACGTAGTCGGTTACAGTGCACTCGGGTCGATCTAAAAACTATAGAAAAGGAGCAGCAGTGTGTGCTTTCCTCAAGGGCCCACTTCTCAGCTGTTTGGGGCTTATCCGGGCTGGCGTTCCCGAGACAACAGACGCCTTGCGGCGAGGACAAGTTTCCGAAAGACAGTCGCAATCTTTCGATCCGGATAAACCCTTGTACGTGAGCTCTTGGATCGTACCCATGAGATTGCTGCATTGCATTTTCTTTTTATGATCAAAATTTGGCCCCGAGAGACGTATTGTGGGCGCCCATCCGAGCGTCCAATCGACGCACCAGCAGGTTCTCCTGAAGGACTCTGGTCCCTAAACGCAGGTATTCTAGAGCAATAAAAAGACTATTTGGGCATGTGAAGAAAGACTCTGGATCCGAATTGCGACAGCCAGGAAACCCTAGTGGCGTGTTTTGTGATATGTAGCGTCACAGCAATGGTAGGCGAGCCGTTTCCCCCTCCAAAGAAAGGAAAGAGTGGGGAACAAAGGTGATTCAGTACCAAAACTCGAGGCAAAAGTGGTTGAGACGAGGGGATAGCTCCATGTCTTTGTATCAGGAAGCTCAAGCTCTCTCCATGCCAACTTTGAAGATGAGCCGAGCAGTGCGCTCGTTCGAGACAGTCCCCCCAAATTAGCTGAACAGAATCTTGAGATGATTTATGCTCGTATCTACGGCATAGTTGGTCCGCTATTCCAGCTGCTGCATTACCTTTCCGCAAGAACGATAGTGCACAAGTCATTTCGGGTTTCAAAACCGAGTCAACAAGAATCAACCCAGTTCAGAATAAGGACTAAAGTGAAAGTCGAGAAGTAAACTCGGTTGAAACTTCAAGTATCAGGCTTTAAAATGGTCGCCTTGGTTACTGATCCTAACAGTGGGCTGCAGTGACCGGCGGCAGTGGTGGATTTCAATGGTTGCTCCGAATGCAGCCCGGGGTAGTTGTGAATGAGAAGTAGCAACCCAGCAAAATCGGGGTCTAGCAACGGTCGTAAGATCGCAAATGAATCTCTGCCAGATGTCGTTGCTTTATAGTATAATAAAGTCTAGGTGGAGTAGTCTCAGTGTGCTCCTAGTTCGCGCCGATATCTGGACAGAAGCATTCTTATCTCCGTCACCTCTCAGCCCGCTCATCTCCTCAACGTCCCAACCTTCCACCATTTTTTCATCCATAGCCTTTATATCATGCCCTCTACTACATATTTCCTCTTTCAGTCAGCGTAGCAACCCTCGGTTGGTTTCACCTTCTCCTCACCTTCCGAGTCAAGGCTCGTCCAGATGGAAATAACATTCGGGCGGGGGACCGTCGACCAGTCGACCCAAGGTTTCAATGAAACTCAGAGGCTAATGAGACTCTTTAGTTCTCAAGATCAATATTCATCTGAGGTATGTAGCTCGTAGGCTATGCACAAGCCAGCGTTTGCCTCGGTTCTATTTGGGAATTCGCGACTGACTCTCATAATATTCGCCTATATATGACCTTCTCTTCGCGGGTATTCATTGCCCAAAACCGTAAAATCAAATTATTGGGATGAAGGTAATGTCGATATGGCCTTGTTTCATCTCCTGGTGGATCCCCAACGAGGGCTCATCCTTGCCACCGCGCCTGGATGGGTTAAAATCAAACTTAGAATATCTCGTTTCGGCCTTTAGCTCCTTTCGTTCTACAATTTACCGACATCTCAAGATAGCTGTCAGCTACAGCACCCTCACTGCGTTCCTCCGTGTGAGCCAAGGTGGCAGCCATCCATCCGCGTTTGCCAGTCCGCGCATGGGAGCCTTGGAAGGCTTCCCCGGCCGATGGAGGACATGCAGCTGTGTCACGATGCCCGCTGCAATCATTTGGCAAGGCGAGCATTACTGGAAATCAAATCAACGACTCCCTTGGGTGTTCCGCAAGAGAAGCCATGCCTGTCCGGACTGGATCAGGCCCCTCCTGGTCATTGGCCTTGCGGCCGATTCTTTCTTAGGCTGTCTGCTTAATAAGCGCCCGTCACAACTCTGAAAGTCCGAAAGTCGACAATGCAAGATGTCGAGATGCCTTGTTGAAGTGGAGGTGTACGATGAAAGGGCTACCTAGGGTTAGTGGGTATGTACCCCCTTCGCCATTACCACCTTCTTCACCGTCCTTGGCCAGTCATGGCCATTGGCCGATTTCGAGAGGTTTCTTTCGCCTATTTCTACTCAATGTACGTTAGAGAGTGCTGATGCTGCTGTATCATGGTATTTGAGGGAGAGCTGAACGTCGACTTTGTGCGTGGAAACGACAAAAGTTTGTGAGTCGGACGTCGTCCGCCGTCTTCTTGCCTCCCATCCCTTCCATCTCTCATACCCCCTCTCGAAACTCTCATCACCCGCGACGAAACTTCATCACGTCGGCACCTCCACGTCTCTCTCAATACAACCATCGGACGTTCCATGGCTCAATCAGGTTCAAGGGGCCTGAGGGGACCACCGACGGGGCTGCGTGCGGTGGCCAACGTTTATCACGAACAACAACCACTCTCGTCGCTGGCAATGTCACCTCAGCCGTTGGCCTCTGAAACCCCGGCCACCCCACCCACCTTAGCGCCCGGAACAGCAAACGATGAGAGTTTAATTAATGGGGGATCCAGTGTCGATGCTGGAGGGGCAGGAATCGCGAGGAGCGCTGGTGTCTCCTCGTCAGTCAAAGTCTCAATGAAATTCAATATTGGGAGTACTAGCAAAAACCAGTGGATGGCAGATGGTCAGCTACTCCACCCTTCCTCGTCAACCTCTCCAAACCGTTCAACGTCGACGTCTGCTGTCGTCGTTGGTGGGTTTGGGAAAATGGGTCCAGCTGGTATGGGTGGAGAAAGCGGTACTGCGAACACTCTCATGTCGTCTGCAACCCACCAGCACACACCCTTCAACCCTCCGCCGCCATCAGATCCACCACCACCACCGCCTCCTATTCCATCGACTTCTTCCGACCCTACCCTAACTCAATCAGCCGCTTCTTCACCTTCGCTACCAGTTTCCCCGTCCTCTCGTGTCCCCCCTGTCGAGCTCCCTCCTTCGCGTTCAGCCACACCGACCACGCATACACAAGGCCTATCTGCCTCGGCATCTTCGTCCAATTCGAACGGGCAGCAATATTGGCCTGGGCTACCGCGCGAAAATCGCTCTTGGCGCGTTGTTTACGATCCACTTGTCGAAGGTAAAGTGGGCCGTTCGAGCAGCAGCGCCTCCAATGGCACAGCAGCAAAACCAGGCAGCAAGGACTTAGTCTTCTTGCGCGATGGGAGAGATGATACTGTGGGAGCAGAAGATGGTTCTTTGGACGTTAGGATGGATCAACCACAGGATCCAAGAATGGCAAAGACCGAAAGCGGACGAGCTCGTGCACCGAAGAAGCCGAGGGCCACGTTTTACGACCTGTCCTACCAGGTATGTGTGCAATCGCTCTTAACCTGTCCGATCTAACCTAATATCTCTTCAGTGGGACGACAATTCTCCTTTTCCCGAACCTGCGAAGCTTGCCGCCTCTCGGGCTATTCTCGTTACCTCCATATCCCACCTTACACCGACAGCACACATCAAGCAGCACTTCAGCCACATTGGAGCTATCGAGGACTTTCACATTCAACTGGACCCCGTTACAGGCGCACACCTTGGCATTTGTTGGGTGAAATTCGCTTCCGGACCGGCCTCTCATCTTGGACTTGCCGAAGCAAGGGCTTCATCAAGCGGAGGGAATCCTACACTATCGAACGAGGGGGATGATTCCAAGGGAGTGTTGGCTGCGAGGAATGCAGTTAGGCAAGCAGCGAGGGATTCTGTCAAGGGTACGGGAATGAAGATTGGAGTTGGGAGTGAGGCGCGCTTTGTGGAGGTGATACTGGACCCCGAGGGCAAGGCATATCAACAAGCCGTGAAAACAGAGCTAGCGAGAAGGAGAGATCGTAGTAATGGGGCTAGCCCAGCGCGCTCAGGCGTCAGCGGGGAATCCTCACCAGTCGCGCGGCTGAATAGCAGTGGTTCAAGCCCTTCCACTTTGCCGGTCAATGGTTCTTCCCACCATCCTCTACCATCAAGTAAATCTCAACCACAAGACGGCTTGCCGCCACGACCCCCGGGCGTGACATCCCAAGATGCCAGCGAACCTCCAGCAGGCGACTCTTCGTTACCGCAATCCACCTCAGGGAGGAGAGACATCGAGAAAAGAGCAGGGAAATCGGAGAAATCCCAAAAGAGACGTCGGGCAGAGGCTTCAGAATTGGCCCCAAACGCTGAGTTCGAACCGTCTTTGCAGGCCACGGAGAAGGATGAAACTTCCCTACTGGGCGGTCCACCAAAGCACTCCCATCCTCACGCCAATGGCTTTCATAAGGCTGGCTCTTTCGCCTCTCCATCTCCATCTCCCGGGTCCTCGAGAGGACGACCATCACTACCGTCTCAACGCGCCGAAGAAGGGTCCGAGCTACCTAACAATCACAGCCGTCATGAGGGAGACGGTCCCCGCACGCCCGAAATGTCAGCTACCGATATCACCATGATGGCCATCAGTCCCCGACAGTCGAACTTCAACCCTGAAGAAGACGCCCAGCGCAGTCGTGTTTTGAGGGAGTTGATGATGAATGGCAACGAGTTCATGAGGATCAAAAGCAGCAGCCTTCCCCGGAGTTTGAAGTTCGGTGAAGCGGAGTTGAAAAAGTGGTTCGAGGACGCGGGGGTTGCCGGGAGCATCCACAAGGTCCGTCGTTTACGCTCTCTTTCTCCCTTTTGGGATGCTTTTAGCTGGCGTTTGCACTGAGGCTGATACAATCCAACCTTCTCAAATATTTTCTTTCTTGCTCCCAGATCCTTCACGACAACCAAGGCTGGTACATCTCATTCACAAACCCCGACGCAGCCCGACGATGCCGACTTGTCCTGGAGCGACGCCCATTCCTTCATCACCCTATCGCTTTGACCATCCAGTCGGCTCCAACAACTGATGCCCTCACCAGCCCTGTCTCTTCGAAGAAATCTCCTTTATCCCCAAAGAAGATCCGCGCCCAACCAACCAGTCCCACTCACGCCACGAAGCGTAGCTCAGCGCCGAACGGTGTTGGAACACATCTATCTCCACCGATGAAAATCGAGAATTGCATTGGCGAGGTTCGCCTGACTGGCCCTGACATACAAGTTGAAAATCTGCTCGTCGACCCTCCTCCTGTGGACGAACTTTTGAACGAACTTGCGTTCTCAAAGGCGCCACTCGCACCGCAGTCGAACGACGTCTCGGCTGCAGATTTGCTCGCGTCCATGGCAGGAATGGAGGAAGCCGCCGTACCCGTACCACATGTCAATGGCTCCGAGCTTGTGAAGAGAAAGGGTGCAAGCTCGTCCAAGTCAAAGCCCAAAGCCAAGGCACCACGAAAACGAGCCTTGAAAGAGGATGGTGTTGCGGATGGTCCGCCAAAGAAAAAGGCGAGGACCTCCGGGAAGAAATCGGCGTCTGGCCCGGCTGCTGTTGCCATGGATGTGGATAAAGATCTTATGGACGTCATTGCTGCGGATGAGGATCCCAACGACGAACTCGGGTTGGCTGTGGAGGTGCCTACGTTGGATAGCCGAAGAGCCAGCAGTCAGCATCGAGAAACCAGCTATGATGGGCATCTCGACGACGAGGTCTTGGATCTCGAGGCTGCACTTATCATGGGCTCCGAGCACCCAAACAAAGCCGGTTCTAGCGTGACGAGGGTCGAGGAGGATCTGGACGTCGATGCGGAACTCCTCAGAGCCATCGGTGGTGAAGAAGACCCTTCTACGCCAGAGGTAGTGGACGGTCCAGAAGTGGAAACTACACCCAGCATCGCTCACGACGGTCCAGGACTAGACCGACAACCATCAACGGAACCAACGACCAACGGTAGCTCAAAACGGCCCCGCGAAAGCTCTCCACCTCCTCCGCCCGTCATCCCGCCCGAGACCAGTGAAATCCTTTCGACCGGGAGAGTGAGAAAGAAGACCAAAACGCCGTACGCAATGGCAACTGAACAGCTGGCCGAGCTAGACGCGTTGATTCCCCTCCCTCCTCCGACCAAGTCGCGGAAAAAGTCTGGCAAAGGGAAGAACACGGCGGAGAGGGATTTGGCATACCACTCTTCGGCGAAGTCAAAGCAAGGTGGACACGCTCGACCGTCGAAACCTAAAGCTTCGAAGCTTGCAGAGGCCGCCACGCCTGGTCCTCAAGCCACCGATGATGCCGTCGCGAAGGCGGTGGACGAATCGGGACTAGGGGAATCTCGGCTGGAGCTGGACGCGCCGCCTCCAGCAGTTTCAACGCCTCCAGCGCCTCGACCTGTGGCGTTCCGAAAGCCACAACGACCACGTATTCCAACCTTGGAAGAAGCCACCCCTGCCAGTCCGTCTCTCCCAGAGATTTCAGAATTGGTCACACAGTCGGATATCGGGCCCCTATCATTCGAAAAGAATGCCGACGGCGTTTCCCCAGACCCTCTGGTGCTCGGGCTGGCTATTGACGACGAAGAATTGTTCTTTTTAAAAATTGGCCTTGCGGCCCGGCGAGGCGAACATGGAATCCCGTACGTTCGGCGCGAGGCCCCACCTCCAGCGGTCGAGGCGAACAAGTCTCAGCTGCGCATTCATCGCACTGGCGCCGCACGCAGCGAGGGCTATTACAAGATACCCGAAGCACTCAAATCCACGTATCTGCCCCAGCGAAACAGAGCTATGGTACTTGACGAACCCAATGCGACACGAGCTAACGCCGAAGCAGCCGGTCTCGTACCTGCCGCCACAGCTGCTAGTGCATCGTCCCGGTCCAACCGCATCAACACGAGGCGACTTGTCCAAGGAATGGAGCAAGCCAACAAAGCCATGGGTGACACGCAGTCGACCCAATTGCAGTTCAACCAGCTTCGGGCGCGAAAGAAGCAGCTTATCTTTGCAAGGAGTCCAATCCACGACTGGGGTTTATATGCAATGGAGGCTATTCCGCAGGGAGAGATGGTTATTGAATATGTCGGAGAGGTTATCCGAGCTCAAGTCGCCGATAAACGAGAGAAGTGGTATGAAAAGGTGGGGATTGGTAGCAGCTATCTGTTCAGAGTAGATGAAGATTCGGTGGTGGATGCTACCAAGCGGGGAAATCTTGGGTACGTTGACCGCCTGGCAAATTTTGCCTTCCAAAGAAAGACTCTGAATTTGACTATTGACTCTTTCCCCAGCCGACTCATCAACCACTCCTGCACGCCCAACTGTACAGCCAAAATTATCGTTGTTAATTCCCAGAAGAAAATCGTCATCTACGCCAAAACCAGCATTGAGCCTGGGGAGGAAATTACATATGGTAAGGACACCTTTCTCCGCTACCTCGCTTGCAAGTGAAATTAAACGGAAATTGAATTTCTAGACTATCATTTCCCGCTTGAACAAGAAAAGGTGATACTTTCCGCGCCCCAAACAGTCGGTCAAATGCTGAATCCTCGTGTTTCGTTCCCTAGATCCCTTGTCTCTGCGGGTCGCCTCGTTGCAGGGGGTTCCTCAACTAGAGCAAATTCGATATTCGTTTACGGACCATGCCTCGAGTACCTTAGTTCCTCGCATTGTCTTGATGGTGTATGCATCTGCACTGTGTTCAAGGCGACGTTGTATTTTTTTGTTTGTTTGTCCAACATGTTCGGGTTGCGCGATCGCTTCACAAAGTTTGTTATAACGTTCTAGTCTGCGTCCGACTCTAACCTGAAACTCGACACTGCTTTTCACAGTGTTTTAAGGCACAGATCTAGCCTGCTAAATGGCCTAGTGATTCTGTTGTCAGGTAGCAGTTGTACTGTGTCATCGCTACGACAACTCGCGCTCGCGGAAGTCAGGGAAAACGTAATTTCAGACTGTCCCCTCAAACCAAAACATGAAACTCATAATTTCTGATTTAGTTAGTTTGAAGTCGCTTCATGGCTTGTTGCAGGTGTACGCGTGCAGTCTTTCGAATCGCCTGGATTGATCATTCGCACTTTCCTTACCACGTGTTATTTGTTCGATGCTGTTAACGGACACCACGTGGGTTTCAACCCCTTGCTCCGTTCTACATGGAAAAATGGAAACTTCTTAAAAGGCTTTGAGCTGATCAACTCCCTCCGGCCTCGATCGGCCTCGGTGAAGGCGCGTGTAGCCCTTGGGCCCGGGGATCTCATGCAAGCCACACGCACAGTGCTTCGAGGTAAAATAAAACTTTGCAGCACTCTAGGAATATTCCATCTTGCGCTTGCGTCGAGGTCAGGCAGTGTATGAAAACCCCTCCCGTTACGAACTCAGTCTCTATCCCTAACAGGAAGACTATTACAGCAAGGCAGTGGGGAATATCATTTGACCAGAAGGTGTTTTGCGTAATTACACCTTTCCTGATTTGATTGGGCATGTGGTTGAAGCATATGTGTCGAAATCCTTTCGCTCGATTCTTCGGGAGTAAGTTACTTAAGAGGTGAATTCACTCTAACAAAGGATCCACAGCTATTCGTGCATCCTCTGAGCATCTTCTGCTCCCCCGCCGCCGGTCGGTCCAACAAAACACTTTCAACACTCTTTCGTAATCTCAGCCGCCAGTCGGTCAGAATACGTTTTCATCTACTTTCTTATTTTCGGCAAAAGAGATCCCCACGGTTCATTCACTCTCCGACGCCTCTGGTAAGGCCAAAGCGCATCCAAAATTATTCTTCAGCTATTTTGCTTTCAAAGCCTTCAATACAATAATGCAACAATCCGGTAATGAAATTTCCGGTGTATCACTTTTATTCTGCTGACGTCATTGCGGCCTCCCTCTGCGCTACCATAGCTGGACAGGTCAGGCTGGTCCCGACACTTCCATCTTTTAATCCCCGATATGACCGGACGATAGTCAGGTAAGCTTTCTCGAGTAAAGTCTTCGACATTCCTGTTGACTCGCGACTGTCTGGCCGCCAGTTCACAAGCACGATCATTCTCAATTCCATCTCAAGCATTGGTTGGGAACGATTTCCCAGATGTCAAGTTCGTGAATTAACGTGTCCTCTTGGCACTTAAACAGTAGATTTCTAAAGGCATAATGGGTTTCTACAGGCCTTCACCAAATATCCTTGCTGGCTTCGAGGCGTTCGTCCATCCTGAAGGAGACCTCTACTGGTTCAACGGTTCCAAACGAATTCTCACAAACTTAGACCCAGCGCTCTCTCACTGGAAATTGAGAGTGGATGCAGCCTATCAGCAGGTCGTCGAGCTCCTCGGAGGAACGGCGGGCCTACCATTGTCTTCCGAGCTATGTCTCACCGCCCAGCAGGCTGGGTCCCTTGAAGTGGGCTATTACCTCGTCAACCGTGATAAAAAAGTGCTCTACTGGCCTGAAGAAGTGGATGTACGCCTTTTGGGCCTTGGACCTTTCGAGTCCAATGTCGATCTCCGTACGTGATTGGCAGCGCCCAAGCAGCGTGTGGGGTTATTGACGGATTTCTGGCGTACTAGGTGGGGCACTGACCTCTGAATATTGGGTCCATGTCGACTATTTCCCCGGTCACCGCGGCGTGGATCGTCAAGCCGAAGAGTCCTTGATTGGAACTTTACGGCATGGCTGCATAGGTGCGTACGACACGTTCTTCAACGAAAAAATTGACGGAACTCGAAATTGATTGGAGAATTTTCATTCTAGATGACATGACAGCTCCCGGGTCCACATTTCCTTGGAGCGCGGAAGAGTGCCGCCAGTTCCTAAACATTCTGGAAGGCTTCCAAGGTACGCCCTGATATATCTATATTTGGCAGAATTGAGGCTGATATCACCTAACCAGCGATCAACTCGGACGATGTTTTGGCAGAAAGAATGAGTTGCATTGGTACGTCACGAATGTCAAGCAAGTTCAAGGCAAAACGTAGCTGACTTTTGCAATCAGCTCGACTTTCTGCAGCAATTTGTAAGAAATACTTCCCTGAAAATCCGACATAATGTGATCCTAATTTTCAAAACGCAGCCCGTGTCAGACACATCCACGGATATGGTACTCCCAACGCCCGGTTGGACCGTTTCCAGGGGATTGAAGGCTACCTCAACCGCCAAATTGCTTGGAGCCTTATCCTTTCTATCGGAGAGGCTGTTGCACTGGGATACTCGCGTCATTTGTTCCGGCGGATGACGGAGCTTTGGAACGGTCGTGTTGTGTACCAACGTCATTGGAAGTCGTTCTTAGACGATATGAGGAGAGAGTGGATGCAGATAACCTATTTTGTGAGTCGTTAATTCCCTCAACGGTGATCGGGATCAAGAAACCGGGGCTAACGATGGAATTTTCTCCAGACCGTGGCAATTTGGATGTAAGACACTTCACCATGCCAATATCAACTGATCGAGAAAGAAACTCATTAACTCCCCCCGAATCTCAGGGCTTGCATAATTCTCATTGCTTCTGGCAAAGCATGCACGGCTGTATTCGTGTCTGCGTGGCTGGCAGCGGCTGCAATGGTCGCAGCTTTGTACCTCCTGCAGACACACGCGGAAGACAAGCTGTCAACGGCTCCCGGAATTGTGAGTCAATTGATCGAAGAAGAATAGATCAGATTTTAAAACCCTCTCTGCACTTCCTTTCAGAGCGCATGGATCAGCAGGGTTGAAGACTTCAAGCACGGCCTCCGCCCCCTGTCGATTACGTTCGCTCTCCCGCGAGCACTGACCATATACGCGTTCGTGGCCATGCAACTCGGTCTGGTGCTCGTTTACCAAGCTCAGAGATGAGCTGAGCTTCCAGACTGGGTTGAAAAGGTGTGTTCTCCACTCTATGCTCCTATGTATCGTCTATGTCGCCCTATGCCGTCTGGATGTATTAGTATTCTCGTCCGGTTGCGGGTGCCCGGAGCGCCCGCGACCCTTTACAAAATCGTATCTCGTGTAAAATAAACCTGCTGTTCATTTGTTCAATCATGGTTCGGGTGCATGGTGGAATATGGAGATTCAGAATACTCTGTCATGATGCATCAACTCCGTGACACGTTTAGCCAGTAGACGGACATCGAGATCCACCCAAAGATCACCTGCACGAGCTCAATTAGCTCTTAATTGCCTTGTGAAATTCTGCACCCGAAGCATGCAAATGAAATTTCGTGATCACAAGGCGCGGGCGACTCACCACACCTGCATGGGGCATGGCCTAATTGATTTTCTCTCGTAGAAGTCCACTTTCGAGCCCCACCCGATCGGATGGCGTTGATAAGGCGGGCTCGCCTGATCGGAAGGGGTTTTCTTGGGGTTTTCCAAGAAGGGAGAGTTTCCGGATAGCATATTTTTTGAAGAGGAGGAACCCAAAGGAAATATCGATAATTTTGACCGCACCGACGAGGGAAAGACACTCTCAGGAAGTCATAAAATCATGTTCTATCCTACTGTAGAGACTTAGGTAAAAGGTTCAAGACGATGTGGATTAGAATGGGTGTAAGGGGGGAGATTGCTGAGAGTCTAGGATGAGAATAACTGTAATCAGCATAGGAGGGAGAAGCAGTATCAACGCAACTTGACCCGTTAGATCATGGATCAGTTCAGGACTATTGTCGACGACGAATAGACTGTACAGACCAAGATCAAACGAGGCAAACAATGCGAGACAGAGCGAAAACCATGGCCGGCGAATTGAAGCCGCAAGAAGACGATGGCCCTGCAAAGGCATGGTTGTGAAAATCAAACAACCTGGTAGGTTTCAAGATGCTTACTAAGGGATCCGAAGTACTCAAAATATGATCTAAAAAGAACGCCACCAAGCAGCTGGCGGAGGTGAGGAAGAAAGCGAGAGTGTCGACGGAACCTTTCCGAAATATCCGCAGCCCTTCGAAGGCTATATAGACTGAGAAAAGCAAGAATGCAACTAAAAGCGGGTCAAGCTGCTGTATACAGTCAGCGTCGCTAAGCCTTTTAAAAGAAAGGGAACTAGGCATAGACGTACCGAAGGGAACCGCAAGCGTTCGATTGCATCACCCCGACGTCGGAAAACCCGTGCAACCGGGCCATTAAACCCCCTTCGTGGATAGAATGGCCTCTCGCTGTAGTCCATATCCCACCTAAGACTGTGCCGGTGTCTGGCTAAAATATCTTGTTACTCTGACTGGATAAAACACTCATCCCAGCGGTGCTCACATAAGATTGCGTTGAGTCGACCTAAGGATCCAAAGTCAGCATGACAAATTCTAAATCGAGGCACTACGCAAGGAGTATTGCTTGCCTATGGTGGTTATTTGGTAATGCAAAGGGCCAACTGAGCGTAAGGAGGGCCAAGAATTAAAACACTGCTGCACGTGAAGTATGAATGCTCACTCATGGATGCCTCCAGAGTCTCGATGAAGAGAGCGCAAGCATTCTTGCTCCACGGAGTCATATGGTCATAACCTGATATAGTTTTAACAGAACTGGACAAGCACGGATACCAAGAGGGTCGTACCCGGCACCCTCCCAAAGTTGAGGCGGTTCTTCAATAGTCGTATTTCTGTTTCAATGTTCAAACCCGACGTGGTGGAAGAGAAGTGGTAAACGTGGGTCCAAAACGGCGAAAGCAACATGGATTCTTGAAAGAATTGATTCATGGGACTCAGTGTCTCGGCTGCATCTAAGGGTAGGAGTCGCGACTCACTGAGACACGCCATGTTTTGATATGGCTGGAGTCCAATATCTCGTAGGTCGACGTGATGAACCCAGAACACCAGTTGGGTGCTATAGTCCGCTAGATAATACTGGACCAGTCTCTTGCGCAGTTCTTCTGGGGTGAAACTCAGAACGATGTGAATGTTCCGCTCCCGCCAACCGGGTGGTAGGAGAGCTTCAATCTTCCTCAACGCTAGCTGCAGCTGCTCCAAGTTCTCGGGGAGTCGGGGATCTACATGGGTCAGCACTCGATCATGAGCGTGGAAGTAGTAAACAATCCCTTGAGGGTGAGTACATCCTTCCCAACCAAGGGGCAGACTAGGCAAAAGACCGTTGGTAAAGGAATGTCTACCTCTGATTGGGATGCATAAGACCGTACTCACCGAGGGGCTATAGTTTCGCCGAGGTCAGTTCCAAAGAAAGCTCGGATGTGGACGACTTGCTGTTGCGGCCTGGTTGAACATGTCTGAGAAACGGGGTTGGTCGATCCAGGACCAAGACTCACCGTCTGCCGGCCGCGGCGTCATCAGCCTCTGCCAACACTTGGAGGGGTAGTCGAGGCACAAGCGTGATAGGGATGGCCATGTCTCCTGTATCGATGGAGCTGCTGATTGCCCCTATAGCGAGAGCCAGAGGGAATGCTTCTGCCGAGACGCTGATCCGGAGCAAAAATCTTCGAATATTGCTTGAGAGCCCGATTTTAAGTGCGGACGAGGATGGGGCAAAAACGTGACTACCATGATTCGTACCACGGTCACTGAAGCACGAGAAAACATGCTACCACGAAGCATGGCGAATACCCGTTGTATCCCCTCCCATTTCAACCGGGACAAGAACATCTTCTATTTGTGCTTGTTAAGGTCTGGCACTTGGCTCTGAAGGCACTGTGAAATCATTTCATCATCGGAACAATACAGGCGTTTTCGATCGGGCTCTCAGCATGGTCGATCGAGTTCCGGGCGAGGAACGGTGTGATTCTCTGTGTTTCAAGTTAGTTTTGACTCCCTCTAGCACTGTTGAGGATGTGGGGAAGTCGCCGGACCGGCAGGTCGGTATCAACATATTTGTTCTGTACCCACCAACTCTCTGAACCAAAGGCGGAGTTTGCTCTAAGGACTAGAAGAGACGGACTGAGCAAGAATGTTATCAACACCATGAGGCGTAGACTCGATCGCATCGTTTCAGACTGAGAATCGCCGCAAGTATCCCAGTCTATTCTCGACTGGGGTTTTTCTCATCTCCGCCCGCGAATGACCCCAAATGATATTCCTGCCAACCATAAGTGTGGATTATTGCTTAATCGGCTTGATAGAGCTCCAAATATCTCAAGTGATTGCTTTTTAAATGGTATTCTGCGCACTGGAAATGGTTTATTCAAAGCACGGGCCTCAGGCGCTTAACCCGCACATTTTAAAAATATGGCTTAAAATGAACCACCTTCAAAAAGAATAAATACCTAAAGTTTGATAGGAATGAAGTCTAAACTTGTCTCTGGGATTTGCTCAACAGGCAGTCAATCGCCGTGGGCGGATCGCTTTGGAAGAAGCAAGAGTAAATCCATAAGCTCCATGCCCTACATCTCCTATCCATGCTTGAGGGGTGTTTTACAGGTGACTGGTGACTTCAGTGCACCCACGTGGCTCGGCCAGGGCGGAGGCTCGTGCGTCCCAGGGGGTCGCAAAGGGAAGTAGTGCCCCACAATAACCTCCACTACCCAAACGAGTTGAAAGAATTGACCGAATGTTGGCTTATATCCCCGATCATAGCCGTTGGGGGGGGGGGGGGGAAGGTGGTGTCTTCGTGTTGGGAGCAGAGGCATGCTGCATCCAGGCCTTTCCGTCGCGCATTTCAAGGTTCCCACCCGGAGCCAGCATCTCACAGAGCGTGGAATTGCATTGACGCACAAACACCTCATGATATAGCCCAGACACTCCGTTTCAGACCTAATACGGACTGGTGCCTCTAATCTGCATAGGCTGAATTACGTGACCCATTGTGGATTTGGATGATATCTGATCCATACCAGTCCGCTAGCCCTAGGTGCACGCATTCGTGTTTTAGTCGTTTCCCCAGAGATGAGAAATCGTTCAAGGAATCTTGAACTAGTGAGATCAAGATGCTTCTGTGCGTAAGACATCTCGGTTGGTTGCCCCTTGAGGAGAAGCAGTTTGTGGTAGACTGCCACCCCAACCGTTCCGGATCCGAGTCTCTACGCCGAGCTTCTTTCTGGGAGGGTGCCCTCCATTCTCTCCCTACCATGAAACACGGAGACGATAAACCTTAATGTTCGAAGATTTACACCGTAACCAGGGCAAACGAGGAAACCTTCCCTGGTTCCGGCTTGAGGCCAAATCGCCGCTCGCCCTGAGCGCACATGAAGGCACTATCTGTGCTTCGGACGATACAGATACTGTATTGTATTTGGAGCAAGGGACCAACAACAAAGAAGAAAACTTTCGGGGCAGTTCAAACGAAGCAATTCGAGAGTGATCTGTACATCTGAGAACAGGGAGGAAACGGAAACGAAGCAGATACCAAAGTGCGTTTAGAGGAATTTCTCAAGTGTGAGGGACATTATAATCACCGTGCAGGTGGTCCCTCTATTACAACTCGTAGCACGATCTGAGGAAATGAAACGCGGGCGGGAGAGCCAGAACGAAAGTCACCATCACAAGTCCAGCGATGGGGAGCTGATGCTCCGGAGGATCGAGGCACCACCTAAAGGAGGTCAAAAGACAGCCGTACACGAATGCAACGAATGCCAGGAGAGACGTCAGAGCCCAATTGCGCACGGGTGCATTGCGGGCTGCGTTCTCGAAAAGGCGAGCTGCCTGCGAACAAACATTTAACAGACAGTAAACACAATTCGATAGATCGGACTCACGATGTACAAGTAGAGCCCAGGAGATAAGAAGCAAAGTAGAAAGGCCGCAGCCAGACCGGCGAGGGATACCAGGAGAAGCTGGTCGTTAAGCACGCTCTTCGGCGCTATCGCTTGATTCGCTTCCGCAAGTAGGAGAGAGTAGGCGAGGATAATTGATAAAGGCCGGTCAATATCCTGAATCATGGGTCAGCGACAGCAAACGCAAATAGCCAATCACATCTCGCGCACAGTCAAAATCTCAATTAACATCCACCGCTCGGGCTGGTCATCATTTCTCATTTGAACAACTACTACTGGATGGCGGTTTCGAGGTCGAATATTTCTACCGTTGCGGCGACGATGAACATTCTCATGTTGTTGAAGGTCTAGGGAGGTACGCTGGGTCGTTAGACTATATCGGGCACAGGCCGCAGGAAGGGTCTTACATATCTCGCTGAGCAGGAGACCTAGAAAACAGAAGATGCGTCAGTCAGGCGTAGGGTGCCGATCATTCTACCCACCTATTCTAACCATTCGATATGGGACCGGTTGTGTCGCTGAGGAACAGTCGAAGAGGGACGTCGGGATCACGAACCGGGGTCAGGGTACCGTGCTTACCTCTATTCTCTTCAATTTCAGCCAGGAGGCGAGCGCATTCTTCTGGTGTCCATGGGGTTAGCGTCTCGTTTCCTGCATCGTCAAGTCGTAGGGAGGCTGCTTAGTTCAGGTTTGGATTTTGACCGTCAGGGATGGGAGGGCCCTTACCCGGAATCCGACTGCACGTGAGCCTCCCAATCAGTCCGCGTTCGGCGGAAGCATCGACTTTGGTCGGCGGGAAACAACATACGTGGTACCAATACTGATACAGAACCAGGATTCCTATCCAACAAGTCCCAAAAATCCTTAGGTGAAGAAGAGAGCCTGCTTTGGAATTGGAAACGTACTGAAGCAATCCCCGTTACGGCATGGTGGAGTCACACCCAGAATCGCGTATGTCACATCTTCAGCCCAAACTATCTCGTAATCATCACTGCGCACAAGGTAATAACTGGCCATCCTCTCGTTTGTGAACCAGATAACAATAGTAACACTGTCGCGCAGATTTAATGCTTCCAGGCGTTGGTGTATCTCATGTGTAACGAGTTGAAGAACTGCTGCATTGTCAACGTCTCGGGGATTGACTGGCGTGAGAACGTCACTCTCAGGGTTGTGGTAGTATTTGTCTCCGTTATTATGGGGGATCTCAATCCACGGTCCACTGGAGTACAAGGATTCGGCCAAAATACCCTGGGTTCAGAGGAAAGAAGTTTATATACGCACGGAAGCTGTTGTTGCTCAGGTACTATGGCTTCTTGACGACGTCTTTGACGTGGGTGGTGTGTGCTTAGTCAGCGCAACGGGTAAAGTAAGCCGTGTCACTCACCCCCGACGGTGTTCTTGAAGCGTGGAAGGAAGCACAGGATTAAGGATAATGTCCATGAGTACAAGGGTCCTCTGCTCGGGGTGGGGGCTTGTAGGTCTGAGCTCTGTTTTTAAATGGATGGGGTCGGTGCGCGGCAGACGGATGACGGGGCACTCGCTATGTTGAATGATCTGACGCTCGGAATATATAAATCCCTACAGTTTCTACATAGAAGAACAGATGCTGTTCGAAAGACCGCACCCAACAAGTGCAGTGGAATGGAGAGAGCAAAACGACGTAGGAACACCTGGATGTTGTGTGTGTGGGGCGCCAAATTCCCTCAATTGTGCGGCCTGAGCCCACCTCGAAGTGGGTGCAATCGGGGGGGGGGGGGGTTTTCGCGGTGAGTCCACCCTGACCTCGTTTTTCCTCGTGGTGCGTATTTGAGTGGGAAAAAACCTTACCTCGACCTTGAGGAAAGCGGGATACCTCGTCGACAGTCTCTGACTCTAGGGGGCAACCCGGAACTGAGCTGAGCCGGCTCGGCTTCCGACATGCTCGTTGTACCCTTCAATACATTCTGCTAGCCGAAGTGCACGTTTGGCGTTGCCAACGGTGAAAGGCATGGGTTGACGAACGTCGAGGCCAAGATCGGATGTGGTCACATACCTCTGGCAAACACATTATAGACGTCGCAACGACATTCGGAATACAGAACCGGCGCAGCCAGGTAAAGGGAGTACAGCCTTGTCGGACCACGACTAGCACACTCTTGGGACGGCCGGAACTTCGCGACGTGTCACGCTAAATGTTCACGTGATGACAGGCACCGAACATGAAAGGGTCACCACCTGGTCACATTCTAGGGAACCCGGCGACGTCATATCATCAAGGAGTCTCAGAGTTTCCTCACTGGCTGTATCACTACAGACATGAGGAGTATTTCCAACCCGCCCTCCGCGTCAGCCACCCGGATCCGGTGGCACTGGAAGGTTTCGACGTGATTCCAATGCTCTCCCATTTGCACTTCTTTGGAGAGAATTAGAGCCGTGACCGACGCTAATGTCACACTCGGTGCTCCCCACACAGCAAAACCAACGAAGCCCCCAGTCCCAATTCAGCGGTACTGGTCGCACATGCCCCGAGCACCTGCATGTATAGTCAATCTAGCAATGATGCACGGCATTCTTCCCATTCCCCGGTAACCTCGAGCACTCCGATTTCAATTGTGTCGTCACCTTGCGGGGATCCGAGTGCTTCGAGAAGCGCAAGCCCCGGAATCCTTCTGATTGTGGGCTCAGAGGACGAGAACTCGAGTAACCGCCCTCAGGGAGAACGTAGCATTCCACTCTGGATATTGAATGGGCTGCGAAGAGAAAGACGCAGCCCAAAGGTCAGTGGTTGGCACCGGAAACTAAAGCGCTGCAGCTTACGCTGGAGAGGAGCTAGCCAACGTCCAGACGAAAATAAGTTGCATTTCCTTGAAGGTAGCCTTGTTTACAGGACTGTGTGCTTGACCGAACGTGTTAGGAGGCGCTAAAGGCGGAAAGACGTGAACGGTGGGGCGCTAACACATACACTGGCTGATTGTAGCGATTATTCGGTGAGGGAGAACTGGGAGCAAGGTCAGAAGAGTCTTGCGCATCAAGGCCTAAGCCACGAGGACAGATTTGGATCCTATGGCTCCTGCCTTGGCGAGAGCTCGGGGGTGGGGGTGTTAGTGACTTATCGACATCGGGGAGTACGGTCGGTCCGGATTGAAATCCTTAGTCATGCGGAACGTCGTAGCCGCCACAAATCCCTTCCACGAAACATGATAAGGACCAAGATTTAACGCGATAGGTTCGAGATATTTAAGAACAAGCAGTTACGTCTAAGGGAATCTAGTTGTTGGACGCCGTTTGGGGACACATCACGGAGGGGACTGTCTCGAAGAAGAATGATGTTCACGCGACACGGCCACTGAGCGACAGGACCTAGAACTGGGAATGCGGTTAAGCTAACCACAGGTTCTTCAACAGGACGATATCTTTTACAATTGGGAATCTCCAACGACTCGCGGTCATAACTGCCAACGCGTTGGAAAGTTCGAACGAATCTAAGCTAGAGAAATGGGTTGATTGGTAGTGCTGCGATTGTGGGGCCAAGGGCCGCTAGTGAGAGTAGGACGGAATTGGGGGCATCCTATCAGTAATCGATTAAACAGTGCAAGCAGAAGGAAAGATGTGGCGTAGATTGCCATAGCCTGAGGGAGTGTAAAGTTGAGAGGTACAGGGAGCAAACCCGATCTGAAGCTCCCAACCGACATAATCCAAGAACTCTGAAAGACAATGCAGTTTTAACACGTCAGATCTTTACTAAAGAAGGGGCGGGAGGAAGTTGAAATCATACAATATCAGATGCAGAGTCGAATCCCGATCGATTGTGGCGTTCATGCACGGTGAGAGCCCGGGACAGACTCGAGCTCGCGGTCACAACCAGCGGATTTGGCCCTTCGACAACGATGACAATAACGCCAGCAGTATACGAATGAGAACAGTTAGCGAGACGACATAAATAAGGCTGAGCTCGGTGACAAAACGATGAAAATCAGCCCAGCTGTTTCTTCTTGTGATGGTAGAGACGAACCAGGACTGCCAACCAGAACCATTCACTGCATTGTTCTTCAAAAAAAAAAAAAAAGAAGGCCAGTGGCGCTGGAAAACCACACGGACATTCCATAGTTCGGTTATACGGTCGGATTTGGGGCACGATAATGTTAGGAAGAGAATGTCGAGAACCCGCAGAATAAAGTTGGGGCGCTGGCCGTTTTTTGAACTCAGCATGTCCTTGATTACGATCCAATCTTGGTCCGGGAAGGCTATATCTATTGATATGGCGAACGCGTGCTGCGGTCAAAATAGGTTAGAAGGACGTTTGGTTGCATTTTGGGGGTACTGACTAATGCTGCCCCATAACCTTGCTGGAAAGTTTAATTATTAGACTGAATTTCAAACCGTCCGGAGTCATCAATTACTTACCGAAAGTGGCTGCCCTGCAGCTCAAAGGTTCGCCGGAGGCTGCGTGAGCATCGATCAGCTATGGCGGAAACGAAAATGGGCCTTAGAAATTCCAAACCAACAAAGCCCTCCAACGTTCGGAGATGATCACGGCACTCCTGTGCGCCATAAGGAAACGTTGAACCAAGAAAAATCATATCATCTGCGAAAACGATGCGTCTGGACGCGAGTGTGGTTTGACGTCCGGAGAAATGGATTTACCAGCACAGCCGTGAGGGAAAATGGTGATCAACACGTTTTCGGAAGCTTCATCTAGTGGCAGGGAAATATTCTTGATGAGTCCAGAACTCGGTGGTCAGGGTAGCCCCCGGACAATCTGGAAAGTCGAATGTTCGGATTAACCTCCGACCTAGGAGACCGGCGAGTTCACTTACTGAGATCATCCAGTGTTTCGAACCCCACAAGTCCTAGATCCCGCATACAAACATTGTGTAGCCAAAGGGTACGTCGAAAACGACTATCCACGAAGTAATATTCGTCGCTAGCTCTCGGAGGCAACGTGCATGGACACCTCGAGCTCGAAGATTGCTGATTCTTCCCTCGACCTAGCTCCATGGGAAGGTCATGAGCGCTTAGTAGCCATCGCTCCGTAGACCGAACTCGGACGTTTGTTTGCGTCATAATGCGACGCTGGTCGTGTTGGAAATAGGTGTCCCCCTCCGGGTTCACGTATTCTGCCCACCCCGAGTCGATATGCTCATACCTGTGCCGGACACGAAAAGTTAGTGTTCACCAGTCCTATTGTCAAAGATTCAATCCAGCTTACTTCGGAGCAAGGTGTGGTTTGCGGGAACGAGGTCGATGCGGTTCCACTCTGGGCCGAGCTCAGGCTGATTCATAACAAGGAAAACTTACGCCCTGACAGGGCGGTCGTATCGGGAGGAGCGAGAGTATAGTGGGGACTGATTACAAGCCTGATAAGAAAAATTGTCTCGAGAATATACAGGAGTCTGAGAAGTCCGCTTACTGAGATGACCCCGCGATTCCCGGATCTCGCATGCTTATATTGTGCAGCCCAAAGGGATTTCGGAGACGGTGATCCACGAAATATTATTCGACTTTGCAGGTCGATGGCTGTTTGTGGTAGCGAGGAGACAGGCCTCGTCCTTTACGACTTTTGGATCCTTTGAACGACCTCGCTCAATGAGAACGTCATGAACGCTCGGTCGAAGGAACTGGAGCTCTGGTTTGCGTTACGATTAGACGTTGGACATGTTGGAAATAGGTGTCCCCCTCGGGGTGCCAATGTCATCGATAAGCCACCTGCCGTTCCACGGCGCCAAACGGGTGAAAGTATGGTGATAAATTCAGTACCCGAATGCTTTTCAGAGGACAATTTTGAAGTTCCCTTTCTTCTGAGAGTGCAGTATTCGAAGACGCCTTGAAGGCGGTGCAGCCGAGGCGAGGTCAGACCGTGACGAACTCTAGCCCAAAGCCCCGCTAATTGTTAAAGAATTCCAATTATTTCTGGGGTTGTGAGTAGCGACGGAAACAACCCCAGAAGAAACGAACTCACGATGGTAGCAGGCTGGAAAGGTGGGTGAGACCGTGTTTATGACTCCACGCATTCCTTTGCGCTCCAAGGATCGGTCGAACTGGGCGGCGTCAGGTCGTCTAAAGAGTCGTTGAAACTTAGCACCATTTCTGATATCACAGAAATTCTCTCACCGGTGGCTCCATTTCCGAGGAATCCTTTCAATTCGTCCTCGGTCCAGTAGATTTGTGCTACGGGAAGTTCTCCACGTGACTCCGGCGTTCTCCGGAGTCTAGATGTGATTGATCAGGAAAGTGCGGGTTTTAGTGGAGATGAAAGAAGCCCTGGCGGGGCCACTCACCCAAGAAGCCATCCGGTCCGAGGATGCCAGGCCCAGCTCAACGGTACTGGCCGCACGGGCTCAGAAGACATGCCTATTGGTATGATCGATGCAGCATTGTTGTACGGCATTCTTCCCATCTTCAGGGACAAACGAACTTCGTAGTGTCGTCACCTTAAGCTTGCGCGGACCCGAAGGCTTCGATGAGAGCAGGTGCGGCCTGTTCCAAAATCCTCCCCGGTCCAGGTTTAACAGGAGTGACAGCTCTCAATCGAGCATGGTGGTAATACTTTATCCCCTTCTGGGACGAATGCGAAATTACCAGCCAATCAGAGGGATAGGGCTATGGGGTGAGGAACAGGGGGCGTAAGCCTAAGCGTGCCTCGTTGAAAGGAGGGCCTCTTACGCCGAAGAGATGGGGGTTACTTACACATAGACAGGCTGATTGTATCGGTTGTTGGTTGAAGGCAACACAGGGACCAGAGCGAAAGGACCTTCCACAACAATAGATTACCAACTAATGGGTTCGAGCGCACCTAACACATCACGAGTTACCTTGGCGCATGATTGGGAGGTTGTATCCTTGTAAGGCCGAGATCTGTCTCTTCGCCGGAACGGCGTACGGTATCGGTGGAGAGGAGGTAACTTTCCTGACGACTCGTGGATCCTTTGAGAGCTCGATGAGACGTCCATGGCAGTTGAGTAGACTCCTCGGTCGAATGAACTCGAATACTGGCTTGCGTCACGATTCGACGTTGGACGCAAGCCGTGGAAGTAATCTTCAACTTGCATAATATAGGCGCTCTAAATGATATGGAAACGGTGGAGTGAGCTGTTGTCGTCATTAGCCTCCGAGAACAAAAAAAATGTCCTACGATATCTGGAGCAGTAGCAAGGCGATCTCTGGAATGAGCTTGATGAAGGATGAGGCCTTGAAGACGATCCAGGCGAGGTGAAGTCAAACCGTATTGATTAATGTGACGAACTCTCGCTGAAAGGATTCGGAATTGGCGTCAGCACCCATTTCAACCTGGAACAAGTCGCACCCACATACCGATCATAGCCCAAAGCCTCGCTAATGGTCAAATTGTCTGATTAGCCCGAAATTTGGATGTAGTCCTGGGATTAGGGCTTACCGATGGAAACGACTCTGTATGGGACATGCTCGTTATGGTCGCAAGCTAAAGAAGGTGGCCGGTACCCCATTATTTGCCTCATTTGACTACCTGATCGATCCACTTACTCTTGAATCTTCCCAAAATGCTCGTATACTCGGCGCATTCTTTTGCGCTCCAAGGGCAGGTGGAGCCTGGTGACGTCAAATCGTCTAAGAAGCCGTCAAGAATCCTGAGTTAACGCTGGTCCTCTCATCAAAAGAAATTTTCTCACCGATGGCCCCATGTCCCAGGATTCCTTTCAACTCGTTCACGGCGTCAGCCCAGTAAATCTGGTGGCAAAGGAAGTTTTCGACGTGATTCCAGTACTCTCCGGTTAAAGCGGATTCTAAACAGAAAACGAAGTTGTGATTGAACAAGAATGTCACGGTCAAGAACGGGTCACAATCGCGTCCGGAAGGGAACTCACTCAAGAAGCCGTCTGTTTCGAAGGGGTCCAGCCCCAAGTCAACGGTACTGGTCGCACGTGCCTAAAAGACCTGCCGGTTTGTATGGTCGACATAGCAATAATGCACGGCATTCTTCCCATCTCCCGGTATATTCAAGTAAATTTCAATTGTGTTGTCCCCTTGGGCGGATCCAAGTGCTTGGAGAAGGGCGGTTGCAGCCTGCTCCAAAATCCTCGCTGTGGTAGGGTTCAGCGGGCTAACTGGAGTAACCGCTCTCAATCGAGGCAGGCGATAATACTTATCGCCTTCAGGATGAACATGCATTCCCACCCCTGATTGAGAATGAGACTGTGGTGAGAAACACGCGGCGTAACGACGGATCAGTAGTTGAGCGCTTGCGTCCCGAACAAAGATGCAGCTCACGCCGAAAAGGAGGCAACCCGCGTCCAAGCAGGGATGAGTTGAACTTTATTCATAGCAACTGTGTTTGCGGTACTGTATGTTGGATCAAACACGTTAGGCACGCCAAACGCAAAAGGGCACAAAAGCGTGGTGCTTACACATAGACTGGCTGATTGTAGCGATTATTCGCTGAGGGGAGGACCGGGACTAAGGTGAAGGGACCTGGCGTACCAAGGACTACACCTCTCCGCACAAAGTAATGTAAACCTGACAATGTTCACGCGTACCAACGAGTCCCAGCACTGCTTCACTAAATTGGAAGGCAGGGAAATCGTAAACACACGTCCGATTCATCTCTTCATATTGCTTGCAAAGCAATGTCTCAGACGAAGGGGATGATTGAGGGATTTACACACCGCAGACCGTTTTGACAGCAGTAACCAATGGATTTACAGAACGAAACTCGTAGGCATGAGACCTGGGTATCTTTATATTCTGCTTATTTTCATTGAGGACGTCACTCCAGCGATTATTAAAAGCGAGTGCCTAAAGTCACTCACACGTCTAATCCCCCGGAACCCTCTGGTCGATGAACCGAAGGACTCCAAAAACCAGAGGTAGAGTCAGAGCGAGCAAGACCGATAGGAGACTTGTCATGGAAGGGAGGGATTCAGAGGAGGCAAGGGTAGAGGGGAGAAGGTTCAGAAGAGCCAGGTAGACTCCGAGGTCGAAGGAAAGGAGGCCAAGAATGAGCAGGCCCTTCAGCTGGTTCCTTTGTCCAGCTTCGAAACCGATCGCTTCCTATGGATCCGACACTGGTCAGCTTAGTTATCGGTTCGGTTAAGACGACTTACAACGAAGCCTTGAATACCAGGGTAGAGAATCCCGAGTGGAAGGGCGATGAGTGATGCAGCGAAACCCATGGAAAATAGGCGACCCTGGAAAAGCCTGCCTCCACTCGATTGTTGTATCACTCCGACGAGGAGCGTAGAGTACACAAAAAGGCATACTTCGGATATGCTCAGGTCCTGATGTGTTTGAAGTCAGTAAACCAAACGACATCATGCGGACCTCCTCAATCACGTACATGAATAAATCGCGGGGCGAATTGTCCTAACCAATCTAATACTCCAAATTCAACAAGCTGCCTCCTCCCAACAAGGTCGACGGGGCCGCGCAAACGCGCTCGTGTACCCCGTGCAAGCGGTCCGTACCTAATCCAGTGTTGATGGGTGGCTAGGAGGGATAGTCAATCTACGGAAGAACGCCATACGAAACAGACAAACTTACTGATCATCCTCCACAAACGCCCTGTACATAGATCGTTAGCAGGAGCCAAAGTATAACCCCGAAATAACCCTTACCGACATATGCCTTTCGATACCCACCACCATTAATCGCTATGAACGAGTCGTGAGCGCTCTAACTTTCTTCCATGAGCGAAGGAGGTTCCTCACCTCTAACTGTGTCTAAAGCGACAATTAATTCTTCACACCGTTCGGGTAGAAAGGGTGTTAGGTGGTGATATCCTGTACATGTGTCAAGATATCCCAGTCAACACATGGGGGTTTCTACTTGAGCGTCGATGAGGCCCTTACCCGGAATCCGGCTCAAGAGTAGGGTCCCCACGAGACCCTCTTCGGCAGGTACGTCATCCGGGGTTCCCTCTGGATACTGCTCGACGTGTGCCCAATAATGAGGGAGAAGGCGGGACGCTTCATCGACCAAAGTCAAAGTTTCAGTAAGGACGGAGACAAACGGAGATGGTAACGTACGGAGGTATTCCTGGTCATGAGGATGGTTGATTCCGAGGTCGGCCCCAGCTGCTTCATGGGTCCAGAAAATGCGGCGAGCCCCGTGGTCTATCATATAGTAGTAGACGACATCTTCTCGGATTGAGAGGATAGATATTTGAATGTGGACTGCCGCAGCCTCGGGAGGGAGCTCCTGGATGAGTTGATTGGCGTTAAGCAGTAAGCGCTCAGAGGCGCCAGGTGCCCGTGGGTCAAGCCGAGTGTGCAGCCTGGCTTGAGAGTGGAAGTAGTAGACGTAACCCGAGGGATTGATGAATTGGAACCATCCATGAGGGAGCTCACTGAGCGGATTTGAGGGCGCTCGGGTCAATCAAGAATCGATCTTATAAACAATGTGGCTTACATAATCCCTGGATTGTTAACGGCGCCGACGTTGGGGTTGTCCCTGACGGTGATTGATTCGATAAGCAGAAGACGCGGGTTGAGGGGAGAGGTTCAACGTACTCGTGAGCCGCCGCTAGTTCGAGTGGAGGAAGAGCTGGTTGGGACATTTTTTACTAGTAGCGGAGTGAGATTGTACTGCGCGAAGAAGCAGAAGAAGGAAGGGGGACTCTATGTAGGACACCGGGGGACCAATCAGTCTCGAATAGAACCTATGCCCTTTTTATGTAGTACGCGTGACTATCGTTACGGTCACACAGCTGGACTGAAACGCAACCTCACCAACCCCAGTGCGAGGAGGATACATGTGCACGGGTTCTGAGAAGTGCGGACGCGGGCATTAGTTCGTATGAGGCAGGGCGAAGCATAAAATCTCGGGACTACTGTTCTATGCTCTCAATTCGTACGAAGTCAACAAGCAGAAACCTACACACACTCACATCCATTAATTATAATGCAAAGAAGGCGTATCGGTTGGCTGACTATTATGCTTATCTTGGTCCTACTCCTCGAAGCAGTGGGACCAAAGCCCCTTTTCTCTTCTCCTCTTCGCCTTTTCCCCCCACTTTCTGTGAAAATTTCTCCTGAGAAAAGAATGTCACTGGCGAGAGAAGTGGTGACAATGTCTCTGATACACAACGCTTCCCTCCCAAAATGCTGTAAGACGGACGAAAGTGAGGCGAGACATCAGAGAGGCACCTTTGAAGGCTGGTTTAGTCTCGAACTAGCGTTGTTCGATGATGTCTTGAACACGGTCGAGGAGAGGTGGAGTAGGCGATGATCGACGAACGGGTTTGAAGCTGAGCAATTCGACATCCTTGCGGCTCGAACATGAACCAAGTCGCAGCCTCGCAGGAAGTATTCTCCAAAGTCTCGATCCTTGTTAAATCGTTTCGTGAGCAAGCTATGGGGTTCCCTCTGGGGTGAAGGCTTACCAGTTAGATCCACTCGGTATGGCAAATGCTCGTTATGCTCGCTAGCTCAAACCGGATTAGTGACCTGGTTGAACACCAAATTTAACCACTTATCCCTGAAATTTTCTGTAACGCTCGCACGTTCGGGCCACTCCTTCACGTTCCAGGGGCGGGGGGAGCCAAGTCACCGTAAGCGATCTTCAACGTGTCTAGAACCCAGGTCAGCGTCCGTTTGCACGTCACGCAGAACTCCCTCGTCCACGCCTCCCATCAACGATTCATTTCAGCTCGTCCGTCAAAGTAGATCGATGGCATGGGAAGTTTTCGACTTCACTTCGGCATTCGCCGGTTAACTCCGATTCTAGACAGAAAAAAAGAACGGGACCGATGTCAGCCCCACCGCGCGCAATCAGAAACATACATGACGGTCATTCGGGAATCTATCCGAATCGAAGGGTCCCAAGTCCACTTCATCGGTACTGGTCGAACGCGCCCAGACGATCTATCTTTGTATGACCGGTATGGTCCTCGTGCTTTGGTATTTTCCAAGCCCGTTTTATGGCTCTTGTGCCCTCGAGCTGAGACAGATGTATTGATCAAGGCGGTGCGGTCTGCTCTCCACCACCAAGTCAATGAGATTGGCGCAAGTTAACCCTCGATCACGCCAGGCGGTCGTAGTTGTACCCCTCGGGAGGCGCGCCACGCTCCCATTCGGCTGCGGAAAAAAGGCAACGTTAGAAGGACGGGAGTTACGAGTTGTGTACGAGTTGCCGAGACGGCGCATCAGTTGAGCCGACTTTCAAGGTGGCCCGCCGTAAGTTGGAGTTCGTGGGAAGGAAACTTTGTTGGTTGCCCTGTGATTCATCTGATGTGGAGCTAAACGCAAAAGGAGGGCGAGGGTAATGTTACGATTGTCGGTTGGGGGCAAGACGGGTACCAGAGTGAAGGACCTTCCACACTAATGGGCCCGAAACCTGGTGAATAGGATGATCAGTCGTGGTCTTGCGAGGTGAAAATTGAATGCGTGACACACTTAAATGAAGGCAGAAGGCATTTGCGCAGCCATCCATTTGGTTCCGTGTGGCGTATCGCGTAACTTGGAGCAAAAGGCCTAAGGCAGAAACTCGTTGCTTATTAGTCCAAAACCTGGGAGACATTCCGCCGAACGAACCTCGTGGTCCAACAGCCGATCCTGTTCGCCGAGTACACTCACGCCGCCAGGTTCCGGGATATGCCCGACCCAAGATGGTCAGGCAAGTCTTCGGCAGATGGCTTCCGGATTCTTGTGAGACGCACTGTCCTGATGTGCATTGCGAGACAATTTTGGATGATGTCCATGGGCTTTGTCCCATGTCCTAACACGTCGTAACAGCCGGTCATTTCCTCAGAACGATAGATAGAAAAGTGGCTGGACAAAACCGACCTGGTGCCCAGACATGTAAGTCTAATCACGGGGAGGGTGGGATGAGGGTGTGGTGATGAGTGCCTTATTCGATGACGTCGACCAGCAAAGATTGGCCGGTAGAGATAACACGCACCATTGGCGCATGGGTCCTTCTGCTTAGAACAAACGGTGCCTGTCCGTTTTCCATGGTCGCGAGTAGACTTCTATTCACGGCGAAAATACCGCATTGTGATAGGAACCAGCGAATCGCAGGGGGGCACTATGTGACCGAGTTGGGAGTACATTTATGACTCAAAATAATGCTGTGGGCTGGATCGACAGTCTCTGAACCAGACTGTCTGAGGGCACTGCACGGCTGTTCTCGGCCGACTCGCAATACTCCCTACCCTTTACGTGATCGATGACAGTAGTGTCGTCCTTCACTTGTAATTTAGGCCACTGATAGTGGATTCGGTTCTAGACCTGTGTCCCAAACCCCCCGATAATGAGGTCTTTTCTGAGGGACGGCGGAAATTTCGCAGGCAAAAAGCCTTGCAGGACTACTCTGACATTCTGGTGAAGAAGAGAAGGAGATGAAATATAATCAAATTTGTCGTAGTTCATTGGATAGAAGCTGGGAAATGTGAATGAGGCCGAATTGCCTTGAAACGTGCCCGCGGCTTACAACTCGGAACAGTGAACCCGAAATTTGGGCCCACTCTTCATCTTTGCTCCATGAAATACCCAAAAAGGGCAGTTGCTAATTTTGCAGGAGACTGTGGGCGAATTATGAAAGGATTGCATGTGTTTCGCTTGTTCCACCTTCGAACAAAGCCAGCCGGCGAAACCCGCCATTTTTCGCCAAAGACCAGTTTTGAGACGATTTCAGAACCTTGGAGATGACATTAAAATCCTCGTGCATTGAGCTGCCAAGTACTGTTAAGCATCTAGTGCAAAAAGAATCATCGACTCAGGTAAGGTAAGTCTGGCTCGGCGTTCGTGTGAGTCGTTGTAGACGGTTATAAGCACTCCATCAAGCCAAAGCAAAGTAACGCCGTGGTACTTTTGCGTTCAATAAGTCCCGATAAAAGCAAGATTCTCGGAACGACTGTTAATAGCTGGGCAGTTCGCTCGGGTGCAGCGCGGAGCCCAGCAAGGTGAGTAAAAGTCTTCAATTCCGCCAAGATCTTTCCCCAAATCCAGCAGCTCCCTCGGCTCCGCTACAGAAAAATATAGCCACCTGGAAGGCTAAGCTGAACGGTCACAGGACGAGCGTTCTCCGGAGTTCTGTCGCACCCCCCGTGTCACAAAAGAATCATCCCTTCTCCGATATGAAGGAAGCACGCACTCTCTCCTCCGAAGGAGAGATAAACACGTTGAAGCCGGGAGTGCGTTGGCCCGTCGGATGGTTGACCTAGCTGGCCAACATGTGAGTCAGTTCGGAAGGAGATTCCCGGATAGGAGACCCAGGTCCCTCGTACCTCAGACTTGGTCCGTGCAATAGCTGGGCCAAAGCTCGGATGGCTTGAGGCAAGAAAACTAGGTCCGGACATGGGGTTGCAATGGTCGGTTCGAACATGTTCATACGATCTCGCCCAAGTGAACGATCCTCGATCCTGGAGATAATTCGGGTGAACGCCCGGTAGGATGGAAGAAGGAGAACGGGGATTGAGCGGGAAGCCCACTCGCGCGCACGACGGCAGGCTGGGGGGGGGAGGTAAATCAGTCGAGAGTCAGATCTTCGATTCGCACGGAGGATCTCCATGGACAAGCCTCAAGCCGACGTACTACGTAAACAACAGTCGAGCGCTTCCACCGTGGCCAAGTCCACAACCCCAATGATCGGAGCCCACTCACAGTATGGAGTAGGAAACCAGATGGGCGGGACTGGTCATGCTGGTTCGTCCACAAAATTCATATGGTCCGCCGCCGAGTCTGGCAAAAGGGATTTCGCAACACTGAGAATGGCCACTTCCTCAAGCCTCACTCTGATCTCACCTTCTCGCGATGAGCGCAAACTGGAGCTTGAGGCATCAAAATTGCATTCGTTGGTAGGACATGCGTTTTCTTGCCCCTGGTGCCTGTTCTCATTCCCCAGCAATCGCTTCGAATCGATACGGATGACCTCAAAATATTTGGGCGCTCTAGCAGTAGAGTGCTCTAGGGGAGCAGGGAATCTTCTACGGAGAAAATGCACTGCCTGGCCGCGTCGACGTCACAAGCGGAGTTTGCCCACATCGACAAGTTATTGGGTTTGTCTGCTCGCTTGGAGAAGCCAAACACAGCTCTCTCCATTTTATTATGCGATTCTTTATATATGTATCTCATCGCCTCAGCCACTGTTGAGTTTGCGACTTGCGGGGCCACATCCGGAGCTCTGCGAATGGACAGAAGGTTTGAGCACTTGTCAAGTTCGAGCGATGCTCAGGAGCCTGAACTGACAGTACACGGTCTCTTATGAGATCGGCTAGCTGCTGGAAACGTTGTGGGACGTGGCAAATTTTGTGTCGATTATCGTAACTTGCTCGCATTATTTTGTTATCCGGGACTTGGTAACGTGGGGTTAACAATTCCTGTCCCGTAACCCTGTGCAAAAGCTGTTCTTTCATCTACGGGGGAAAACGTATTATAGAAAATTTGCTGTCTTCTGGATCGGCTTGGGCCATAAAAGCCTCACGGAACTCGAGTAAGACCGTCAGGTTTGCAACCTCCCCCACCCCCACATCCTCTCCCTCTACGCTCGTCTAGCCAATTCTTGCGCAAGTCCGCCTCTCCTTCTATCCTCTGAGATTCAAGGCTTCAATCGACTACGGTCGGTGTTGCTGTTCGTCTGGTGACATCCGGAGTATAATCCTTAGTTAACTCACCATCGCCCCCAGTCGCAGGCTCGACATCCTCCAGTCGCGTGACAGGCTCCTCAGCTTTCCCGCTCCCCCATGCATCGACAAACCCGCCATTCCATATTGCCTTCGATAGGGGCAATGTGGCACGGGCGGGCTGTCAATGCATGGGGGAGCGGGTGAGCCCAGGAGTCTGCTGAACGGGGCCTCTGAGAGAGAGAAAAAAAGAAGAGACCAGTTCGTACACTAAGAACTTTCCACTACGTCGATGGCGGACTACACTTACCAATGTTCCTTAGTGCGTCGTTTGGCCGGGAGCTTCATCGTGCTCGATAGCATCCGGTTCATGCTGGAATAAAAAAGGGGGCTATACGAACCCTAAACAGAAGGTGCGCAGAATGCCTGAGGGAGTAAGCGAGCACCTGTCTGGGACCTAATCGTCGTTCGCAGGGCGCGCAATAACCTATCAATGTCCACCCGTTCACTGATTGCTGTCCGGCCGGTCACGGTTTCCCTCGACAATGTGTAATCGAGGAACGCCCCCTTGGATACTCCCTTTGTTCTCTCTTACGACGTGGACGCTCTGGTCTGCACTGAACGTCGGCGATGCACGCATTGCGGCTGCTTAATGGATTCACCTAGCCGACGCGTGATGGCTTCCTATAGTGTGGCGGTCGCCCCAATCGTCTCATTAGGTAGTACCGTGTATCCACAGATATATTGTTTCATTGTTCTACACCAGGAGGCGGCGATTAATTAGTCGTTAACTCCTATAGCCTGTAAAACTTCCTTGATCTTGGCGTTCAATTCGAAATGTCCTAATCCCCCAGTGTAACTTGTGAGATAAGCGGTGCCTACGCTGTCGCTTCAATGAAGGGATCTCACCCTCAACGACATCACTCAAATCGATGTCCTCGATGCCTTCTCTTTCGACGGGGCGGAGCCCTGCCATATCACTCCACCCACCCCCTCCCAAGACCTCGTGCAAGCGTCCCACTCCAGCGAGGACAAGATCCGTCGTACAGTACGCATTCACTAATCGTCTTCAGAGCGAAAGAGGAACTACGTCAGCCATTCCACGTAAGGTCAGCAGGGATATCGAGCGGGCGGACCTCGACACGGCACTTCGAGCCTTCTTCCACTCCGCATCGCTCGGAGCAGCCGGAAGAGAAACAAAGATTGCTGTATCGACTAATGGCGATGCATTCGACGTCGAATCTTCTGCGAGGGTGGTTAGGGCTTCGAATAATGTGAGAGCACCCAGTGACACTCCAATCTGATGTTCCAGATAGAAAGCGATAGACATGAGTACATGGCGTTTGGCAAACAGAATGGAAAATTCTACACACGAGGACGACCGGTCTTTGGCCTTGAATTTTCTTCTGGAGAACGTCTGCTAGCAGCCGACCGGCTTTCTTTGCTCGATCCTACGATCAACTGATCAGTTTGCCCATTCTATACAGAAATCCCCACTCGCAGCTTTGCTTACACATGCACGGATCCATTCATTGTCCACGACCATACCTGCATTGTGGACAAGGGATCTATCAGAGGCGTCCAGCTTCTGCGTAGACCAACGTTCCCTCACCAGTCGTTTGATAGATGCTCATTGGCAAAGCCACAACTCCGTAGACTGTAGAAAGGGCGGCGCGCTTGATTATTTCTCCCTTTATTTTGCCTTTGACTTTGCCGAGCAATTTGTTCATGACCCAGCTGTGGAGCGTTCGCCCAGCGCTTAGCATTTCTAGGAAAGAAAGGGACAATCCCTTAGTGCGATCCAAGTGCTTGGGCTTTAGCGCTCTCTAAATTACCCTTGGGGGAGTGGTTCAAGATGAAGGTGTCCCTCCGTGGGGACGAGAAGACCTCGGTGCATGCCCGAAGATTGTCAATTGCCTCAGTCTCCTTCTCAATGAGCAGACCCGGAATAATGATAGTTGCCTGTTGGTGTATGGATAATGAGTAATTTTGTTGCCTAAGAGGAGAGACTGTGTGCATACGACTAGACTGGGGGCCTGTGGCTTCTCAACCGATCCCACGTTCCTCGCTTGAGAGATGGAATCAGGGTCAGTGTCTTCTCCTCCCCCCACGATCTGAATGAAGTCGAATACGTCTACGCCTGCCCATCTCTTGTTAACACGCAGTCCCGCTAGCCCTCCCCCTGTCAAGCCGAAGAGGGTTCCCAACACGATGGGAGCCGAGCCCGCAGTCAAGAACGGCAGCAACGGCAGCAATGCTGGGGCGGCTAAGCCTCCAGTCATCCCAATCGCTACTCCACCGATGATTACACCCCCGACTGTTGCAGCGAGTCTGCCCCATTTGCCTCCCCAGCCTTCCTCTTGCTCTTTCCGAGCAGCCTCGCTCTTGGCTTTCATCTCGGCATTCTTGAGTTCGGTATAGATGCCTTGGGAAACGTGATCTTCTGCTGCCAGGAGATGCTCATGTGGGATTTGGAGGAGGGAGAGCGAGTACCAGAGGAGCGCTCGGGTAGCAGGCGTGTAGTTTAGGGCTGCTGCTGGATTTTCTTTCTTCGCTTTAGATGAGGCAGCCGAAGGGAGAAGACAGGCACTGAGCAGGGCCAAGACTGTAGCGTGGTGCTCTGAGGGAGGGATTGCATGGGTGAAGTGTGAAACGTCGAGAGGGGTTGGATTTAAAGGGAGACCGTCGAGTGGGGAGTTCAACTGCAGTGAGAAAAGCGGGTTGAACTCGGAGAATTGGAGCTTCAGGCGCTGGTCACTTACCTTAAGTGACATGGATTCAAGCCATCTATTCCCTTCCTCCTGCCACCACCCTTTGCTGTCGGACCATTTTGGTGGATCGAGGACAGCGGCTTTGGCAGAGATTAGGAACGGGAATGCATATTCCTTTGGTAGTCGTCCTTCTGAGTTGTTCGAAAAGCCTTGAACGTTGCTGAGAGACATCGAAGAAGATGGTGGAACAGAGAGTTGGTTGTGTTCGAGCTGGCCTGTGGAGTGCTGATCGACAGGGACTTTTTGGAGAGCTGACGTCATGTGTTAGGTGGGCGTAAGACTCGGAGCCGGAAGAGCGCTTGCTGATAGGCGACTGAGAACTGAGATGCCAGGATGATTGTCATGGGCCAGGAGGAACTTTGGACTCGAGCTGAGGAGTCGCTGGGCGGCCAAAGCGTTGGAAGAGTTGGTCGGCCCAAGTATGCGAAACTCGATCCGTTGAATACGGGAGTTCGGGGAGCAGCATTTAATGGAAGTAGGACCTCGCCACTGCAGCGCGTGCGGCGAACGAGGAAAAAAAAACTGGGGCTAGCTGAACCTGGCAACCGAACCGAGCCGGGTGACTGCCACTTTGGTGTTTGATCTAGATAGTTCCGGGCCGACTGATACGAGAAGATTGCTTGTTCCCCGCATACCTTGCATATCAATAGTTGTTCTAGAAGCGAAGGGACGTAATAAAGAAGGTGTTCAAGAGAGTTGGGGTTGTAGTCGATCTGTTTTACGCAATTCGAACATGATTTCAATCTCCGCTCCTCAAGGTTCGATTTCGTTTCAAACTTCCACCACCCACGGAACGCGTCTTCGTCGCATTCCTCGACATTGAGCCTCCCTCTCAAAAAAAAAACTTACGACCCCTTCATCCTCTCTCTAACGTGTATCTTTAGCTTTCATTATGTCTGCTGAACACGAAGAACTCATCGATTACGAAGATGACACTGGCGTCACCACCTCCCATGGTGCAACTGGCGCAGCAGGTGCTATGGATGCTGGAGAGGACAAGGAGAAGAAAGGCTATGTCGGAATTCACTCTACTGGCTTCAGGTATGTTGGCGACTGTGGCCTTGCGGTGTTTTTGCCTTGCGGGAACGCCTCCATTTGATCCAGTTCTGATTCGAATTCCACACCACAGAGATTTCCTCTTGAAGCCTGAGCTCCTTCGCGCCATCAGTGACCTCGGTTTCGAACATCCATCGGAAGGTACGGGATTGCCAATATTCTGCACCCCTGGAATACACGTGCTGACCCGTTTCATGCCTCCAGTCCAGCAAGAATGTATCCCTCAAGCCGTCCTCGGCATGGACGTCCTCTGCCAGGCCAAATCGGGTCACGGAAAGACTGCCGTCTTCGTTCTCGCTACCCTCCAGCAGCTTGAACCCGTCGACGGCGAAGTCTCCGTTCTCGTCATGTGCCACACTCGTGAACTGGCCTACCAGATCAAAAATGAGTACGGGCGATTCTCCAAGTACATGCCCGACGTGCGGACCACCGTGTTCTACGGTGGAACCCCAGTCGCCAAGGACATCGAGATCCTCAAGGACAAGTCAAAGTGCCCTCACATCGTCGTTGCGACGCCCGGCCGTCTCAATGGGCTTGTGAGAGACAAAGCACTCGACCCCAAACGCGTCAAGCACTTTGTCCTCGACGAATGCGATAAGATGCTCGAACAACTCGGTTAGTCTTCAATCCCGTACCCGGCCCTTCCATCCTCGTACTCGTTGTCCCCATCGTGTTGGTCCCCTTGGTCCTCTGCGTTTCGCGGTCCTCCTGGCTTCCAAGTCATCCCTCATCGGAAGGAGTCTATCTCCAACCCCCAAACCACACCCTCTCCCGATCTCGGGCTATGTTGGAGTCTGGTTTGAAGATGGAAGATTGGATGCAGTCGGTTGATTGTAGGAAGGAATATGGAGCTTGTGTCTGAGGGAGGAATCACCAACCATCACCGCCGACGGCCTTGCGAACGCATGCGCCCTATCCGCAAGGACGACGCAACACGAGGACTGAGAAGATGGATCCCTTTCGCCATTTTCCTTTTTGTCATCTCGTGCTTGGAAGCAACAGGCGGATTGAACCTATCCTCTTTTGGCCTAATTTAGACATGCGCCGCGACGTTCAAGAAATTTTCCGCGTCACGCCCCACCACAAACAAGTGATGATGTTCAGCGCCACTCTCTCCAAGGACATCCGGATTACGTGCAAGAAATTCATGAACAACGTACGTCGCTTGTGATCTCCTATGAGAAGTCTCGGCTGATCGACTTTGACGTAGCCTCTTGAAATCTTCATCGACGACGAGACCAAGCTCACCCTCCACGGCTTGCAACAACACTACATCAAGCTGGAGGAGGTCGCCAAGAACCGCAAATTGAATAGCTTGTTGGATGAGCTCGAGTTCAATCAGGTTGGTTGGCGTGACGTCGAATGCCGATCACGGTGACTGAACCCGACTCTATTAGGTTGTGATCTTCGTCAAATCGATTGCTCGCGCCAACGAGTTGGACAAGCTCCTGAAGGACTGCAATTTCCCGAGCATCTGCATTCATTCCGGACTTCAGCAGGAGGAGCGGTATGTTGCCGCCGTTATTCTATTCCCACGTTCGGCGTCTGAACTCGTTTCCGTTTGTTAGAATCAAGCGCTACCAGGCTTTCAAGCAGTTCGACAGCCGTATTCTCGTCGCCACTGACATCTTTGGTCGTGGTATTGACGTCGAGCGTGTCAACATCGTCGTCAATTACGATTGCCCGACCGACGCCGACAGCTACCTCCACCGCGTTGGCCGTGCTGGACGTTTCGGAACTAAGGGTTTGGCTATCACGTTTGTGTCGTCCGATGCGGATAGTGAAGTCTTGGCGGCGATCCAGTCTCGCTTCGAGGTTGCTATCCCCGAATTGCCAGATGTCCTTGCCCCGGAAACCTACAGTAAGTGGAAACCGATTTGACCTCCTGTGGCGACTTGACTCTAACTTCCCCTTTACCCCAGTGACCTCCTCGTAAAAATTGGACCTTGGCTGGGGTCTTTCCTCCGAATTTTTTCATCTTTGTGTACCTTTGTATCTTGTGCCGTTTCCCCATTCGCGGCCTTCAAACAATCAATGATTTTGCCTCCTCTGGGGAGGCCATGGTGTCTCCGACGTTTTGTTCGATATGAGCCTAAGCCCCCGCCATTCGGGCGCCTTCTAATCGCTGCGAATAGAAAGTCGGCACCGCCACTAACTTAACCGGCAAAGCTGTCACAAGATTCCACGACCTTGCCCCCATTACGAAGCACATGTAGTTCGCCTACCGAATAACTCTCCCGACCTCTTCTGATTTTCTCCGTCAACGTCAACGACCACGCACGAAAAAAAAATAAGTACAAGTGCCTGAATCGTCTCTCACTCTACAACGGCCATCCCGCAACTATTGTAATTTGGACCATCCCCAAACCTATGACCGACTTGAACGCAACGATGAACTTCATCGAGTCTCTCGAAGCCGTATACGACTTGGCTGGACAGGCTCATATTCCATCGTCGGATGCCCTTGCTGCACGAGTCAAGGAGGCATTGGACGTTACTGAGCAAGTGATTCGGCTGTATGGGTAAGCAAGGAGCTCCTGTGGCTTGGCCCCTCTCCTCCTGAACTGACGTCTGCGCCGTTGCATATGTAGGTGGGATCACGTCTCCATGAGCTTCAATGGAGGGAAAGATTGTGAGTCCTCCATAAGCACCAAGACGTGGCCGATGCCCGTGACTGAACCTTCGATCTCTCCTAGGCACCGTCTTGCTCCACTTGCTCGCGGCGGTCCTTTACCGAACCCAGAGAGGCCGTAACAGTTCCGCGCTAGAACAGCGTCTAAAAGACGTTTCATGCCTCGAATCGTCATCAGCAGAGCAGCCTCCCGTCCTTTCGGAGTTCATGCCGCCGACACCGCCGCGGCCTTCGCCAGGACGCGCTCCGACGCCTCTCCTGCCCACCATGCAATCCGTGTACATCACTTGCCCGTCACCATTCCCAGAGGTCGAAGAATTCGTGGACCACTGTGTTGCGAGGTATTCGTTGGATCTGGTTAAAGTTCCGGGGCCGATGAAGGAAGGGTTGGAGCAGTATTTGGAGTTGCGCGAGGCGAGGAGGAAGGCCGGCGGGCGAGAAGAGAACGGTGACCCGCCGGAGAAGGATATTGCTGCCATTTTCGTTGGGACAAGGAGAGGAGATCCGCACGGAGGTGAGCTTCCTTGAAAGGCCTTGCGCTTCCGCCAGAATTCTGGGTCTAAACCATGGGCGTTTGCACAGGGAAACTTGACTTTATGACGCCGACCGACCCAGGATGGCCTCAATTTATGCGAGTACACCCCATCATCAACTGGTCGTACGCAGATGTGTGGGCTTTCCTCCGAAGGTTCCAGGTCCCTTACTGCAGCTTATATGACGAAGGGTCAGTCCTTTCGCAGGCTCGAGCTGTCTCATCGTGCGCGTAACTCACGAAGACTGTTTTAGGTACACTTCACTAGGATCGACGTTCAACACCTTCCGGAACCCTGCTTTAAGGCGCCCACGATTGGTCCAGCCTTCGGTGTCCCAAGAGGAAATAACGTCATCATCTGCCCACACATCTGATACGCTGCAGCTGCCTCCGGGCCCACTAAAAGCTCCGTCTCTTCCAAATGAAGGAACAGAATGGGATTGGCTTCCAGCTTATGAGCTCGTTGATGAGAGTCTGGAAAGATCTGGGAGAGGTGCATCCTACTCAGGCATCACAACGCCGCTATAAAAAGCAATACATATATATTAAGACGTGTAGAGGTGAAGTTTAGTTTTCTTAGACTCGATATACTACGTTTTTTTGGATGATGTAGATCTATGCATGTCGATAGCTGCTGGAAATGTAGTCATAATAATGTAGAACGTCCACTCGGCGGGACGTTTCAAAAACGGAACTCGCTCTCGAACTAGCCACCAGCATGAATCATCATAACCCACCACAGGTGTCTATTACATTCGTTTCATAAAGTCATAAGAGTCGTACAACATATATCCTAAGGCCATAGAGGCAACATTTAAACAGAAATACTTGGCATGAAATAGAAAGGAATAAGAAAACCACACGCTCCCGATGTTTCTTTATTAGGAAACAACCCCCTATATTAATTGAAGGTCGACTTCATCGCTCCGATCTCTCTTCAAGAGGCTTGCCAGCGACCAAGCCAGCTGGGACGTCGGAGCAGACGTCTAATGCGAGACTTGCCATCATCGGGCATTGGCTGGTTAGACAAGAGAACAAAGCTTAGTAGGCTAGAAAGAGAGATCTATAATGAATGGATACTCACCGGAAGTCCGCTATTATTGGAATTAGCTCTCTTCCTCGGCCTAACCGATCCTTTGATCAAGACTTCAACCATAGTCGATGTCCTCGCATCCAAAGCCGCTTCGCAAACGTCGGTATATCCTCTCTCACCCAACAGCCCCATAAAGAACAGACCACACCCACGGTCCGCGAGGATTTCATATGGCGGAAGTCCTCTCTCGATCACCTGATGGACTTGCTCGTTCTCGGTTTCCTCCTGAATGATGAACAAACCCGGATACGCCGCCTGCATAGCGTACAACATGAACCAGATAGGCGGAGGTAGCGCGTCCGAGTTGGCGATGACGTCTTGCTCGTTGTGCATCCACTGGTGGAAGACCAAGCCCAAGGTGTTGTGGCGATGGGCTCGGAGGTGAGAGAATTGTTGAGAGATGGAAGTGGACCAAAAGTCTCCTTTGCGGGATAAAATGACTTTAGGACCCTTTGGTAAATAGAGCATGTCAATTCGGTCCTTGAGAGGGTGATTAGGTTGAGGTAAGTTGGAGTAGTGGATCCCCGGTCGGAGGACGTAGTGTCGGGCGGTGGGGTCCATAGTGGTGATATCATCGTGGACGTGTCGGAGCCAACCATATTCGTTCTCTAAGCAGGAGACGACCTGCCAGAGGAGTTCTTCCATGTACTCCTCGTTCGGTAGGACATCCTCCAAGCCGGACTTGCGTCTCCATTTAGCCAAGTGGATTGCATCTGGATTGAATTTGACGGTGAAGGTGTGCCTGATTGGATTCGCGAGGATCGGAAGGGCGTGGAAGGGAGAGTATTCGGCTGAGACTTTGCCCAACGGGTGCTCCGTTTTATCTTGTATTAGGGTTTCGAGGTCCTCTTGAGGGTGGAGAGAACGTCGGACGAATCTTCTCCAGACACCCGCAAAGTCGACTTCGACTTCGCGAGGAGGTGGGATCTTGCTCCTCGATGAACGTGGTGCCGACTTAGCCGACTTGGTAGGAGACGCTTTGCTCGTTCCGAACAGCGTCCTCTCTCCATCTCCAACGATAGGTTTGCTCGGTTCTGGAGCAATCTCGAATTTTCTGCGTTGAGGCGTCATCGTCATCGCAACATTATTGGGGATAGGGGCTCGTTGAGTCGAGGTATTGGGACTCTGGTAAGTGTGCATGAGGGGCTGAGAGGCGGCCCGCGAAAGGACGGAATGCTGTCCAAATGGCTGACACGTGGGTGGTTTGGACCGATCGCGGTGCAGGCGAGATTCTTGGGATTCATTCGGAGGGAGATAGAGCTGCGAGGCCCCAGGGACTCGGTTGATCAAGTAAGCCTTGGAATTTGAAGGCTGAAGAACTGGTTTAGGCGTTCCAGGTAAAGGCTTCTCCGCGTAGATATGTTGGTGGAGGGGAGGTTGGTGAGGGGAGGGGAGAGGACCGCTGCCCCCTGAAGGGCGACGCCTCTGATTGCTGGTAACGGCAGATGGCATAGAGTGCGCGTGAGGGGGAATGAACGACTTTGATGTTGAGTGGAGGTTGAAAGGACCGGTGAACGGAATTTGTGGTGCTTTTTATGCTCTTGTCTTCGTGGCCTTCTTTGCTCCACTTGCAACGTCCCGGCAAAAGCGTTTCAACAAAGCGTCTCCTCAGTCACGTGATCTGTGCTGAAGCCGCTTTCGACAAAAAAACCCAGACGAGTCATTAGGAGTGGCTGGAAGCAAGATACAGAGGAATAAGTACCATGAGTATGACTGTAAAAATTACTCTTTGCACGTGTTCCATGGGTGGCTTCGCACAGGTCCTTGCCAGCTCCATGGATCGAATTCGATTGATCAAAAACAAGTGCTAGAGTGTAGCTCAAACGTCGAATAACTGATTTGGGTTGCTTGAGAGTACAATGGGAGGCGAGAATCTGACGCTTTGTTAGACGGGGACAATAAGCCCCGCTCGCTTGGACCTATTGAACCCCTTACCCAGCTCACGCCCCAAAGCTTGGACGTCAAGTCTTACCTCTTGGACCAACGCTTTGATGGATGTAGAGCCACTATGGCTGCATTTCGTAAAGCTCTCAGAGCCTTTCGAATGAGTTTGAAATTCTGAAGGGAATACCGGGCAGGGCCCCGAAGGTGGAGCTTTGCCGCGGTCGCGAAGCAGTCCAGATTGAACGCGCGGTACGCCCTGACAGCCTCCATTACTTCACCGAAAGCAACGCTGACGGTATTTAACGTAAAGGCTGCAGCAGGTAGCCACGAACCGCCCACCAAGTACGATCGAGAGGCTTTGTCAGTCCGCCGATGACCACGAGGTCAACTCCATCTCTCTTGGCAGCGAGAGTCTCTCTCAGTGATCACAGGACTAACGCAAGCCAAATCGCAGACTTTGTCAGAATCATCAATATGGCCCCTCCTTGGTCTCAGCGCGAGAGATAGGAGGCGGCCGTTGATCCGGAGTTAAGGCTGCAAAGCGGAAGTCAGCGTAATAACAGTGCAGAGGCGGGAGTAGGTGCAGAAATGCAAGACGATGCTGGTGGTAAGATATAAAATGTTCCCCTCCCCTCCGACGGGAATATTTCGAATGAGACGACCGGTATTTTGAGACCGCGCTGGCTGTTACAGCTGATCCGAGCTGTGCGGACCCTTGACCAGCCACTTCACCATTCAGAGGGCGTTCACAGACCTCTGGCTAAGTATATTTCAGTCCTAAACGAGCCATTCTGCGGCCGGAACCTAATTTGAGGTCTCTTGTTACCATCAGGACCGAAGGCAGGATTGGCAATCTTCCGGCTCAGAGCACGGCATCGACGTGTGAGGAGACGAGACTGTTGGTAATGATTCCAAATTCCAAGCAGTATGATTGTATTCCTAAAAGAAACTCATGGTTTTGATTTGGGCTTGGAGAACCAAGTACCTTCTCCGAGTTCTAACGATCCGGGGTCAGTCTCACGCGCACTCCGTCACAGTAAGCCCAACTTTTTCCCTTTGTCTTTGAGGGGCTCCGACAAAGCCTCCTTTCCCAAATATTCTTGGCACTTTGCCAAGTCAGGATTTCATGTTCACGATCCCAACACCTCGTTTTACTAGATCCTAAATGACCCAGAACGGATTGTTTCACCCTAGTTCTAGCTACAGGGTCACGCTGGGAAGTCAATCCCGAAGTATGCATACGTTGATTCACTATATCCCTTTGTTCTCGGGATCCACGGATGAGCAGAGCTAGGACGGGCGATACTCATCTATCCTAATAGGAAAAGGTGCCATCGGGTGGAGAGCTCAGGGCTGTTTATTTAAGCGATGCGCATCAAGTAAACAACGGCTCGATTTGCCCGGGTGAGGAGTAGTACCGGAGACTTTTGCCTGGCTCACAACAAAGCTCCTCGCACTGCGAAACCCTTCGCATTCGTAATAGAAAAATCGGGAAGCTCAGTTGCATCGACTTCAGCATTGCGGATTCGTCCCCCTCTGGCATCACTAAGCCAAATTTGGTTTCCTGACAATCGGATCGTATGAGTCCGGTGATCAGCTCCACATGTAACTGTCTTTTCCGTTAAGAAGTCATCTAATTGCCTGACAACGGGAACGCCCATCCAGGCTTAGCTCCGCACACGAAGTCCTCGATCCCGTCTGGGCTCTTAGCCACTCACCGAATTAGTACGTCTTAGCCGCATCGACTAATCACATAATATACTTCAACACGTCAATAATAGGCGACGTGATACTATGAAACTCTCTAAGTGCCCAGCGCATCACGAGTGCCTCCGCTACGCGAGGCTGTTTGGTCATCTCTAAGGCTGATCACCCCGGCCCCCTCTCTGTACTTCGAGCCTCACAGCTCTTAAGAATAGGAAGCGGACGTGGGTCTTATCGAGATACATGTCCCAGGCCCAGGTAACGATGACATTGGGCATATTCCGGAGCGTCGAGAGTGCTAACTCGGGACCTGACCCGCCATATATAACCAGCTAATAATATAGAGTATGTGACACTGGATCTGATTTGGGCGACCAGGTTCTCGGCTCGATAGACTGCGAGGAATTGGCGCGTGGATCACTGGGTAAACAGAGCAGAACGCCGTCCCCAGCCGTGCCGGGCTCCGCTGAAAGATGTTTCTTTCAGCCATAAAAGCTGTGAAACACGATTATAACTCATTTCTGACGTGGATCTCCTTCCATGCTACTCCCCCTTCCTCTTGTCCGTATGAATCGATTGTATGCAGTCTTTGCCAAGCGGGTATACCCTCGAATCGGTTTCGAGTAAAGTAGTGCCTGTGCCCGACTCCGGACAGCTTGAATATTAGCGCGGATGGATGCGAGGGTGGTTGTGTCTAGGTGATTGATTGGGTCGCGGGGTAGCGCAGTCGTTGGGATTGGACTCCTTTCTGTCCTCATGTTTGGTCGCATTAATAGAGGTCGTTTGTTCACTCTAAGGTTGATTGAGAGCCCCTGTATTGATGTAGAGAGCTCTCGTTAGTAGTCCTCCGGGACAACAAATAAGAGCATGGGAATGATTTGAAACGAGCGACCGAATAAAGCCAAGCCTAATACGTTGGAGAAAGAAGAGCTTACCAGGGTGATGAGATTGTATTGCTGAGCTTGGTGGGAGTGGATCTTCTATATATATATATCTTTTTGGAGGGGGGAAGGCAAGATCAACTTGCCGTTTATATAGGAGCCGATGAATATTGTGGTTCAGTCCTCGTCGACATGCGGAGGTTGCCAAGTTCCGCTTAGGACACTGGTTTTTTTGTAGATTAGGTAGGCAATGGACCTTTTAATGACTTCATCGGCTGTCCGGAAGTCCTTTCTGACGTCCTCGAGGAGAACGCATGATCGGTCCGACTCTCCGACGACGCTTCAGCGGGTTTCTTGAGAGGATGGGGCCAACGCTAATCGACCAAGCCGCTTCGAGGCCGTGAAGGCGGAAGTAGAATATGCTGCCTATGCTATGCAGGTCCCCCAGCCGCGTTTTGGAGTAACCTTTTACCCAAACACAACATTTCCTTGGAACGGATCTCGAGCTCTAGTCCCTCTTCTGAATCAATTGTTCTGCCGTGGTGCAAAGCGAGCATAGGACGTGGATTTGTTCATTGAATACCCCTCTCTAGGCTCACTGAAGGACTGACGAGCTTTGACTTCCGAATGGCAGGACAGCAATCAGCATAAGTGTGCGGAGTTCCAGCGCCGAGATCTCCCAGCCCACCACCCACCCTTATCAGAAAACCCTGAGCCAATGTTTTAAAGGTCTATCTGTTGGGAGTGAAGAAAGAAAAATACACGAGATATCATGCTGAATCAAGTTCACTAGAACCGGGGGAAGGGGAATACGAATCTCTGCTGCGTAAGGACAAAACGCTGGACACGTGTTGTCCATCTCGAGAGGATGTCCCAACGGTCAGAATTCTTCAAAATATCCTCATTCCATTGACGTAAAAGTACGTGGTGCTTCGATAATGCAGCGGAAACCGGAAATACGCGGATAAGTCGATGCCGCGCTCTTCAGAGAGAAGATGTCTTTTTTTACGATCGTAGCCGGGCGCCCACCAACTCAAGCAGAATTTCAGTTTCGGAGTTCGGGATGGTATTATAAAGCTTCCACGACCCCATACGTACGCCGATAAGCTCTTGGAAACTCGATATTTGGTATTTTAACGCTGGACGTCGCCTTGGTCCATTAGTTGTAGCGGCTTGTTGTTCCGGGGATCACTCTCCCGACGGCAACGAGATTGAAATCACGTGCGCAGTTTCGAGGCCCAAAATGATTATTTGGCGCTAATCTCATTCGATGTATACACCATTTTCCGAAATTGGAAGCTATTCGGGGCGTTGAAGCCCGGCCGTAACTCTTCGCTAGGCATTAACGAACCCGAAGGCCTCGTGTTCCTCCCACCTGAGCGATGACAACAGATAATCAGATAAACGTCCAGACAGAACCTATAAAACGGGTTCAAATACCGACTCCATGTCTCTCAAATCGAGCAACTCATCCGACGTGACGATGTCCCCCCAGCCTCTCCACTTCATCGCAAGCACCTTCACTGCTCTCAGCCACTCTCGCCCAATGCTGGGGGTAGTTGCTGCTCTCATCCGGGAGAATCAAGATCTCATTTTTACCATATTCGCTCATAAGACCTTCGTTGGGTTCGTCAACGACGAACTCGGTCGATCTCACCTATCACCCGACGTCATCTCCGAACGAATTCGTGTCATCGGAGTGTCGCAAAACGAGCCGAAACCTTCGCTGGAAGCTCTCAAGGATATCTTCCTCGATTTGGCCAAGTTCGTTCCCGAGGCGTATAGAATCATCTTGCAAAAGGGCGTCGTGACGTGTACAGCAACCGAAAAGCAATACGACTTCAAGGACCTCCCCAAACCAACTTTGTTCATCTGCGACATGTTCAGTCCCCTCGTTGGCAAAAATATCAAAGAAATCTCACCGGAAGTCAAGTTAATCCATAGCTTTGCTCCCACCGTGGGTTCTTTCATTCGGCATTATGGTCCACCTGAGCTTGGAGGGCTCGGCAATTGGGAAGCCGACACAAAGGCCGCGATGGAGGGAGGTGCCGGAGCAGGTGGAAAGACCTTTGAGGAAGTTGCCGATAGCTTGCACGCGGAGCATCCAGGAGTGCTGCAGCCTAATCCGGAAGGAGTGCAGCTCTACGACTACGAAATGCACCCACAAGATCTCCCCCAACCACCTATCGTACCAATTCTAATGGCAAGCACAAGGTTAGTCAGGCTATGTCTACCTGTATCATGCGGCGGACGCTCACCGAAGTTGGCCCTTCTCCAACGCCCGCCTTTCATTTCAAATTGGCTCACACAGACAAGCTGTCGAATGGGCGGATGGTTCCATGATGCCCGGCATCGATGCATTCGAGCCCAAGAGTACCGAGGCCCTGCGTCATTGGTACACAGATAAACTCCACAAAAAATTCTTCCTTGTCGGTCCACAACTCTCCGTCTCTCCAACGTCCCAATCTCCACCTCCTCTTTTACCCGCTGAACACCCCTTCACCAAATATTCACCTTCCTCGACTCCCAACCTCCCAAATCCGTCATCCTGATCTCCTTTGGGACCGTTTTCTACCCCTTCACTCACCCGAATCAGGTCGAGGTCCTCTTGAAAACCCTCTTGGAGACGAAGACACCTTTCATCTTCAGTCGGGCTGCAATGGGCTACGCTGCGGCTCCGCTTTCAAAGGAGACCGAATCGGCTATAGCGGAGAACCCTGATATCGCCATGATCGCGGACTTTGTCCCTCAACAAGAAGTCTTGGCTCACCCCAACTTGGGAGCCATGTTGACGCACGGCGGTGCAGGGTCGACTTTTGAGATCATCATGTATGGCGTAATCGGCATCTTCTGGCCTTTTGCGGCCGATCAACCGGTCCACGCCGCATACTTGACTGAGAATGTGAGTATCCACTGTCCGCCAACGAGACTGCGATCAGAAGCTCAGCGAGACCCATCGTTGCCCTCCTCTGTAGCTCGACGCTGCCTTCGAATTGGTCCAAGTAAGTCGCCAGACCTTCCACGGAGCGTCATTACTAACCTCAAGTCTCTCCGGCCTTCAGGTTCGCACGGGCCCAGGCGCCCGTCCTCCTCACCGAGGCGGGAAAGTCATCGGCACAGACGAAGCCATTGCAGCAGAAATCCGCCAGATCCTCGCCGACCTCAAAGGTGAAGTTGGACAACGAAAGAGAAGGAACATCTTAGCCATGCAAAGGAAGTTCCTTGAGGCGAAGGCGCCTGGTGGTTCGGCGGACTTAGCGCTGAAGGCTTTAGTGGAGTTCGGAACACCTAAGGATTAGGGGCTGTCTGATACTCGCGCCAACTTGTCAGAATTGAATAGAGTTATTGCTATTGGGAACCCATCTTGCATCACGAGAGCTCGCGCTAGGAACAAGAGACGATGACCACCCAAGACTATCTTCGATAAACCATGACGAAGGAAAATAAGGTAGTACAAAATAGTCGGTATCATACAAATAGAAGGGACTCGCCGACCAATCTATCACAGCGGCGGGGGTTTTTTTAACCTTTGTAGCTCATGGCTTCTCTATCGTCTGACCAAAGCCGAGCGTATTCTAAGCATAACCGGTACACATAAACTGCGTAACAAGAGGCGTCAGCTCCGATACAGAAGGAAAACGAAACACAGTAATACTCACTCTCCATATCCACCTTTCTCCCGATAGTCATCTTCCACTTCCTACCCGCTCGGGCGATCTTTCTGAGCTGTGCATCCCCATCATGCCATGCGTCGGTAACAACCTTGACTTCCTGGTTAGTGGTCTGGTTGGCTTTGTTGACGGCCTCAAGCATGGAAGGGGATGCTCCAGAGAAGTACGCGTGGATGTTGTAGATCTCGGAATAGTGGGAGGACAGGGGAATGTAGTGCAACCTGCATAAATAATGCAAGTCAGTAGGGCGCATTAATTTCCAAGAGGGCTCGAGTGGACTGACCATGGTTGGATCCAATCCGAGAAGAATTCTCGATAGACGGTGCTCTTGATGACGGCGCTCTCGCTCATCAAGAAAGCAAACAAACGGGCCGAATAACCCATTCCGTCAAAGTCGATGAGATACTTGTACTTCCAATGCTCTCCGAGTGGCACCGCGTCAGCGAACCGATGGTCTTTTCTCATGCCATCACAACCACCGGGGTACTGGGTGCACCCAACAGCTTTCGTGAAGGCGGTATCCATAATCTCCGAGTTCAGCTTGGTTACAGGTATCTTGGCGTATGCGTATTCGTTCGATCCCTCTGGGTACGGGAACACCACAGTGCGGTTGGTGTCGGACGTGTCCGAGGTCATCTTGATGAAGCGGTGGCGCTGATATTGAGCCAGGAAACCGGGCGGAGAACTACCGCCTCCCGTCGTAGCACCTCGCCAAAAGATCAGGTCCTTCTTCTTGTCCCAAGGTTGTTCGTTCTCGTCGTCATCCGAAAGCACCATGTTCACAGGGTCCTAGTGTACAGGAGGTTTTATGTGAGCGGAGCTGGAGAGACGTAAAGTAGCATGATAAACTTACCCAACCGTACGTGTACCGCTTGGTCGAAGAGTAGTAGTAATGACTGGGGATCATGATATCGCTGTAACCGTCACCCTTTGCAGGGGAGAACATAGGATACAGAACAGGAATGGTCCTCCAATCCGAGAAGAAGTGACCTTGATTGAACCTCGCCCACGGATGAGCGCAAAAATCGAATCGGTCATCTACAGTTTCCTGGAAGGAGAAGTCGCCATCGGGTCGACTGGGGAGCCCATCACCGATGGTAGCCGCCTCAAGTCGGTTGAGGGGCCGTTGAGCGGTGTTGCTATTGGGGCGGAGAGCACCAAAGAGCCGACGAGCTTGAGAGGTTGGTGAACAGGTCTTGCGGTAAGCTTCCCAAACGGAGCCATCTCCCCTCCAGTCAGGAATGAAAGGACCACCGAGCATATCCTCGACACCGCCCGAAGAATCTTGTTTCGTGGTGTTGGGATACTTGTTATTTTCCCATGGAACGAGAATGCGACCTTCGGCTTTGGCGTTGATCGGGAAGTCCATATCCGGTAGCTATGCCGTTTCCGAAAACGCGCGCTCAGCTCGCCCGCTAGCAATCGCTGTCAACAAACAGCTTACCTTTGCCTGGAATTTCTCCATCATGACACGGAAACCCTTGGCACGGGCGCTGACCTCGGCATCCTCGTAGCCTTTTTCGAGATTGACCGTAACCGTCTTGCCACCGACGAGCCTGACCAGATCAACGGAGGGAAGAGAGCCAATCTTTTTTGAATGACAATTACGCGTCAAAATGACATGAACGGAAGAAAGCGAGTGACGAGACTCACTTGCAAAGCGCGACGCCTCAGTTCTGCGCCGCTCATGCCCCAAAATGGCTCCAGATCCCCGACGAGGCTGTCGTATTCGTCGATAATTTTAGCTTTGTTCGCCTGAGCGAACTCGAACCATTCGTCAAATCCTTTAGGAGGATCCCTCTTGTAGCGTCGCTTGTATTCCTTGACCGCTGCTGAGAGCGTCTTGCTTTGCTTGGTGATGAGGGAGCGGAAGTTGGCCTGGGCTTCGTGCATAAGCTTTGGGATGGGATGCTGCATTTCGTCAGCCTTCTTCGTTTCCGACCAGCCAAGCCAACGGTTCGCAGACGCTTTCCATGAGTCCGTACGCGAACTTGGGCCCGAGGATGTGTAGTCGTCGGAAGAGGATCGTGGAGCGAGAATGAGGAAGGCGAGGGCGAAGAAGGTGGTGAGGATGACGGCAAGGCGAGTTCTTGGATTGGCAAGAGAGAGTGGAAAGCCACCCATGGCGGGCGAGGTCGGTGAAGGAGGGTGAAGGATTGGTTGGATCCTCGGTCGTTGCATTGTGGACTGCTGTCCAAGGACCCTTCTGCCAGCAGAAATCTCCCTAACCGCGGGAACTTCGCCGCACCTGTCTCATTTTAACCGCCCAAGCGGCAATCTTCAAGTCCGGTTCGAATTTCTCTTATAGGTTCAAGTTTTGTTTTCTCTCTACTGCATCGGACTCGCTCTCCTTGAACCTATATGCGTCATTGACCGTCTATCATTTCTTATTTCCCACAGAGAAATCGCGCCATCAGACGCTCAAGGTCACCAAATTGAGCTGGGACACAGCAGCCTAGATATTCTGCTTATACCCACTAACTACTGATAGAAGAAGAGGGGATGTTGCGATGCCAAGAAGAGCGCGTGGATGACGGCTCAGGCCTCAAGCCCAATGAAACGTCCGTCGATGGCAAGGGAGAGCCAAAAGAACCACTGCTACATAGGTAGGATCGCTTTTGAAAGGTGAATCCCAGGCAATAATGCTTCAGTAGTTAACCTATCTAGTCGTTTATTGCGAAACTGCTACTCACTTCAACTTACATTCTCTATGGCAGCCAACGCTGCCCAATTTCCGCGAAGTGGTACATTTTTTGCGCTTCGTTACAGCCTAACGATGTTCAAAATCGTTTCCGTACAATAAAGTACTCTCCTGATCTCATGTCCCGAAGTCATTTTGTACCTACCCTGCGTGCTGGCGTAGGCGGCGGGTTTCTTGGTTCATCATACAAAAGGCGTCTGCCTTTTCCTTCCCCGCGCGGCACGCGCGTAGCGCTGGGCAACAATAGGATCCACTGGGTTTTTGCATCGTCATTGGAACTACACATATACAACCAAAGAGGGGGGATTCACATTCATCAATGCGATGTGGGCAATGGACCGTGACGGGTGCCTTATTTTCTTCTACGTGTTTTCCGGGCCCGTGATCCGAGGGCTCTTGGGGGTTATCGACACCCGCGACCCAAGATATGAAAGATCCGAAAAGGCAACCCGAGAAGTCAGGTGTTTGGGAAGGACATGACACAAAGCGGAGACGAGGTCTAAGCAGGACGAGCCCGCTTCCAGACGAGGGGACGTAAGGATTGGAACCAACAGGCCTGTTCGAGCGCGAACCGAGGGAGTGCTCGATTAGTCTGAAGAGATAAACTAAGATATTGTCCTATTGCCCGTCATCGCAATAGAGACTAGGAGCCAGCATCGAAAAGCAGAAGATAGGCAGAACCGGAACCGAGCAGGATGTACGTTGAACCAAAGTGCAATTCAAAAGTGGAACCAGGAGAGGAGTACGAAAGCCGAAGTCTGTCACGAGCACGGCGAACTTTAGCGGTTCGGGGCAGAGTCGACTCCGTCCTCTGTTGCGGATGAATGATTTGGATGAGAAACAATTCAATTCAACTAAACAGGAAGAGGCGATATTTCGATCAAAGCCGAAGCTTTTTAGAGAACGCGAGGTCCGCCGCGTCCCGCCTTCGGTAGTACCAACTTTGGCCAGCGGTCCGGCGCAATTCTCGATCTCAAACTCATTTTAGTCGGAACGCTGCTGAGTTGGACAAATTATCCCTTATTCATGATCGATGCTCTTTAAGAAACGACGATGGTCTCGCTTCCGCATGCGGTTTCCGCTCATCCCCGCCCGACATCCGACGCCCCCGCTGTCTTTTGGATCGGTAAAGGCGATTCATACCTCGATCTCAACGCTTTATAGCACCTGAAAGTATCTGACTGTCGGGGGGGCTTCCTTATTCTGTCATCATCACCTCTATCGCCCAGTATGGAAAACTCTCTCAAGCAGGCAAGTGATCACTGTTTTCGTTTGCGCTCAACCTTCTCAAGACCTATCAGATTCTCACCTCCTTACGTGGAGAGACTTCCACTTCGCGAACTGCGACACACGAACAGAATATGCTGGACAATATTAGGGTCACAATCATTCGCTCTCAGAACCCAATCGCTCTAGATATTGAACGCAGCAACGGAGAGCATTTAGGAAGATTTTCACTCTGCAGCGGGGCTGTAGGAGGTTTGGAGACTACGATCCAGCATTTGATTGATTCGGTGGCGGTAGCGGGCGAAGGTGCTCGGGCCTGTTCGTGCCGGTACGCAAAACCAGACCACGCTTTCTCGAAAGAAGCTTTTCCAAACTGACGAATTGAATAGCTGCGTCCAAAATCGGGATAATTCTATCCAGCAACCCACAGCGATAGCAACCTCCGAGCAACCCCCAAGGGTATCAGGGTCCTCACCTGACGCGGCGTGATCGCCGTCGTCGTCGTCGTTAACGGTGGTGAGGATGCACTGCAAGGCGAACATTCACTTACTTGCTGTCGCTCACATCCTCGACCCATGATAAATACTCATCTTTACACACTGCACCAATGTAACATTTTTTTAAATATTCTATCAGCTATAGAAAAAAAGTGAGGGATGTGCGCCCTGACGGCGACCGGTCCCAGTGCAATGACCACGTAAAATTTAGGCACCAGTGACGGACACTGATAACAAATGAGTGTATGCTTTAAAATATAACCTATCTACTTGTGCTAAAAGTTCGCCTGGCGCCCTCACCACCGTCGTCGACGACGACAACGCGGCGTCGGTCTCGTACCATACAAGGTCCATGACGGCGACGGCGGCATCAAGTCGCGTGAGGTGACGATCCTAGAGGTAAGGACCGGCCTGATGCCCTTGGTGGTTGTTCGGAAGAGGCCTTTCGTTGCTGTGTGTTGCTGGATAGAATTATCCCCGAAATCGATTGTAAATTGCACACGCCTTCCCTTGCCGGAATCGGAAACATGGTCTGAGGTCGAAATAACTTATATTGCGCATGACATGTTGGATCTTCTGCAAAATCAAAATGGTGGCAAACACAGAATGCATTTGGCTCAATACCGCACTCAATTATGGACAGTCTGGTATCCCACTTCGAGCAGACGAGACTACGTCTGGCAGGGTCGTTTGATCTCCTTTGACAGACTCGAGGTTACTGAGAATGTGAGGGGGCGGGGTTTGAATTCAGGGTCCTAGGTGAAACGCGACAAATGGTCCCAGCCGTTTCGACATCGAACCAGATGGAGAAACGGTGGGAACGAGCCTAGGGTTCGCTGTGTTTTCGCTTCATCATCTAGATCATTCGTACATGTACTTACAACGGAACAAAAAAAAACATCCAATAACACGATACCCGTCCCTGCCGCGCCACGTTTTCTCCCACTAGAGGCCTGGTTTTCCCAAGTCGTGATTCATCCCGCGGAAGGGGGGGGGGGTTTCACCCAAGGAGTCCGAACAAAGAAACCGACGGTCGGGAGGGACCAGGCCTGACGACTAAAACGGAGAGAAGGTCCTAAGTATGACAAAGTTCGCGGGCCTCTAGAAGGCAGGAGGCAAGGATTAGGACGAAGGGACGAACGTAGGCTGTGGCATATCAGCCTAAAGTGCAATTCAAAAGCGGAACCACTAGTACAAAAAAGTCGAAACGTGTTACGAGCACAGCGATCTCCGGCGCTTTAGGAAGAGCCGACTCCGCCGGCTGTTCCTTACAAAAGACATTTATTATTGACCCCAACAAACAAAACAAAGGTAAAAGGAAAGGTACAATGAACAATCTCGATCGAAAGCAACTCTTTGTTGAACCGCTCTGAGAGCGCGACTTCCGCCGCGTCCGCCTTATGTGTTTTCAAAACGGGTCGCTGCAATACGGAGTGATATTCGATCATACGCTCCTTTATTTGAGGATTCCGTCTTATTCTGTGATAGGGCCTTTGGCGGCAACGTGAAAGATGCGCCGCTTCCGTTCACCCATATCCGGCACCCGATTCCCCTCGCTATCTTGCGGGTCAGCGAAAGCATTCGGCACCCCAAATCCAACGCCTGCTGCACTATAGAGTATAAAGACGGTCCGACGGCTTCCTTATTCGGTCATCATTCACCCCAGGATGGCAGACCTTCCCGCAAAGGCAAGTAATCACTGGTTTTCGCTTGGAATAAACCTTCTAAGAGCCTATCTGAAATTGCTCAGTGAAGACGCCTCCACTCAGGAAAAAGGGGAAAGACTCTGGTTCAGTCCTCGGGCTCAGAGTGGCGGCAATTCTGTCGCCGTCGACGTTCAAGACAGCAAGGGAAATCTTTTAGGAACGGTTTCGTGCTGTGAAAAGGCGATAGGACGTCTGCGAGTCATGATCGACCCTTTGGTCGCTAAGAGGCAGGAATAGCAAGTCCTTGGAGCCTCGAATGTCCATGCGGGTATGCAAAATCGTGCAGCGCTGTTCTCAAAAGAAGCTAATCCAAACCCGCGAATAAAGATGCAAATGAAAATGGGTGGAGATTATACATGCCTTCCACTCGGAAAGAAGTCTACCTCGAAATAGCCCAGACATGTTGAAAATCAAATAGTGGCAAATACAGAATGTATCGTGGTGTTACATCCAATTGTGGACAATCGGACATCCCGCTTTGAGCCGACGAAACTACATCTGTCGGAGGCATTTTATTCGCCTTCGGCAGAGGTATCGGGTCCTGCGCGAGACGCACAGCGGAACCGCTCAACAAGTTACAGATCAAAAGTAATCTAATCGCTTGACTCTCCTGTGATCACAGCGTGATCTGTTTCACCTTCGTTCGCAGATTCCTTTAAATAGAAAGCGATGTCCTCATCTTCAAGTTGCAAGTACCTTACTGATCCTCGCGTTTCTTGGCTGGTGGTTACGTCAATTTCGACTCGTTGACAAACAGGGTTCAGAGACACTCACCCCAATATTTCCGTACAATTAAAGGCGCTTAACATGGTAGCCTCAGCGGCTGACTCCGATTCCGTGGGTGGGGATTCATGGAACGACCATTTAGCCCCCTGATATTGATTTTCCGGAGAAAAGGACATATAGAGATGAATCGGACGGCCTGCTTCAAGTAATTCTCTCATGGCTTGTGGGCGTTTCGACTTGAGCATATAGCTTGCCGTTAACACTGGATCTAATTTAGCTGTGGGGATGCCAGGGTTGAATTGAGGACCTACCTATCGCCAGGGAAGACGGAGGTACACCATACTGCTCTCCAAGGGTTTTGAATTGCTTTGCCAATCCTGGGAGTTGGACTTCTTCGCCATTGATACGGTACCACCAGTCGACTTGCAGGGTAACCGTTTGCCAAGGCTCCTCTGTCATGCCGTAAATATCTTTCCTGAAAGTCGCAAAAATGAGCAAGCAGTCGACAGATTGCATTCATTCACAAACTCACCGATAAATATTAGGAGAATCGGTGGGGGCGCCCGGGGGACGGAATTCGACAACACCAGCCAAATCCACGAGATTACCTAAACGACGAAATTCGATTTCCCCTATATTTTCCCCTGTTTCGGCAACCTTCAAAATTCCCACGTCCCCGACCATTACATCGGAAGGAAAATGGCGGCTCATAGCCTGAAAGAATCGCTCCCCGACAGGTGGCCAGAACTTAAAGATGGCTTCGGAAACCTGAAGAGATGATTTCAAACCGTTTATAGGGTACTTCAGAAAAGCTTCAGGATCCGTCGCCATAGCGAGGAGGAAGGGGCGAAGGTGTCGGTTATGCTGCTCTGAAATCGAAATGCTTTGGTAAAGCTGTATTTTTCGTATAAATGCCTTTTACCTTCTGTCTGTACGAGTAGATACTACAAAATAATCAGTCAAGGTGGGGTCGGGAAAGAGCACGTGAACGTTGGTTTCTCACATCTGACCAAACCTGCTGGATAGCGTGTGCTGCAAGGTCCTTTTGAGCAGTGTATGACATGCGGGTGCTATTTTCGGCTGGTGCGACGACAAGCTGACCGGTCTGTCCTGCAGCTGGATCCTACGAGATTGATACGGGGCATCAATGGGCGCCGTTGCAAGTTACCGAGATCTCTTACCCCAAGGGAGCGTTGAATGCGCGAGTACTCCCCGCGCACGTCCGTAGACCCACTAAAGAGGAAACTTCCTGCTTTCTTTCGAGGAGTAAATATTAAGCGATGAAAAACTACAGAGGGACAGAGTCTCACATGCAGGTCCTGGAACTGCCGGAAAATTAGCAACGCAGAGGATGAGCTTAAGATTTAACCTACAAGTCGCCACCCCGCCATCCAAAAGTTCTGATTGTCTGTCCGTGAAATTTGGACTAGGCGTTCCATCAGTGGCTGGACTGAACCTGGGAGGCGGTTAACGCATTGAAAGTTGACGAACATTAACTTAGACTCACTGATTGTCAAGACAATAAACGGTGTCTGCGAGTCAGCATTGTACCCATATATGCGGGCTGTTTTTGGACAGCTTTTCAACAGATAGTGAGAGCTGGAAAATCGTTAGGTAAAGAAGCTCTCCAACCATATTTTCTCTGAAAACCATTTCATATCTTCCAGAAATTTCTGTTTAGAGTCTTCTGTGGGGGAGTATAACTTTGCAACTCGGACTGATTTTCCATGGTCCACTTTGACCAAGCTCTGCCAAAAAGTCTCTTGGAAGCGGGCGGCAAAATCTATATCGTCTAATATCTCAATATCTTCATTGAGAACTGCCCTCTTTGTCGCAAAGGAATACATAATCAGAGGGTTAGGTTGAGCGATAACGAGATATGAGCTCGGAGTCAGACCCACCGCGCCAGGTATGTCGAACGCATCAGACTTGGCTTTGCTGACAATGGAGATCTCAGCACTAGGAAGGCAAAGGATGTTCAAGATGCGTCCCTAAGTAAAGTTTCAGGAATATGTATGAAATTCGGTCGTATTTCTATGACTTACGTCTAAGTCTTTGAGGGCATCAGTGAGGGCTTGTCGACATTCTTGAATTTCACCCTGAACGGCGGTTGCG
>WSUB01000309.1:0-26880 GCA_019633425.1 Tulasnella sp. 424 | reverse complement strand
CGAGTATATAATGATAAGGTACCATATCTACTGTCCATGTATGTATATAGCAGACCCAGCGGGAGGAAGCGAGCTGCGAGGACTCACGGTTGAGTGAGTCCTTCGGCTCGCGGCCCAAAGGGGGATGCGTGGGACCACCCAACATGGTCACCTCTCACCACCATCCCCTCTCTGCCCTCTCCGCTAGAGCGACTTCTTTTCACCCACCCCCATCCCTCTTTTCTCCTCCTTGCCGTCTGGGGGGTGCTTTTGGTCGAGTACCCCCTGGGGCCGCAGTCGGTTGTCACCCCTGTGGTGGCCGGCTTACCCAAACTGGAGTCAGAGGGAAGGTGTCGGTTGAAGACACAGCGAGTATATAATGATAAGGTACCATATCTACTGTCCATGTATGTATATAGCAGACCCAGCGGGAGGAAGCGAGCTGCATAGCGTCCTCACCTCCGATACCACCCTCAGTCTCGTCCGTGGGCGTCTGGACCGAGCTCCCCTGACCATGGCCATGCATCACTGCCCCACTGGTAGCCGCCACACCACCATGAGGAGCCGCTGGAATGCCGGGTAATGCCACCATACCAGGCATTGTTGCTGTGCCACCGGAAGCAGCAGCAACCACCGAGACAGCATCCTCAAGTACCACTGCTGCAGCAGGTGTAATCCCAGAAGGAATGGCGGCAGGACCGATAGGTCGGTGGTAGAGGGACAACAGCCTAATGACATCTGCAGCTGCGCTGTTGGTCCGAGTGTTCTTAAAGCGACCGTGCTGACTGAGAGGTCCGTGTGCCTTTGCTAGAAGTGCGTAGGGGTGGACGTTGATAGGGCTGCCAGGATGCGGTAGAGTGTCCGTGGTGGTGAAAACAAAGCCAGTGCGGTACGCTGTTTCGTTGAAGACTTGAATGAGAGGTTTCTTGGATATGGGGATATACTCGAACCCATATTCAATCTGTGAATATGCGGTTGAATATAGGTGCCTGTATCAAGGTGCAGGGGTGACTCACCTGAGGCGGGTACCAAAGTGTTCGGCCTGTATCTGTCCTGCCTTCTGCAATTTTTTGCTCTCGCTCCGCAAACTCAGTCAATTCATGCTCTATCATGTCTGCACGGGCTGCTGGGGTCGGGACAAGTGTATATTTGCCATCGTCGTAGTCTCTGTGATGGCTAGGACAAACTGGAAACAGGCCAAATCAGCGTAGGGTTTCAGGGCAACCAGAACATACGTACGGACCATGAAGTTCTCCTGACTCTTTTTTGAGAATGTGAGCAGAGCAGCTGCCCAAGTCCTCATATCAAGAAGCTATGGGTCGAAGGTGAGTCTGGCCAAAGGTTCGTGCGGGTTGACTCACCATTGTGTTGGAGCCAGAGCCCTGAGGAATGATGTGTGCGACGTCCACACTCTCGACACTGCCGCACACAAAACAGTCTGCTCCGAGCCTGTCTCTCGTGGCGCTCCGCTCATGGCTGGAAAGCGCGGAACTTGCGTAAACTGACATGGGTCGGTTGGAATTTGAATTGTAACCCTTACCCAAGATTCCCACTCCGATCAAATTGTTAGGCAACGCTGTAAGCCTGGGAAAAGTCGACGCTCCTACTACAGCGGGACATGGCTTCAAGCACTTAGGAGACTAACCTTCTTTGATAGAAGAGAATCGGCTATTAAACAGTGTCGAGGGGATTCCAAAACGTTTGTTTGGGCATATTCGCTCAGCGGGAAAGCATGCGGTGTGCCACCAGGGCATTGACAAATAATAAAGCGTAGCTAAATACATAAATTCAAAACGGAGACGAAGATAATGAGGTAGAATTGCGGTAGTGGCTTAGATAACACCCGAGTTCTTTATGCAGCCTTTTTCTTGCCCTTTTCTGGCTTGCTCTTGCTTGGCTTGCTCTTGCTTGGCTTGCTCTTGCTTGGCTTGCTCTTGCTTGGCTTGCCCCTTCCAGACTTGCCTGCTCCTGATTGCGGCTTGCTCGATGCAGCTGACTGACCTCTTTGCAAGTTGCGCAATGGCTGTTCTGGTTCGGACGATGATGGTGGCCTCTCAGTCCGTGTCCGTTTTGAGGAGTCAGATGTTGGGCTAGTAGATCTTTTTCGCTTGAGCCCTGTTGTTCAAGTGTGAGTCACAGCCTAACCTAGAAACGAAACCCTATAACAGACTCACACGGTGGCAGATTTGCGGTATCACCCTCATCCTCAGAATCAACCTCTGGGGGTTCGCTCAGTGGACTGCTTGGTGGAATAGCTGGGGCTGACAGCGGCGGCGCTGGTGTCACAGCGGTTGCTTCCGGTACGACAGCAACTTGTCCAGGAGTGGGGCTGGGAGCGGATGATGGACCCGGTGAAGGAGACGGAGATCCCTGATAGGGAACAGCCAAGCTAGCGCGACCTTTTTGTGGTGAGAGTCCAGGGACACGGAGGAGCCGAGCAGTGGGGCTGGAAGTGGATGCTGGACCCGGCGAAGGAGACAGAGATCCCTGACTGAGAGCAGCCAAGCTAGCGCGGTCTTTTCATGGTGATAGAATCTTCGCCGAGCGACGGGTGTGTGCAGCAAGCAGCAGCTCAGCATACTCGTGGTCGACTGATGAAGTAAGGGATGGCAATGCGCCCTCAGTTTCAGACTCGAGTGGGACCGCTGTGGCACCGGCCTCTGTGGTGGCCCACGTTGAGTTCCCGGGCCAGGCGCTGGCAGCTGTATCCAGTTCGGTGATTGGGTCTAAGAGAGGACCACCGTCGACCTCGAATTGGTGGGTGGTACAGGCCCTTGCGATGTACTGCACATGCAAAAGAAGCCTTGCGCACTGTTCCAAGGCAGTCCGTTCATCCAGCTCGCAGGATTGGTAAATCTGCATCACTGCTACGGAAACCAGAATGCCCACTGACGCTCGATCCATACCCGTCAGAGCAAGCCATTCAAACTCGTGGAGCCCGGTGCACCACTGTGGAAGTTTATTAGCATAAACATTGCTCTTTGAGGTGAACGACAGGGGCTTGGGTTTGACAGCGTCGGTGCCAGAGAACTTGTACCACCAGCTTGGCTGCTGCGCGATGGTCTGGGCCAGCGTCAGCAGGGTTTGAGGAAGTTTGGAGGGCAACGTTGAAGAAAAAAACTGCGGGTAGAGTAGTTAGAGCCTCGCTTCCAAACAGACAACCATTGATCTACATCAGAACGAAGACTAGACAGTGCACAAGCAACGCTCTCGATGATGCAAAGCATGCATTCGCAGTATCGCTGCCACAGCAGTCCTTGGGGGGACGTTGCCGAATAACCGGAACCAGCACTCATCACTTTAGCGAATACTGAGTGATAAAGGAATCGCACTAGTGCCAGTCCATTGAGAACGAGGATCGCAGTGTCAGTGATGGAGCCGATGAGCTGTTCAGTTGGGCCGTTGTACTCCGGGGCTGTCTTGAAAAGCGAGCGGGACTGGTGCAGAAGAATAAGTGCGCGGCCAATCGGAATAGGATCAACGCAGGAATAAAGAATGTTTTCGAAGCGTGCCACTGAACCAGCGACTGCCCTTGAAACCGAACCGATGAGTCCCTGGGCGAAGTGTGCCATGTCGCTGATGGACCACCCACCCTCCTTTGACAAAAGGAAGGAAAGAAGGGGTACGCTATCCCCAGTACCGTGGAGGATTGTGAAAAGGCGAGAAGGTGGGGACCCCGCAGCGACGTTTGTCCAAGGAATGGTCAATCGACCAGGCCCCTGTGGGGAACTATTGTCAGACTGTATGTTCACAAGGAAAGCCAAAAAACGAAAAACGTACAGCTTTCGTCATAGGCTGGTCAGGCAACGGTTTGCAGGCAGCATACCATTCAAGCACGGCCGCGGCTTCCATAAGGGGGGCTAGCGATTGGAGCGACTGATCGCTATGTGTAATTCCCCAGTGCCCGGCAGCAGTCACTTCCTGCATGAAATGACCGAACTTCGCAAAACATTTAGCTTTGAAATAAATAAAGGCAACAAGATCGGAAAGAATGACAACTCACGTTGGTAATACGGCAACCGATCTTTGCGGCCCAAGCAACCACTCTTTCCTTGATTTCTTCCTTGGTTACAGTATCCTTGAACTCATACTGGATGGAGGTCCTGAAAGCAATTTGCGCTTGACGACCTTGACGAACTTCGGCAGGAACTCGGCGTGGTGCAGCGTACTTTGGCGGACATGATGGTCCGCCGGAATCCCCTGGTGGCACAGCGATATCTGCATCTCCCATAGCGACGTCTGCGTCTCCAACAGCGGCGGCATGCTCTCTGTCGTTAGTGTTGGGTGACGAAGCCTTTTCAGGATCCTTGCTGTCGTTGGCACCAGAACCGCTCGAATCATCGGAAGCCTGTGAGCCTACCGGGGGGGGCTCACGATCCGATGAATAGAGAACCAAGGCATTGGCTTTGGGTGCCTGCAGACGCTGAGGTAATAGAGGAATTGGAGCGGGGATGGGAGAGTCGATATCCATTGAGCTGGATGAGGAATGAGTAGGAGAGGGCAAAGACCCTGTATGCGGTGTCGCAGCGCATGGCTGGTGTGAGATTACTGGTGTGCCAGCAGTGGGATGGTCCTGAGGGACTGGGTCACCCGCTGCCACCTGCCGATCCTCAGGCTCTGTTGGGATATCTTCCATTGCACTGTGACCTGATGTGGAACCCGTCGCCGGGTTTGGAGCTGCTGAGGGGCGAGGTCGGCGAGGTGTGGCGAATTGGGAGTATTGCATCCGGTCAATCTGTGAAGGGGGAATCTCGACAAAAACCTCCTGAGTGGGGAGTTGGCGCAACATGGGAGCCGGATTGTTAGCCGCTTTCTTCTTACTGCCCCGGGGAGGGCCTTTCTTTGACGGGGGCTTGGTGCTATGGGTCGCCCCTTTCGTTGAGGAGGTCTTGGTCTTGGCCTTAGGAGGGCCCTTCGTCGAGGAGGCCTTGGCTTGACGGGGAGGGACGTAATCTTCGCCAACGTCGTCGGGGATGTCCTCCACCAGATCCCGCAAAGGGGGGACGAGCTCATACAACACCTAACCAGCGAACCGAAGCCGTTTCTCAGGCGGTAGCTCAGAATCTGGGTCAGCGGATTTGAGCCAATGGGTAACCCAGACATCGAGCATATCCAGTGACATCGCTGTAGGTTCCACCAGAAACGTTGGGCGAGTTCCTTCAGCAATATAAAAGCCGGGCTTGGCGAGAATAGCGGCAAACGGAGGGGACAGCCCGGAGTAGTTTCCTGTCAAAGACACTTAGGAAGGAATGCGAATGGAGAGGTGAGCACAGAAGACTTACGTATTGCCTGAAGAATCGACTGCTTGAGGAGATTGGCGTTGTACATCATGTTTTCTTCGGTGACGGGCACCTGGAACTTTGGAGCTTCTGAGGGGAGGGATTTCTTCTTTGCCGTCCATGGGTGATCAACATCGTCCGCTGGGACAGCGGAATCTGCTGTGATCAAGTTAAGTTCGCCCAGCTCAACTGGGAGTGCGTCGGGCCAATAGTCGCCTATCCAAAGGACAAGATTGGGCTTACTTGAAAAGACATCGGAGGCAACCTCAAAAAAAGGCTGAAGGAAATTGGTTCCTTTCGATTGCAGAAAGGAACGGCCCTTGAGTTCACCACCGTGCTGTGAACTTTACGATTTCCCCTCAACAGAATATTCAGCAAATGGATGGAAGAACTTACACGACGAGAATCGGCCCTTCACTGGTTTTAACGGCATAGGCCAATAAGGCCACTGCGCCAGTCTCTTCTGCAACAGAGTCGAGGAAACTTCGAGCCATCGGCGCTGAGGCATCGGTGAACTCCTTGCTGAGAAGAAAGCGGTCGTCAACAGGTGAAGCGATCACAAGGCTACAAGAACCTACCTGCTCATCGACAGATCTTGGGCCTTCCCTTCATATTCCTGCTGAACAGCCTTTGGTTGAAGTCGGAAAAGCTGGGTGGTGATGCTGGACCGAATCCAAGCCGCTGGGCCTTCACTAACTGATCATCGATATGAACCCCTTTCTCCTGTGCAAATGCCTCTAGACGATTAGTAACCTCTTTGTTGACATCTGAGGCACCAGCCCCTTTGGCCCAAAGGTTGGGGGCACCCGAGCGACGGAGTTCTCCAGCGACGAAACTCAAGGCATGCTGCATGTGGGCCGGCTTGACCTTGGGCTCAGACGGTGCCTTCTCCACCTCTTTGATGACGCAGCTCTTGAACGTGTTGAGGGCATTGCGGATTGGCTAGCTATTTGTCAGCGCCTCAGGGGGTTTCTACAGGAAGATGAGGTCCGCCTACCTGCAACCAGGTCTTAGCAGTCTTTTCATTGGTCGTGTTGAGGGCCAGGTGTCCAAAGCGGAGAAACGTGAATTCAATCAGTTGTGAATTGGCTTCCTGGAGCTTTACCCGGTCCGTAATGCAGCAAGCGACGTGCATGTAAAGGGCCCAGAAGCGGCGCATGAAAATATCACCCTTGGTCTGTGCAGAGTTGACACTACCAGCACACAACTTGATCACGGTGGGAAGCGCAAGGAACCGTTTTGTCTCGACGGCTAAGATCCGGCTGTGCTTCTTTCCCCACTCTGAAACCGGCAGGATCGTTGTCTCAGCAAGGAGAAATGCTGGACAACAATTGGAAAGGACTTACGATGTTTCCGTAGCTTCTCATGGGCAGGATCTAAAACAGGAGGGAGGTCTACCTCGGTGTCGTTGGAGTGGGAGTGTTTCACAAGTGCAGCAGGCCACTTTGACCGATCTTCTTTTTCTTCGGTGTAGGAGCACCGGTGGGACTCGAGCAGCTTCCAGAGTGGCTTGTTGATGTAGCGTTCATACCATTTGTAGAATGCTGTGGGCGATAGAATGTCGGCGCCCTCGTAGATGTCTTCGTCATCAGTTTCTCCATCGTCAGTTTCTCCATCGTCAGCTTCTCCATCGTCAGCTTCTCCATCGTTGGTATCGGCGTCACCGGTGTCATGGTTGTTAGGCGGTGGTACTGTGGGTGGGGCCGGCGGCACACCAGGCGACGGAGAATCACCTAAATCGGATTGCGGCTGATCATCGACAGGGGAAGGAGTTCCCGGGTGTGAAGGAGCATAGGACGACTGGCTGCCCTTGCTGGGCAACCGAGCGTTTTCATCACCGGACCCGTCAGATGGCAGCAGGCCTGGGGCCCCCAAACGATTAGAGGAAGATTTTCGAATGCTGCGGCGTCAAGTGTGACTAGTCTGATGCTGAGCCACCACGTTGACGACCTTGCCAGATAAATCCTTCCGTGAGTTTGCCGTTGCTTCGGCAGCGGGGGATGCGGAGGCTGTTGTGACTTGCTGTAAGGGTTTCGTGGGGGCTGCCGATTCTCCAAGACGTGGTGTTGCTGCTGAGCTAGTTGGTGAATTGGTGGGGATTGGTGAGGCGGCAGGTTGGCTTGGTGGCGTGCCTTCCGTTAAGGGTCCGCTATACTTAGACACCGACGCGCCCGTTCCGCGTTCTGCAAATTGGGAGAGGATCGCGCTTTCATTCTCCGTTGGCAACGAGAGGGGGGAAATCAGACCGAGGACCTCGCCAAGGTCCTCGCATGTCTGGGACAGCGCGTCAACAACGCAGGTGGGTGGTAAACCCTGAATAACAGGCGTCGCCCCACTGAAGATGAGTGTTGAAATGATGTCGGACGAGAGGAAGGTGTGGTTATCGATGATGAAGGTTTGAAAGGAAGGGAAGCGAAGGAAGGTGAGGATGTGTTCGGGGAGGAGGTGAGGAATGATGGGCCCGAACTTCTCGAGGGCGTTGTTGGCGACAAAGTCCGCTAGTATCACTTCAGCGTTCTGGAAATTTGGGCCTAGACGCTTAGCCAATCCTTTTGCTACACTCGCAGGGGGAGTGCTACTAAGGACAAGCACCGTCTCTGGGTACCACGAAATCGCCAGCAAGGACAGCGATTAAGTTAGCCCAGTCCAGATTGAAAGTTTCAGGTGAGGAACGTACCTGGGCGCATTCTTCTGAGCTACACTGACGGCAAAAAACAATTTTATAAAGGTCGAGGCAAGTGGTGACGAATAGAGGAGAGATGGTGTGTCAGTGCTGTGGGCGAGGGCAAAGCTGTTGCGGCAGGGCACATCACGTGATCAGTGCCTTTAACGGCCAGCTCCGTGAAACAAGCCTATTATAGCTGTCTGCGCCATATTTTTAATGCATAAGTACGTCGCAGGATCTCGTGGGCCAGAGAGGCGACTGTGGAGAGGATGTGTGGCGTTGCATGCAATGCTCATTAGTGGGCACTTTGCCGGACCATCATTCCATATCAAGGAGAACAGCAATTTGCCCTCTAGCTTAGTGGAGGCCATGTTCTAATAGTAATCCATTTATTCCCTTAATTTTTCTGGTTAGTTCTACCTGAGATAGCTAATGCTGATGTTTATCGCTGCTGAGTGCTGTCCCATCGGAAGTGACAGAGGTTTGCAATCGCCCTAATACGTTTACAACCCATCTACTCGCCAACGACCGCCTCTAGACAATGGTCTACTAAATGTTCAACAGTTGGCTTAAGTCCGAGCTCCTTTTCCTAGAAAGAGGGGTGTAGCAGCCGGCCCTGGCATTTTATACAGCGAAGGAAGTCTGGTTGCACAGCGTCGCTCGCGCATGGAAGACTTTCCAAACCAAGATTGATCTAGATCCCTCCCTACTCAGCATGCCCTTGAGCTTGAAGTGGAAAACCTCGATGCTCACTTGAATGCCTACACGTCGAGGGAGCAGACCGTTTATTATGCAAAGTCGTTCAAGAAGGATGTGGGCATGACCCCCGATATCATATGCGACATCCTTCAAAGCTTCAAGTTGTAGTCGGGTGCCATCGAGGAGCAGGAGGAAGTTGACAGGCAGTTGGAAGAGGTGGTCTTTGACCACCTTCACTCTGTGGCTTTCCAAGGTGGGTAGGCCATTCGTGTACAAGAGGGAAACTCGGGACTGACGGTGTCATGTGCTTAAGGCCAAAGTCTTTGCCGTATTCTTGGTCCCAAAAAGAACATCCTCTCTATCAAGAGAGGAGACCTCGATTCATACATCAAGACCAACTACACCGCCAGCCGAATGGTCCTCATCGGTGCTGGTGGCATCGAGCACGCGGAGCTTGTCAAGCTTGCCGAGAAGAGCTTCTCCAGCCTCCCAGTGTCCAAGAACCACACTTCTCGACCTCATCCTCCAATGGAGGTTTGTGGGGCACCTACATGGTCAGCAAGAACTTGACCAACCTCGACGACCTTGTTCACTTCACCCTCAAGGAGTGGACCGGATGTCGATCGCTCCCACCACCATCGAGGTTGAGCGTGCCAAGAGCCAACTCAAGGCCAGCTTGCTCCTCGGCTTGGGATGGTGCAATTCTATAACGTCAAAGGTCTTCCATACCTTATATGGGGAACTGGATCGGATTTACAAGTTAGTACAAACCGACGGGGCACGCAAGAGCAAAAAGGTAAAAAATATCAATTCCGCTAGGGTTAGGGTTACGTCGCAATTAACATAAGTACGTTAGCGAAGGGGAGAAGACGAAAAAGAATCGAAAGAATTAGAGGGAAAACAAAGGAAACAGCCAGTATAAAAAAGAGAGGTAAACTACGATGTTGGCCCACCAGCGCCCCACTGCGTTTCTAACTGTGCCAGCATCAGGAATCGATTCAAACCCTCCTGCCACCGCAGAATGCCCTCATTGTTGTGCTTAGACAGATCGTCAACCGCTCCCTGGGCCTCCCACTCTGTACGTGTCTGGTAACCCTGCGCAATAAACCGCCAGAGGCCACCCGGTGCATATCCTGTTACTCCAGAGCGCCACTCCGACGGTGCTATCGGAATTGTTTCATGAGTTATAAGCGCAGAGGGGAACAGTAGAGCCCGTCCTGGCTCCAGAGAGAGAACCTTGCGGGCTTCCTGCAGAACCAAATGGCCGCCACGTCTATGGTCAAATGTGCCAAAAATCCAGTCGAGACAGATGCCAGGAGCGTCATTTGGAGAATCACGATGAGGTCCACATACGGTATAGCGGCCGGTATTAAGAGTCAATGTTGGGAAAGGGATGGCCGGCGATGGTGCATGAAGGGACATGGTGTCGGCATACGTTTGAAGGCAAGATTCGTAGCGTTCAACGTGCTGCAGAAACCAAGTTCGCATTGCTCCTAACCAGTTGAAATGAGCACTGTGGCAGCAGGTGGGGTTCGATGGCTTACCAGAAATGTACTTTAAGGCAGCCTCAACGTCCGGGTCGGCAAGAAAACGCTCGATCCCCGCTCATTCCGTCTTCGTCCGCAGACACAGAGTAGGGGTCTGTTTGAGTTGTGAGTCGATATGTTTAGAATGGTTGATGAAGAAAGCAGCCTTATTCCTACTTACAGTTTGACCTCCTCCAAATGAAAAACCAACTGCGTACGCCGCAAAAGGGCCGCATCGATTGGGTGGACAGCGGCAGCTCTCAAGTGCATGCTGAAGGCGCTCCATGGCTGCATTTGCTCGCGCAATTCGCCGCTCCCACCCTGCAGGCCAGCCAAGGACAACAGCAAAGACGTGTCTGCTGGAATCACAGAACGGATAGTCCTCGCTGGGGAGACAAAATTAAGATGTCAGGCCAGGGAGAGCGATCAAATTGTGCCTACTTTGTTCTCGGGAATTCCACAATCTCATAGCCTTGTAGAAGTAGGCACGCTAACCGTCTGCTACTGGTCCCAGAAAGAAAGGCAAAGTCAAGTCCTTGGTAGACTACCCCAATGTACCCGGATTCCGCACGCCTGCTTTCATGAAGTCCAAACCCGACCGTTTCTTGAGGCTTGCTGCGGTTGAGAAAGACCAGTCGGCGCCGATCCTGGGCTTCGTCTTCTTGCCTCAAGCAACGCTTTCGTTTCTTGTCCCGGTTCTTCTTGCGCTTCTTCTCAAGCTTATAGCCCCCGACTTCGTCAACAAGCGTTTTTGCAGAATGTGGCACTCGGGTTCCTTTGTCAGAAAAAGGAGGTGCAGCGACAGCAGCAGTAACCGGTGGGACGCCATCCGCTAAATCTGATGGGCCAGCGTCAGCAGCGGCAACTGGTGGGATGCCATCTGTCAGAGTCGACTGAACAGCATCGATCTCGCATCCTGCAATGTTAGTAGGCAAATAAACAAAGTCGGCAGCTTCCACTGTGGGCTCCAGCGCAAAGAGATCGTAATCCCGGTAGAAGTTGTTGAGGTCAAAGCTCTGTATGAAGCAGGCGTTTTCGTGCCTTGAATCGGTCTGTAACGCTCAGGTGACATGTCAGTACTCGTTAAAAGCCGTGCTTCAGGTCTTGGTACCTACCTTGTGGGGCTCCATACATGGCCGACCTGTTGAAAGAGATATTAATTCCTCCTGGATGGGGCAACGCAAGATCCCACCAGCGACAGCGCTGGGTCACTGCGCCAACCCGCCAGCCTGCATGACCTGCGGTATTGGCGCAAAACAGACCCTGCTGTGCCGGGAGATGGTGGATTCAAGAACGGACGCACTCACAGAGGGTTCGCTCGCCTGCGGTTCTGACGGCGCAGCGAAAGGATCTCTCCTGCTCCGCTTGAAAGGGACGCCGTGGGTGTCAAAGGAAAGGGGGCGGACAACAAGGGGAATGCTTGGAATGGAAGCGTTTGAAGTGGATGGCAATGAGGGGAATGCTTGGGAAAGGAAGAGTTCGAAGTGGACGATGTGATTGAAGTTTCGGCTGATGTTTGTTTGTTCGTGCTACGTCAAAATAAACAAAACGCGCGGTCTCGTGATTCTGCAGCGCATTTGTTTGTCGGCACCACAGCCTTGAACAAATGCGAGCACACCATCACGTGCAGCAGTTGTCCCTTGGACAACAACACAGCCATTTCAGTGTGGTGCAACAACAACAGCAAGATCGATCGCAACAGCCACCCCTCCGCCCATGCAGCCATCCCACCAAGCAGAAGACAAACTCCGCCACCACTCGGCCCTCTATATCCGCATGTGCCTTTCGGGTACCTACTGGGAGTTTGAAGTGCGGGAAGCTGACATCAACCGCTTGAAGGACAGCAGTGTTATTCAAGGGGCTCCCGTTGTCGACTTCCAGCTGGCATCCATTTTCAATCGCTACACCGAGTTTTTCCCAGGGTCTCCTGAGGTCCTTCTCCTCCCTGAAATCACGTTCTCCAGTTGGAAGAGGGAACCAGCTACACGTCCCAACACCGGAGTTCGGGACTCCAACCACATTTCCAATACTCGCCACGTTGTATTCCCATTTCACTGGGAGAAGGAAGGAAGATGGCTACTGGTTGTCCTTGCTGACTTCAGTAGCCTCCTCCCACCACCAGAACCTGCTGTCCCAGCGGAGCGCAAGCAAAGTTTTGCTATATTGGTTTTCGATGCCCTCAAAGCTAGAGTAAAGCCACCGTACCATACCCTCACCCAATCCTTTCAGGACTTCGCAAAGGCCCTCTTGACGCCAAAGCTCGATATAAATTTCAAGGCGATTACCGAAGCCAAGATCATTGCACCCATGGTTGTCACTCTACTTTCACAAGACGGCATTTTACTCATCAAGCTTCTGTTTACTCTAGGCTCCCTTGCTTTCAGCTGGCGACTGTCAGGCTGCACAGCCAGGTCACTATCTCGGCCTCTTCCTTGCAGGACCATCCAACTTCATCGATAAATGCAAGGTTTGTCCTGATTGATGCTCCATGCCAGGAGATCCGCTGAAGACGCTGTCCCCAGTCCACCAGCATGGTCGATGCCGACTGGGATTTGCCTGGTCGAGCAGAAGTGGTGAACCAGTTCAAAGTGTTCCTAATCACCCATTCATCTCTTGCTTTATCAAACATCACGTGGAGTCGTAAGATTTGGGATCCTGCACCTGCGCCTGCTGTGGCAGCAGGTGGCGGAGGTGAAGTGCCAGATGGGGAAGTGGTGGTGTTGTGACTCGAGTAGAACCTGTATTATGTAATTCATTTCTGGTCTGACTCGAGTCCGTCTCTCCCTCCCACAAATGCCTCCAAAACTCAAAGGGCAATCTGGCACTGTTAAGCGCACCCTAGCTCCCAACCAGCGGAAGAGGGCCAAAACGAGAGAGGATCCAGGAACAGTCACTATCCAGCTGGGCTCGAGCAGCAATGCACCTGATGACCCAAGCCTCTCTCGCCAAGCGCCACCAGTCTGACAGCATAGAATTCCTGTGATAGTAGCCCCAGATGAAGAATGGCAGTGGAAGCAACCTACAGAGGAGGCGATATCCAACCGGAGCTCCCCCGAACTCGATTTAACACAGCCAGCGGAGCCGGACCACCTTATTTCAGAGCTACTCCATACTTTCCTCTCAGAGGATCTTTCAGGAATATCCCTACAGTCTATTGATGATGAGGTTGTTCGGTCAATACTAGAAGAGGTGATGGTGGGTGGTTGGTCTCTTTCTTCTTCTGGCGTTAGGCTCACAAGTCCAGCAGGAGCCAACTGCTGGCCCAGCAGATGTCGGATCCCTAGATCCAGAGGAACCAGCCAGCAGTGAAACTGCCCAGATACCCCAGCACCTTCGTTCGGAGTACCTCAATCAGATGTATCTCCATGACTTCCTACCGTTAAACTCTGTATGTGCTGGCCGGACATGCCGTGCGCTAGCATCATTGCATTTGGAGAACAACGATGTGCCAGCGGCCATGCAACCACCCTCCAAATCAGAATATTGCTGTTGCGACTGTGTTGGTGGATACTCGTTTTGCGAGGAGTGCATTGTATCAATTCATGATACCATGCCTTTCCATCGTGTCGAGCGATGGAACGGGTTGTTCTTTGAGCCGCAAGCCCCAACAACTCCCCAGATACACCAACTCATGTATCTTGGCCACAATGGGTCCCGCTGCGATGCAGGGTACGCAGCAGCCCATTGGAAGCGTCCTGTGACGTCCACCCTTACTGTCCTTCATGTAAATGGTTATCACAAACTTCAAGTTCAGTACTGCAACTGCATTGGATCGCCAGAACCATATCTGCAGCTCCTTCGTGCTGGCCTGTTTCCGGCAACCCACGCCCGCCCATCAACAGCATTCACCTTCCAACTTCTCAAACACTTTCAACGCTTTAATCTTGCATCCAAAACAGCGGCATATGACTACCATAAGGCACTTCTCCACCTGACCGATAACGTCCTCCCCCAGTCAATCCCTGTGAGTGGAAGTGAGCCTTACCTAACGGTTGCTGATCTGATTTCATTCCTAGTCTGCATACCATCAATTTGTCGATGCGATCCGACAGTGGCGCGTGCTCATTATGTTACGGCGTGCAGGGAAGCAAAAGTCTACAGATCTACAGGATGGCGAGCTGGCCGTTGCCTGTCCTGCCTGCCCTCGCCCAGGGATTAACCTCCCTCCTGGGTGGGAGGACAACCCACAAAGGTATGCTCCACATTAGGGAGACTTGACATCCGCTTAACATTTAGCTAGGCGTCTATTATATGGCAAATTCATATCAGGAGATGGGAACTTCCACCTTGTTCATCGGAGAAACAATGCTGGCACAGGGAAGGACGCTATTGCAGCGCTCCAGCGTCGGTCGTCAATGATCGGTGATGCAGCATTCTGGGTGCCCAGGGCGCATTTTGATTCATATCTAGCAGCATCAAAGGGTGCGGCAGAGCAGCGACCTCCGGTAAGTGGTTCATTATGCTGTGTCAACATAGACTAACACGCTGTGACAGCAGGCACAGTGTAACACCGTAGCAGGCAATCCATTGAAAGCAAACACCTCCGCCACCGGGAAAAACGAAGTTACTGGTGCCTTTGCCATCTCTTGCCGGCACGTCTGCTTCTGTGCAAACGGTGTTTGTGACTTCTCCAGGGGCGAAGGGTACGGATTGTTATCATTTTAACTGCATCTGCTTATCAGTTCACCTCCCATAACCACTTCAGGTATCGTTATGTTGATGTCCCAATGGCCATGGTGATCAATGCTTCCATCAATGCCGGCCTCAAGGACCTTGTAATATCCTATGATATTGCATGCAAGTACAGCATTAACTTCCTGGAACGGGTCTGCAATTCCCCTTATCCATTGCTCCCTGACAATCTCCAATCACTGGTCTCTATTTTGTGGCTCATCGGCAAATTCCACCTTGGAGGGCACTGTGAAGAGTGCCAGAAGTTTTTCAATTTCAATTATACGCAAGGTGTTGGGCGCATGTCTGGAGAGTTGGTGGAGATAATCTGGTCGTACTTTGACTTCCTCAAGTACCAGACAAGGGAAATGGGACCCGGAAGCAGACAGGAGATGCTCAGTGATGCAATGAACTACTGGAACTGGCAGAAGATAGTAAAAATGAGTAAGATTTCATCTAGGCGCTTGGAAAGGATGCACCTTACGTATACCCTATTGCACAAAGGTGATAAGACAAGGTTGGCACTTTTACAGGCTAACGTTCAGTGTGAGAATGCATCACAACGGCTGAAAGGAATTGAAGAAACTATGTCGGAAAAGTTGAGTGTGCCTTATAATGCGCTTTGGCTTTTAATGGGTTCCTGGGCCGTGAGCCGAGCCCGGCAAGTCGCGAAAGGGCCCGATCAGGTCCATCTCCCCCTAGCCTTGAAATGCGCAAGCGTTGATCGGTCAGCAATCCATTATCCCGCAATTTTCCGCATTGTCCACTTTTATATGGCTTCTTGAGCACCTGTTATACTGACCTTGTAAGGCTGTTTCCCGGCGCTGTGTGGTATTTGTGAGGGCGTGAGACGTCGATTCTAGTCCCGTCTGGCGCTGATCCCAAGATCTAGATGCCCACCAAGCTGCCCTCGTCATCTGTATCTACAATAGAATCCCTATACACCGCACGAGGCACTATAGATGACTGAATCCGTTAAATTCCCTTCTTCTTGCCGGTCCCCCTCTTCGGCTTCGGAGCACCTCGCTTTCCTGTGGTCCCTCCCCTCTTCGGTCGATCACCACCCCTCGCCACATCCCCACCACCTTCCACTTGCTTCTCAGTCTCCTCTTCACCATTCCGACTCAAGGGCTCCGTCGTCATCTTGTCACTGCCATCTACAAGCATATCCGAAGGCATTTGGTCAGTTGACAATGATGACTCCGCTCTCACTGCCGGGGACAACACATTGGTACGCTCCATGCGACAATCCTCTTCCTCGCCTTCCTCCTCTGACACAGCTTCAGCGATTTCCCGAAATAGTTCATCGTCTTCTGCAGCTGAGCTGCTCTGGTTGTCTCTCCGGTCTCTCCAGCTTGCCTTATGGTGCGGAAACAGGGCGCCATTGAGGTTGTCGAAGAGGTCCAGCACCTGTCTAACTTTCTTCCGCTGTCCGACAAGGAGGCACTTCTTGTAGTATTCGAAGTCTTCAAGGTAAGATATACCAGAGGTTTGGCCCGTTGGACCAAACTCATTGTCGGGTGAAAGAGCGTAGCGAATCTAACGTCCACTCAGTGTTAAGTGAATCCTATTCCAGTCGTGCACAGCCTCTCACCAGAATCGCCGCAAAAGCAATGATCCCCGGGGTTACTGAGGTGACACTCCATATCTTTCCGTTGCACTTTGCGCTCAGGCTGACATCCGGATCCTGGTTCTTTCCTAAGCTTGCCGGACCCATTAGCATTGCCTGGATAACCTGCTTGAACAGAACGGTGAGATAATATCCAAGCTAGGAAGATTCTTTCCTAACCCTCTTCACCACCAGAGAATTAAGCATATTACTCTTTGAGGCAGGTTCGTCCGGATTAGCTCGCAGGATCGGGGGGACTCTCTCGTATGACCCGCTTTCGGTGTTGAAACCTAGCCTCTGTTGGAGCAGCGTTGACCTTGATCTATGCCGTGCTTCTAACTCGGCCGCGATTTCACTCCCAAAAACAGCTGTGGTGTTGCTGGTGCGGATACGGTGGGTCATGGAGTGACGTTCGTCTTGCTGGGCTTGCTCGAACTAAATAGGGGCGGTGAGCTAAACCGCGTCAGTCAGGGTTGGAATTACACTCTTACCACAGCTGCCCAGCAATCTGCGGACCGGATTCTTTGCTCTTTCAGATCATCTGAAAGCAACTCATCCAGCTCTCGTACCGAGCCTTCATCTTGGTTTTGCTGAGAGTCGAATCGGCTTCTGTCTGTCCACGTCTGTGATAACGGGACCTTAAGAAAGGCATTGGGGTCCGCGATATAGAAGTGATTCATGACCGTAAATTTCTTCGCGGCCAGTTCTAACAACTGCTCGCTCTCATTGACAGGTACCGCTGTAGCACGCTTCCGCCGTTTGATTGCTGTCTTCTTCAATCCTTGTACATCGCTCTGGAGTTGTTGAATGGTATCCTGTTGCTCTTCGATAACCTGATTCTTTTCTGCCAGCTCGGTTTGAAGGTTTCGCATAACCTTTTTGATAGGTAAGTGACGTGTCGAGAATGAAGCTATCCAGTAGACTTACCTGTCGCAGAGCTGACCGCGAGTTTTCCACCTCACTAAGATCCTCGTCGAGTCCATCAAAGGCCGTTCCCCTGGAAGCGTCTCTTATCCTATGGCTGGGTGGAGTAACCGACCGGAGCGAATTGTCTGAGTGCGCCATGACTCTTTTGGCTGGGGCGTGAGGGGTGAGGAACGCGAGACAAGGGGGGAGAACGAAAAAAACCCCGCCATTTCAGATCAGGCCAGTACCTCGTCTCGACATGTCACATCCCCCCCCCTCCGGCCGACATCTCTCCAGCCTCCACCAACACCAAAAGCAATGCGATATCTGCTCTGTCTTCCACAGCACTACACATGGAGCATATCAAAGGCACCGAGCCGCCTGCCTACAAGTCAGTCAACGCCAGAAACGTGAGCATGGCCCGTCAATGTTTCGCAGTGTGAACTTAACAATCCAGAAGTACAACGGCTTCAGGTGGTCCATGATCGAGCACTGCAAGAGCTGCGCCTTGCTCGTAGCACACAACATATTCCAGCTGATCAACATAGTATAGCCCATTCGAGTAAGTCAGTGCAACTTCGGCGGGCCATCTGGTTTACCGCCTTTTCCCAGGTCCCCAAGATCTTCAAGAACGAATAGCCCCCTTCGATCCGTCGGCAGGAATTCAAGTTCCACTTTCAGATGGGCCGGCAGATTCCGCTCGTCATTCAAATGCTCTACTTGGCAACCGTGACGAATTTGAGGGTCATATTCACTTCGACTACCACCCAGCAAGCAAGCAACCATCTCAAACCTTCTCTTCTTATGAAGAGTCTCTAGAGGAAACGGATTATCATATAGATGGAGAGATGCCATCTAAGCCATACACCCCATTCCCAACTTTTGCCGACTTTGACTTCGCCGAGTTTGTCACCGAACACCGTCTGTCATCTGCAGTTATCAACGATCTTCTAAAGCGGCTCCATACAACTTGGGCAAGTCAGGTTTTTGTCACCATGGAGACCGCAGAGGAGCTTGAGCAGCATGTCAAGATGTCTATCGAGCCAACAGTCGCGGTATGAGGTTGCCTCTTTGCTTAGATACATTCACTGATGGCTGTGGATACTAGTTTAAGGAAACTCGGATATTGTCTTCATATCAAGCTACCAATGGAGATTCCGTGCACGAAGAACATGGTGTTTTTTTGCGGTCCATTCGGGACTGGGTTTCCACAGTTGTCAAAGACCCAATTCTCCTCCCCCACTTTCGATGGTACCCGGTTCGAAAGTACCATATTTTTGGAGAACGAGAAGTCCAATATGTTGATGAGCCCTGGAGTGGACAAGATTGGTGGGAGGATCAGGTAAGCTCCGTCCTACAACTGATAACTGGAACTTATATGTTTACCATGCTTAGGATGCCATTGGCGATGATGGAGTTATCGTTCCGATCTTCCTTTACTCAGACAAGACAACCGTATCGTCATTCAATGGACGAACTTTTCATCCGGTGATTGCTTGGATCGGAAACCTTCCGGCATCTATCCGAAATTCTCGAGGTGAACATGGGGGTGGGACTTTGATTGCGTATATTCCTCAAGTAAGTCTCTCGCGCCATTATGGGACTTGGGCATTGAAGGAATATCTAATACCCGCTCTCCACAATGTTAGATATATGACGTTGAGGAGGAGAAGTCATCTTCAGAATATATCAACTACAAGCGCCAACTTTACCATCAAGTTCTGCTGGCAGTTTTTGCCTCAATAATCGACTCATCTCGGGTCGGGTATGGTGTCATTTGCGCTGATGCCGTCTTACGAACGCTATATATTCTTATAAAATTCGCGTCTGGAGACTATGAGGAGCAGTGAGTTGCTGAGCGATAACTAAATTCATTATCTCATCGCCTCCAATGCCTCAGGATTGACATGACACTTATCCGTGGTGTTAATTCTCTCCACCCCTGTCCCGTGTGCCTTGTTCCCCGTCATGCCCTTTCTGATATTGCAACACGTTATCCCTCACGTACAGCCCAGCAGTCACGCAATGCATATCAGGAAGCTCTCGAATATCGAAGAGTGGGTGAGAGTGGCAAAGCTGAAGAAGTATTGAAGGCATATTCCTTGAGAGCTGTGTTCGTAAGTGTTACTTTTAACCGAGAACAACATCAAAAGCTAATAGTTCACAAGAACGCCTTTTGGCATCTCGAACATACAGACCCTCACCGGGCAATGTGTTTCGATGTCCTCCATTTCTTCGACGGTGGATTGTGGGGTCGCCACATGTGGCCAGAGCTTGTCCGTTGTATCCGTGACGTATCCAGCGGTGAAAATATCACCGTCATTGACGACCGGTAGGCCCCTGGCTTACTCTATGTTGGATCTGCTATCTCACTTTGTTCCATCTGTAGATTTAGCCTTCTTCCCTCGTGGCCGAGTGTAGACCATCTTGAGAAGGTTGTTGACTTGACTTTTGTTGACAGTCGGACGCATTTCTCAATCATGAAGGTAAGAAACTTGTTACTCACCCCATTACAAAATGACTGACCCTAGATCAATATAGCGAATCCTTCCTTGTGTTCACGACATGCTGAACGGTCCCACCTTGCAAGTGCTTTGCACTGTCCGCTCACTGGCTCAGTTACGAATGTATGCTGGACTTCACGTTATTACTCCGACCCGGTTAGCGAAGGCTAGAAAGGCCCGTGATGATTTTGCTACCATGGTCAATGTGAGCATTTGTTGCATGCTTCTCTTGTATCCAGGTGAATGCTCATTATTTCTCAATGCGCAGGATTTATCGGGAAGTGTGTTGAAAGAGTTCAACTTCCCAAAGATGCACTATCTTTCGCATTTGCTGGATCATTTGTGGAGGAAGTGCACATCAACGCACTACAACACTATACTCGGTGAGGGAATGCATGTCCTCATGAAAGCCACCTTCCGGCAAACAAATGCGAAAGAATTTGAAGCTCAGGTAATTTGTATTGCAGCTGCTGTTTCGTGCAGAACAGTGCTTAATAGCTTCTCTTCTTAGATGGCATCTCAATTTGATTCCTTAACTGCAATCCGAAGAATACGCCGTACAGTTGATCTGTATAATCAAGCCATGGAGGTCAATCTCATCTCAGACTCACCTTCGAAGCGCTCAAACCCCCATGAAAGCCCACACCTAGAAGCTCCCGACAGATCGATCCCGGTTCACGCTATCGAGATCGACAACCGCTACAATCTCAACAGCTTCCATTTTCGATTGTGCCAGTTCCTGGTCAGCTTGGCTGCAGAGGACAACGTATCCTCGGCTGGAGGTCAAGCCTCACTTGATAGTCTCATGGTGAGTAGTGCCATGCAGCATTATCTGCTCCTCGTTGTGATTCCGAGCATCTTTTATCCAGATTTTCCCTTTCAAGCGCCTCCGAGTACCCTACTTATTGTACGATGATTGGAGCGCAAAAGTCGATCTTGTCCATGCCCATCCATCCTTTCATGGGAAACCCCGCTACGATGCAGTTCTCCTATCCGATGAGGTCTCTGGCCAACTGGGTTTTGCCAGACTTAGACTACTCTTCCGGTGTTATGGGTTGGGTCGTACCTGGGATATGGCCGTTGTCTCTCGTGCCCGTATTGTCCGTCAAGCTCCGGAAGTGGCAATAGGGATGGCTGTTGTTGAAGAGTGTAAGGAGGATGAGTTCATTCTGACGTCTTCTATTAAACGTGCTGTATTTCTCTCGCCGACCTTCGAGAGCGCAGGGGCCGGGGCAGTGGGACCTCGGTTCTTTGTGAATGACCTCGTGGATTACGATATGATTCTTCGATTAGATCCCAGCTACGTTTACGGTACTTAGTTTCAGCTTGTTCACTGCACAATTCTATTCCTTGCCTCCTCCGTGTGTGTCTTAATACGATCCTAGAGTGAAACCGGGCGGATTCGGGTTTGGGACAGACCACCATCGGCAGAGCTCGGCTCCGCTGCTTCGCATAAATAGGCGAGCCCTCTCGCCTGAAGAGGTCGCACCAAAGTAAGTCCAATTCACAGTACCATAGAGCCAGCCGCTGATGGCTTTTGGAATCAAACCTAGGGGCTTGACTACGTTGGTAGCGCAGGTCAACCACTGATAGCAAGTAGCTGTGAGGAGACAGGTGATCATGCAAACGAGGCGTTGTAACGCATGCACCTAGCGCGGAGGGAGGGATATTAACCTTTGCATAGTTCTAATAGCTATAATATATTTGTGTATGTTTTATGTCTGGGTGTGAAATCGCTAATGACCAGCGATGATATTAGAGTGGCAGTAACGAAGAAATGACACGAATCCCGTACCTGGAATGAAAAGGCCGTGAGGATAATTATAAGGCATGACATTGCCTTGATACACATTATACATGTAAGACTGAATAATAAGCCTTGTAAGGCCCGTTACGCATGAAAAATGCCTTCCAATCCGGTGAGAAGTGCGTTAAGCGGCATCCCGATTAGGGTTGTTCTGGCCTTGTACGGTCAGGGTTCGCCTTGTAAGACGTCACCCGGCTTAACACGCGATGTTATGCAAGCCGGACCTTTTCGGGATATAATGCATTATACCGCACTCCCAGGCAGCCGGGGGTTTTCCGACATATTGGACCGGAGGTTATTCAACAACTGGAGTCTGCTTCAGCTCAGGCTGGTCCAGACAAATACCTCCCGTCTAAGTCTAAAACAAAGTGTAGGTCCCATAGTGCTCTATATTGATGAATTATTGCTAAGGTTGGTGCAGATCCTAGCCGGAAGGAAGTGCTGGCTACACTTTGGAAAGATGAAGAGGCCCACACTGCCAGCGCTCCTGACAATCATAACAACAACAGCCAGGGCCCCCAGCTGGGAAGCAATCAGCAGTCGTCACCCCACCCCACTTCATCCCCTCCTAGGCCAAGCAGCCAAACTTATGTTTTGGGCCTGCTGGATCCGCAGTCGTCTCCACTGGCCCACCGCTCTTCCAAACAGCCACACTGCCATCAGACTCCTGACTCGCCTTCAGACCAAGATTCTGCAGCCAATAGCAGTGCTTCCAATTCAGATTCAGATTGGGTTGACGATGCCGACGTCAGTGCCCTGAACTCCCTGCTGGCCCAGCAGCAGCCCAGAAAATTGACATCTCAAAGGCGGAAGAAGCGAGCCCGAGTTGTGGAGAAGCCAACTCAGATTAACTCTGAGGCTGAGGACCCAACCCTAGCTGACGAAAGTACAAACCCTGAAACATCTGCGGAAGTACATCTTGCTCGCCTCTCATGGCTCAATGCAGCGCTTACACTTGAGACATCACAGTAAGTTCCCACACCATCCCTGTCTACCATGCCAAATGCGGGTGTGACCTAGCCTCCCTCGTTTGGTGTCACAGGGCAAAATATATTGGGTTTCTGGAACAACATCGTCGAACTGCCCTGCCTGGCTTAAAATCCTCGATTCAGGAGAAGATTCGAAAGCACAAGGGGCGTCTGGAGACAGGCCTCGACTCCCATTATGAATTTCTCCGCTCGCAGGGCCTACCATTATCAGCGTCCCAGCTCCACCCCAAAGAGCCACACCAAGACCCCATTTTGGTGCCATCCCACCTCTCATCAGCACAGCAACAGCAGTTTGGCTTAGTGAAGCTGGCCTCTCATGAGAAACGGCTTCGTATTGGCCTTGCTTTTGACGCACTGTTGAAACTGCGCAAAGCGCTGGGACTGCGGTCATTTGTCTCACGGCATGCCTGCAAGACTAACGGGTACACTATTAATACCCGGACCCAAGAGACTCTCAAGCGTGCTGAGATGGCTGTGAAGCACTGGTCAGCAGCCTACCGCAGAAGCTGGGAGGCTCTAATGCGACTGGGAGCTGAAGGGCATGTCCTTCAGGGTCTGAGACCCCTAGAACAAAAGGATCTTGTTCTTCTCTCAACATGGCTTGAGGAAGAGAAGTATAAGGACCGGGGTTCGTCCTTACCTTGGATATGGTCTGTAGCCCCGCTGCCACACCAGGAGTCCGATGTTGCAGCAGCGATTGAGGATTGGAGTCAGGAAGGTCAGTGCACCAAATGGGTTGCTTTGGCATTGCTAATTATCTTGTGATGACTCCAGTAATTCGGCTTGAATGGGTTCATGCTAAAGCTGCTCTGGATCGTTGGCTGGAGGAAAATCACCTTCTGCGAGAAGAACTTGGGCGGATAGCGCTCTCCCTGCGCTGGGCGTATCAGGATTGGTCCAGTCACCAACCATTGGATTCTACCAACAATGAGGAAAGTGATGTCTCACTTGGATACCGGGCCTTCAGTCTTCGAACAGCCTATCACTACAAAAGGTTAGCATCTAATGCGTTGGAGAATATTGCCCGTGCTGGACTTCCCCTTCCCTTTGATACTTTGTAAATTGTTTGTCGGCTGGATGTTTTTGCTTTGCAAAAATTTATTGGGATGAACTACATCACAAGAATGCATAGTTATCCACATCCTAATTGTGCTTCGCTGACTGCTGCCACAGCACATAGCTGCTCGCTGCACCTCCCCTGTCTGCCTTGTATGTCCCACTCATCCCGGCTTGCAATAGTATCCTAGTTTGGGTGAGCTGTTGTCCTCCTATTGCCTTAGCGCTTAACTTCTTGCTTAGGGGTTTGTCATCAGCCACTGTCACAGCAGCTAACAACCCTGCACCACCATTTGCAGTCCATCTCCAGCTGTCATCATCTGGTTACACATTAAGTATTGTGGTATAATCACCAGGGATGGCTAATTTTTACGCCAAGCATCCTGTGGCATCGCTGTTGCAGCACCTGACCACTCCTCACAACCTGCCTGTACATCATTGTCTTTCTCCATCCAAGGAATTTAATGTAGTGGTGTGTTTTGACCCCAGCCACTGCATATCTAAAGCAGAAGTAGCTGATGCTGAGATGTAACCTCCTAAGGGAGGCTTAACTGGGGCTCCTCAGGTAAGAACATGAATAGGGTCGTCATGCCTTGGGTTGAATAACTGCCTTGCTGGTTGAGGGTGCGGTGGGGGACGTTGGGGTGACGATGATGATGATTATGATGATGTTTGAGATGCTAAGTGCCATGCAGTTTGGAGGTGGTGGGTGAGCTGGATGCAAGAGGAGCAGGCCCACGGCCATGCTGGAGCAGCACGCCTAGACCACATCCCGACTCCACCCTCCCAGTCATCTCACACACCCTATCCAGCACATCATAGCCTAGAATTCCAAGTGTCGTGTGGGTTGATGCTCTGGTGGGTGAGCTGGATGCAACAGAAGCGGGCCCACCATGCTGGAGCAGCACCCCTAGACTGCACCCCGCTCCACCCCCCAGCCTCCCCACACACCCTATCAATTGCTTGTATCATGACCCAGTAAGTCAGCCCAGTATACCCAGAGCATGAAGAATCCCTCACTTCCATTTTCAAGGCACCCTATAACCCCAGCCAGGGAAATGGCACAGCGGTTCCCCCCCTTCCACCCAACTCCCCTCTATAACACAGTCCCCCCACCCCCAATCTGCTCTACTAGCTCAAACAACACCTTCCAAAGCGGGAACCTGGGTGTTTTTGTCCAGCATAGCTAGACCACAAAATGGCCCAGCGGCCTGCGGCTATTAACCAGGTTCTGGCACAGAGGCTATCCACATGGAGTCCAGCATGGAAACATACAAAAAGTTGAGCATATCATGGTTTTGTCTGCACCATAAGCTTTTGTACCTTCATCGCCAAAGGAAAGACATACCTCAAAATTGGAAATACGGCTGAGATATGAGGGTAGTACGTGTTATGCAGTGCACCGGGACCCTGAGCAGCAACAGTCCAGATCGACGGGCTCCCTGTTCACTAACCCTGATGCTTTCAGCAATTGCAGGAGCCAGAACACAAAGAGGAGTAATATTAGAGCCGTATGGGACACATACAAAGAGATACTATGGGCTTTGCTAAGCACTGGGTCGATATCTAGCCATGGGTCCCAACAAAAGAGCATCCCAAGTCAAGATAGTCGAAACCAAACATCACACAAACAAACAATCATTTGTTGTTTCGTTTCAAACTGTCCCCCACGTCCCCCTATGCCTTCCACTTGCATGCCGGAGTGCTAACGTACCACAGGTTTGGTCATAAACTCCTCCGCAGACATATCCCCGTCTTTTGCACCGCTGGTGGCACCCTCAAACCTCATACCTCCACAACTCTCCTTTATCTAGTTATCGCCACCTTGTGAGCTTCCTTCAGCTCCCAAACGCTTTGTTGGCAACATCCTCAAGCGTTGTCAAACATTCCAACATCGAATCCAGCAAGGACTGTAGCTTCTTCCTGTCCTTCCTATCATACTTGAGGCTCATTTGGATGCCTTGCAGGATCCCAAAGACTTGCGCCAGGACACTCAGGTTGTTCTTAGTCGATCGAGCTGTTGGTGCCCGTGGTGTTGTGTCCATAAGGTCCCGGATCTGCTGATTAGGCCGCTTTCCCAGAGATGTTTCGTCATATAAGGCTGGGTCAATGTTTGGGTCATAATCTGACAATGAGGTGAGTGTTTGAATGAAGGAGGGCATCATTCCAGCTTACCTTCATCACGACTCAGGTTTAGGTCTGCTAGGCCCTGCCCTAGCTCTGGGGTAATGGTTACACTCTGTCCTGCATGCGTCAGGTAAGTGATTTGATCTTGAGGGAAGCCGTGATCTACTGACCGGACCTTTGGAATAGATTGCCACTAGAAAACGTCCCAGGTCCCTCTTCAAATGGATTGTAAAGTCCCGGAACCGCCTTGGCGCTGGTCAGGCCGCCCAGAGTCCTTGATAAAGAACTTTGTTGCGTGGTCAGGGTTTTTGCAGGCACGTGAGTCCCAAGGCAATGGAAGACGCTGACTTTGGAGACTCCGGGCCAGCACCGGCCTTACATTTCGTGGTTGCTGCCTTGGCTAGGGCCGCAGATTTGTTTTGCGCTTGTGACATCACAAGCTATGCAGGTGGGGTGGGGCGATGTCGCGATCGGAGCGGGGTGACATGCAGGCGGGGTGCATGAGAAATTCAAGTTCAACAATGTGGAGCAGGCGGACAGAGTCAAGTTTTCAGTTTGTCTTTAAGTAGATATTCCACATTATGCCCGACTTTTCAATACATTCTGTTTTTGGTGGCTTCAATTACTCGTGCTCTGAAGCTTGGCAAGTGAACGGAAATGGATATATGATTCAATCAAATCGCCGGGTTCTCCTCTGGTTACACTACGGTCGACAAACATGTCAGGAATCAATCTTTTGTCACCCTTATCAAAGGCTCAAAATACAGAGTAAATCGCGGTGTTATGGGCAGTATCTCGAGTTGATTCGCTGACTCTTTAAATTTGAGTGTCATTTTGATACCCTCGCACAATTTCGCGATAAGCGGTGGTGGCTGAATTTGAAACTAAAATGGTACCGCGGTGGCTTGAATTGGTTCACAAAGTATTATCTAGATCCCCTTTCCCCTTGGCCAGAGAGTCGGGGAAATGGTGCCTCCGCGCGCCGCTACGATATGGACCCTGAGCTTAGTGGGATTGACCGTTACGTCATTAGTCTGAAGAGTAAGAGCCCTTTTTGCTGGTC
>WSUB01000308.1:0-27353 GCA_019633425.1 Tulasnella sp. 424 | reverse complement strand
GCTATGCAATCGACGACTTAAATGAGAGATGAGAGGTAGGATAGGCCTGTTCACAAACCACGATGGGAGAGGAGCCAGCCTTTCATTTTTCAAGCCTGGAGCTTCTTCCTCAACGTAGCCTTGAGAGTCTCGCCGTCCTCTGCGAACTTGCGGATACCCTCGTGAAGCTTCTCGAACGCCATCTGCTCCTTGAGGAGTGCCCAGCGGAATTCAGGCTCGTTGTCGATGTAGGAGATCTTGGGCATTGGGGCGGCGGAGGCTGAGAACGAGAGACAAAGCAGGCCAGGAAATCCTGTACTATTGAACTAGGTTAGAGGAGGCTGAAACATACCGTCTTCGGCCTTGAGCTTCTTAGGAACGGGAGTGGTGGAGTTCTTGAGCTCCTCGAGAAGGTTTGGAGAGATGGTGAGGAAGTCGACACCGCTGAGGGCAATGATTTCGCCGGTCTAGAAAAAGCACCTGTCAACAACAGCTCGCAATTCACGGACAGGATAGGCTCACGTTACAGAAAGAAGCACCCATGACGATGGTCCTGTAGCCGTGCTGCTTGTAGTAGTTGAAGATCTTCTGGACGCTCTGGACACCAGGGTCCTCCTCTCCGACGAACTTCTTGTCCTTGTTCTCCGGACGAGCCTTGTGCCAGTCGAGGATACGACCGACGAAGGGAGAGATCAAAGTGACGCCAGCCTCGGCGCAAGCGACGGCCTGACCGAAACCGAAGAGGAGGGTGAGGTTGCAGTGGATCTGCTCGTCACGCTCGAGTTCGCGGGCGGCTTGGATGCCTTCCCATGTCGAGGCGATTTTGATGAGGACGCGCTCTTTGCCGATACCGTTCTATTCGTAGAGTTTGATGAGTTGGCGGGCCTAGGGGGTGGGATGTTCAAGTGGGGTGAGCAATGTGAAATGGGTTTTTTGCGGGCAAGGGAACTCCGCGGGGCTCACCTTGGCCTTCGTCTTCTCCTTATCGAAGGAGAGACGGGCATCGACTTCGGTGGAGACACGACCGGGGATGATCTTCAGGATAGCACTGCCGAATTCGACGAGCTAGTTGAGAAGGGAGTCGGGGTTATGGTCAGAAACGTGCCTCGGCCGAAATGTGGGGTAAGTCAACTCACCAGTCGGTCCATGGCGGTCTCGGTCTGCTCGTCGACGCTGCCACCCTTCTTCTTGGCATATTCGACAGCAGCATCGATGAGCTTGGCGTAGCCCTCCTTCTTAGCAGCTGCGAGAATGAGGGACTGGTGTCGTCGAGTCGAGTTAGCGGCTGAATTTTTGTTTGCCGATCAGGGTCGATTGCGCCCCCTCGAGTACAACCTACCGGGTTTGTTATAGCATCTTGAGGCTTGTACTGGTCGATGGCTGCATTGAGAAAATCGTAATTAGTCAATGCCGTGTAAATAGAAACCACATGAAGATCTCGGGAGATCCGAGGAAATTCATGCCAACGGCTTTTTTGCAGGTCGAACAGAACGGGAAACTTACACTCGAAATCGCCCGAGTCGGAGACGACGACGGTACCGGATGCTTTGAGCTGGTCGAGAGAGCTAGTCATGATGCAGGATGCAAGGGAGGGGGGAGGGAATGCGAGTGGATGTGAAGTTGTTGAGAGATGTGTGAGGAATGCGATGGGTGGTTATAAACTAGACTGATGGGGTCGCGGGAAGGGTCTCATCATCTCCATGTCCACTTATGCCCTCCCCCGCGGAGATCCGACCCCTTCCCCATCCATGCTACTCTCCACGGACCTTCACGGTTATGCGCACTCCTGAGTGGGTCTCTTTGTCTCCACAGCGGAACTCGAAAAGTCTGGTGGTCCCCTCCGGCCCGGCTTATCTTATCTTATCTTGTACCTGCCCCCAACAACAACAAAAAACTTCAGCTTCTGTACGCATGTAGCATGCATAGATTAGCATTAAATGCCAAACCTTTTCTGAAGTCTCTGATCGCTGTTCTCGTTCTCTGACTTGTAGACAGCACTCTATGGATCTATTTGGAACATCAACCGTGCTGGCACAGCAAGCGTGAGGCACACATGCGGCGTGGCGGTGTGACTTCCTTCCACCACCTACCCAGAGACATCCCGTGGCCCCTCCCACCTCCACTCGCGAGACCAACTTCAGAGACTTGACAGACTCCAACGGATTACCAGGTGGCATAGTCAGTCTGGACAAGCCCTAAAACGTCTTTTTCCGAATCTAGACCATAGAGTCCTTTCAGACAATGAAAAAATTTCTGTTCAAAAAACTTGCACGTATTAAAAGTCTTGCTACAGATTTCAGGACTTCTCAACGTTGACTTCTTTCTAGGGGACTTCTTCCGCGAGTGAAGAGGTCAAAGGCGGGAGCCATTCCGAGCCCCAGTATCGATCGGATGGCAAGAACGAACCCGATGAAGTTGAGTGCCTAGGGGAGTTTCTACCCGTACGTACGGAAGAGGATTTCATTTAAAGGATATGATCACCAAGCATCGTGAACCTTCAGTGGAAGATCCTTGACTCTATGTCTGGGGACCGAATTGATAGAAACCAGATAGTCTTCCCCCAAAAATGGCAGCAGCATCGAGGAGCGAAACCGGTTGTCATCGCAGGAAAGCTTGCTATAGAAGGCGAAGATCTGGATGACGTAGCTGTGAAGATATTTAAATTTGAACAGGACTCTGACCGGGAACGACTCACTTCAGTGAGCACTTTCTATCTCTTACGCCGTCACCTTACTTTGCTGACTCCTCTTGTCAGTCTTTCGTTCACGAGCTTATCCTTCTACACAGACTAGACCATGAAAACATAGTCAAAACACAAGGTTTTGTGGCAAGTTATGAGAAAAAGATTGCGTGGATCATCCTTCCTTGGGAAAAGAACGGAAACATAAGAGAGTTCGTATCCTCAGCAGATTGGCAACCTTCGGAACGGGTTTCGCTTGTACGTTAAAACCTTATCCATGTCTCCACCCCTTGATTGAGCGTTACTACACATAGCTATACGACGTAGCAAGTGGGCTTGAGTATCTTCATAGTCAGAAACCGCCGATCTGTCATGGCGACCTTACATCGGTACGTCGACTTCTTGTCAGTTCTCTATCTCTATTCCTAATGCCAACCGATTTATAGCTTAATATTCTGGTCTCTGGATCCGGTAGAGCGATTATTACGAGTTTTTGCTCGGCTCGTGTTTTGGATAGCCCCAAGGCCGATCTTGACCAATCAATGAGACAAGCGGCACCAAATCAGCAAGCAACCGTCGACAATGCGCTTCGAATCAATTTTCAAGATAATACAGGCACTTTAACCTTAACAGGTCCACTTTCCTCACTGCGATGGGTGTCCCCCGAGCTCTTATCGGGCTCTCAGTCGAGTCTGGCTGGTGATATGTGGGCCTTTGGATGCGTCTGCTGGGAGGTAAGCTCTGCTGGAAGTCGCACTATGATGTAGAACCCGCTCAAGTATGCATGGTGCCGTTCACCAGACACTGACAGGCTCAATTATATTCGATGATGCGAAGACCGACAGCGCAATCGGGACCTATGTTATCAAGAGGCACATGTTTATGACCAGGGGAAGCGAGATCAGTCGAGTCATAGAAGGCAAGCCCACCAACTGATCGACGAAGTCGCTTGACTCATAACGACTTCGCATCTAGGTCTCTGCCGATTGATGTCCAAATGTTGGATTCCGGACCCTAAAAATAGGCCCAGCGCAATGCAGTGCTGGATGGATATCCTATTCATGGTAAGACAACATATTCATACCCGCCCCTGCGTCTATATTGACGATTCTTCGATCCCGAACAGCCTATGAGCATCCCTGTCCACAGGAAACTGACAGAGGAGTTGCTACCACGCTCTTCTCCTCTGCTTAGAGCAATAAGCGTATTGCCCATTAGGGAATCGCAAGACTCAGGAGATGTTCAACCACTCTACCGCAGTCGAGGATCTTCTGTGCTCAACATGCAACATGCGTCTCGCTGCCTGGAATGGGGCCGCACCAGTCTCAATGAGGAAAATTTCACTGAAGCGGAGGAGTTTTTCATCGGGGCAAGGGATCTCTTCGCCCAAAACGGCTGCCGCAAGGGATTCGCGGATGCAATTCACGGGCTAGGGGATGTCTATAAGGCCCAAGGAAAGCTCGACGGTGCCGTGTCGTGCCATACCACCGCAGACCAGATCCGCTCCCTTCTCAACGATGATCCTGGCTTTGCGGACACCACATTCGAGCTAGCGATGGTACGCAACCGCGAAGGCCAACTTTCCAATGCCGAGGAGCTTTTCGGCAAGGCGTTGCAAAGCTACACTAGAATGGGAAACGACCGCAATCGTGTCAAGATCCTTAACGAACTTGGAGACCTCTGCCAAAGACAGGGTCGATACAGCGAGACAGAAGAGCGCTTCAACGATGCTCTGCAAATCTGCGCATCGATGCAAGATGATACCCAGCGCGCTGAGGTGCTCCAAAAGCTCGGGACGCTCTACCTAAAGCAGAAGCGATACCCCGAGGCAGAGGAATACTACGTCAAGGCTTTGGAAATCTGGAATTCATTGGGAAAGGGATCCGATCGTGCCAAAGCGCTTTCCCGGCTTGGGGACTTCTACCTGGATCGGGGTCGATATACCGAGGCGGAGGACCACTACAAGCAGGCTTTGACCGTACGGGAGCGCCTGAAGCAGACCTCAGGCTCTGCCACCATCCTTGATCGTCTCGGGGGCCTCTACCGGATGCAGAATCAGTATCATGAGGCAATAAAACACTACACCCGGGCCCTTCCGATTTGGGCCTCATTAGGAGAAGAATCCACCCGTGCCTTAACCCATTGCCAGCTTGGGGACCTCTACCAGGATCAGGGTCATTATACCGAGGCGGAGGAGCATTACAAGCAGACTTTGACCATACGAGAGCGTTTAGAAGAACAGCCCGAATGTGCTGTCATGCTTAATCGTCTCGGGAGCCTCTACTGGGGGCAGGGTCAATACCCTGAGGCAGAGGAGTACTACATCAAGGCTCTGGCCATCTGCACCTCATTAGGAAAGGAGTCCAATCGTTCCGATGTGCTTTGTAGTCTTGGGGAGCTCTATCAGGGTCAGGGTAGATTTACTGAGGCGGAGAACCACTACAAGCAGGCTTTGACCATACGAGAGCATTTGGAGGAGAAGAAAGGCTGTGCCGTCATGCTTGATCGTCTCGGGAACCTTTACCTGAATCAGGGTAGATACACTGAGGCGGAGGAGCACTACACCCAGGCCTTGACTATTTTGGCCTTGTTGGCAGAGAATTGCAATCGTGCCAATGTGCTTTACTGGCTTGGGAAACTCTGTCAGGATCAGGGTCGATTTACCGAGGCGGAGGGTCACTACAAGCAGGCTTTGACCATAAGAGAGCATTTGGAGGAGAAGAAAGGCTGTACCATCGTGCTTAATCAGCTCGGACGCCTTTACCTGAATCAGGGTCGATACGCTGAGGCAGAGGAGCGCTATACCCAGGCCTTGACCATTTTGGCCTCGTCGGGACAGGATTCCAATCGTGCCTACGTTCTTGGGCAGCTTGGACACCTCTGCTGGACGCAAGCTCGATATTCAGAGGCGAGGAAGCATCTCACCGAAGCGATAAACATCTTTGCTTCGAATGGAGATAAACGTGGTAGAGCTGCGATACTTCGCAAGCTAGGAGACCTCTATCAAGTGCAGGGTCGATATTCCGATGCGGCCGACCATTTCACCGAGGCCTGTATGGTTGATGCCTCATTGAAAGACGAATCGAACCGTGCTGAGACGCTTTGCCGCCTTGGGGACCTTTACCGAAGGCAAGGTCGACACTCGAAGGCAGAGGAATATTTCACTGAGGCTCAAACAGCATACACCTCGCTGGGAGACAGGTTCCATCATGCCGAGATGCTTTTCCAGCTTGCGTGCCTCTACCAAATGCAAGATCGTCACTTAGAGGCTGAGAAGCACTTTGCAGAGGCTATAACCAGCCTTACTCTGATGCAGGCCGAGTCCAACCATATCGAGAGGCTTCGCAAGATCGGGCAACTGCACCAACAGCAGGGTCAATATCCCAAGGCCGAAGAGCTGTTCACCGAGACTCTGCGGGTCTCCACTGAGATAGGAGACAGGTCCTCTCGTGCAAAAACACTTCGGCAGCTTGGGGAACTCTACCGGGAGCAGCGTCGATATTTCAGTGCCGAGGAAAACTTCACCACAGCCCTGCAAATATCTGCTTCGTTAGGAGATAATCTTGGCAAGGCAGGAGTGCAGACCAGCCTGGCACACATCAATCGACTGCAGTGTCGCTTTGCCGTTGCAGAGACAACTTTCAGGGAGGTCGGAGCCTTTTACAATCAGATTGGCTGCCCATTAGAAGATGCCTCTACCAAATGCAGTCTTGGGGATACCTATCGCCAACAGGGAAAGCACAGAAAGGCATTTGAGCTGTACCGAGAAGCTCAAAAGATCTTCGAGAAACTCAACCATACCCCAGGCCTAGCCGATGCAGCTGTTGGGTTGGGTCACATACTCTGTTTCCAAGGCCGATATTCCCGAGCACATTCATGCTTTTCGGAAGCGGGGAGCTTATACGCTACAATAGGAAACAAAACCGGCATCGCTGAGGCAAGCTGCGGGATAGGAGATCTCTACCGCCTCCAGGGAAAATATTTCAAAGCTAGGGAGTCGTACATCGAGGCCCGAAGCACGTACCAGCGAGTTGGCCATCAAAGCCACCCACTTGGACTGGCTGGTGCAATCTGCGGGTTGGGCTACATCCATTGTGTCCAAGGTCAATACTCCGAAGCACACTCCTGCTTTGAACAAGCAAAGAACCTCTACAAAAGTGTCGAAAACAAACTTGGAGTCGCTGAAACGCTTTGCGGGGTAGGAGACCTTCACAGATCCCAAAGCGATTACCTCAAAGCCGAGGAGTCATACACGGAAGCCCAAACCATCTATCGCCAACTCGATCATTCCCTCGGCATCGGCGAGGTTGTGTGTGGGCTGGGATATCTCCGCCGGATGCAGTGCCAGGATGCAGAAGCTGAGTTTCTGTTCAACGAAGCACAAAAGTTGTGCAACAAAGGGGAGCACGGTCTAGGTGCGGCAAATGCAGCTCTCGGGCTTGCTACCGTCCATATCGCGCGCCTGGAGTACGGTACCGCAGCTTCCGATGCCAGGAGGGCCCTCGACTTTTATGCCCAAGCTGGCATCCTACCGTCGAAGGCAAGAGCTTCTTTGATTCTCGCACAGGCCCGTGGACTCGAACATCACCATGACGAATCAATGGCATATATTGATGAGGCATCCGCCTTTTTTTCCGAAATCGGTGATGAGAAGGGTGTTTCGCTCTGTCGCGAGCACCGTCTTCACCTGGCTCATCCAAATGTAGAAACTCCAACGCTAGCATCCACCCAGGAGCAACACGTGCAGACGGTTGGGGCACCCACATCTAACCGCCATTAGATTCTGTGAGCAGAGGCACATACGGATGATCCCCTTTCCGGTCAGGAGGAACCAAACACCAACGTGGAGCGTTCTCCTACTACCCAGGCTACCTTCATGTTCTGCTACTCCACCATTATATAGTTTAATTTGGCTTCACGCGTCCCTTTTTCACTTTGGTCCTCCTCCGAGACGAATCTCAGTCCCTTGTCGTTTTGTACGAGGATGATTAATACATCGACTGTGTTGTGCTAACCATGTGGTTCCATATTGGCATGCTTTATCAGTGCTTAGAGTGTATTACAATGGCATTGGCGAATGGCCGTTAAAGTCAAGCCTCAGCGACATGCAGACGTACAATCATTCATCGATGTTTTCGGGCCAAATAAGTAAGGTCTATGTCGGAGCCCAAGAGATATTAAGCTCCACAAGATGGCGAGGCAATATGTATGTCATCCACATCCAACTCGACGGGGACGAAATTAGACGTTAATGCTTCGTGAAAGCATGCTGAATACGCAAGAAACGAGCGAGGAGGCGGCAGACTAGATTCCGTGATTGCAGTAGTATACTAGCGTTAGCAGCTTGGACGGATGCTAGGTTTCAACTCGGGGACGAACCACACTTATTTCCATCCAACCCCTGTGCAAGCTAAAGGGCCAATGATTGCCTTCCTAATGAATCAAATGAGGCATTAAGATCCACGTTTCCAAATAATTTCAAGAAATGCCACAAATAACACCCTACGTTCAAAGATCGCTCGACCCGAATTATGACATCTAACCTGGATTTGCAAGTCTGGATTTCCCGGCCTTAGTTCTGGGTCAAACCTCCAGCATTCCCGGAGCAAGTTAGGAAGACTCTCGGGTCGGAGAGGCTCTTGAGATGGCAATGGGTCCTTTTTCTGGTGCACTACTTGAATAATAACGGCAGCATCGCTTTATGCACTATCATACGGAATTTTCCCGGTCATTATCTATTTTAAAACGGTTACTACGTGTTTTTAAATATTTTGGGAAATCAGCACCTCCATGGCCAGGCACGCTCCAAACGTCACTACCGAGTGTTTGAGGCTTTTCTTCAATCGCCCGGGGACTGCACCACCTCGTTGTTCCTTTGAAGTCAATACTAGTAGTGAAACCCAATGGCTGATCTTGCAGGAGATTTGCTAGGCGAAAGTCACATACATAGGTCGCGACATACAAAGATCCCTTCCTCTCCCCCAAATAACTTCTCCGCCTTGCGGAACAACGCCATGGCGTCATCCACTGCACCCTCTTGGAATATCACATTGACCAAGGTCGTACGCGCAAAGACGTCGGAAGTCTTTTTCTCCTTCAGTCAGAAGAGCGTATATCCGACCTGCCGCGGTGAAGTCCCTCCCCTTTGCATATCCATCGAGAAGAATATTGAGGATTGGGTCCGGGACGGTGAATCCCAGGCCGATCATGTCTTCAGCAGCTCTGTGGGTGAGGTCAACTCGGTTGTATCTGGCAAATTCGGCAGCGAACATGGCGAAGGCTGCTTCCCCAACGTGGAACCGCGGACGCGTTGCCCAGTCTGCCTCATCCAAACCCGACGGTCGTTCCTTTGCAATAAATACCCATGGGTTCTCCGATGCCTGACTTGCGGAGAGAAGGGTTTCATAGAAGTGGATGGCGAACTTGGGATTGTTTCCTCGGGTGAATCTTTCCAAAACATCTCGAGTAGCCCCATATCCAATGATCTTCGCAACGGCCCCGACGACCTGGATGAATTGTTCGGTTGGATTCGTGCCGTCGATAGGCTTTGATGGTCGGTAGCATTTTCCTCTAAGGAGAGACGTGATGGCGGACCGGTAATCCTGCTGGCCCGCGTATGCCTGTAAGACCGGCAGGGACAACTGCTTCCGCGTGTTGATCTCCATTTGGTTTGGACCTCTTCATTTGAGCTGCTTGGCTGGGGCAAAATTAGGCTGTCGAATTTCTTCCATCCGTCGAGGACTTCCTCCGGTCTTCCTTCCCTGAGGCTGAGCTCCATGAGCTGGACCAGATGCCCCGTCATTCCCGCCTGTGCGGCCAATATGACGGCAAGGTCGCATACGTCCCGAAAGGCTTTGGATCTGGCCCTTCCCCTCGTGATATCTATCTCCGCTTTTGGAGATAGTAGGGCGGGTGTGAACGTGTTGAGAAGAGTATTGAGGGATGCGAACTCGTTGCTCGGAATATGTGGGAGCAGTCCTCGGGATTGAAGTAATGACCTTTGGGAATGAGCGTCGAGCAGCGTTTGTGGGCTTGGGATCCAAATTTACTAGGAGCTTGTCAACTCGGCCTGGAGCGGTTGGGGAACAATGGGAATTGGTGACGGGTGCAGCGAGCGGGTGCTTTTTTGTTCGTTGACTTGAGGATTTGAACAACTGCCTTGGATTACGGACTTGTAGGTTAGGAATACCCCGGAAGCGAAGGCACTGCGTCCAAGAGATTCCTGAAAGGCCTCGGCGAGGAGTAGCTTGATTGGCGGACGGGATGTCGTTCTGTTCGGGTCGAATTGCTGGTTCAACTTTGGACAGACAAACTGTGTCAAGCATGTGGCGCACGCGGACCTTTGAACAACATCCACTCCCTCCTTGCACTTGTATCATGGCCAGCTCTCTCGACCGCCTCAAGGCATCTGGTATTGCAGTCGTCTCTGACTCGGGCCATTTCCAGTGTAAGTTTCCATCCGAGTCCTCCGCAACTTGCACGGATTTCTCGGATCTTGCGGAAGGGGTATTTATTTACATGGCACTGACTAGTACCGTTCTTCCGATGCAGCTATTAGCCAGGACAGGCGCCAGAATACTACTACCAATCCGGTCGGTTGTTCGGGGCAATGGACCTGATCAGCGAAAAAATCCAGCGCTAGCCCGACCGACGCCAGTCCCTCATTCTCGCGGCTCCTAAGAAGGAGGGCCATCACGGGCTCCTCGATGCCGTTGTCGAATACGCAAGAGCAAATGGGGGCAGCGTCGCCGACTAGACCGTGATCTGAACGGACCGCTTTGTGAGTGGCTTTTACCTCCATTTCGGCCGACGCAGGTGTTTAACTGTGGCCCGACTACCTTCGTTCCCCATCAACTCGTCGAATTAGGCAGCGCTGTCGTTACTATAATCCTCAGTCGTGTCTCCGCCTAAGTCCACGCTCGTCTTTCCTTCGACCAGGAGACGGTCGATAGTCAGGTGCGGAGCTCCTTGGCAAAAAAGTTTCATCCACGTCGCTTACCTTGAACGTCCACCTAAGCCTGCCAAAGTATGCCGGTCTACGAAGAGAGCAGCATCTCCAAAGAGCGTGTCCTCATCAAAATCGCCTCGACATGGGACGGCACCCATATCACCCGTGAGATCGAGCGCGACGAGCAAATCTACTGCAACGTCACCCTCCTCTTCGGTTCCGGTCAAGCCTTTGCTTGCGCCGACTGGAAGTAGCTGGAGACGTAATGTAATAAGGAGGTTTGTAGTGGTGCAACGGTTTCAATAGACAGTAGGATGATGAGAGTTACTGTGGACCGAACTCCATTTGTCCTCGCCTGCTCGACGCGATGATCGTCTCCCCCCTGCTTCTCTGCTTATGCAGCAGGGAAAAACAGTCTGAGCTGGGTTAAGTAACGAGGAACCAGCGAGGCTCAAAACATAGGGAAGGAAAATTAGGGCGAGGCTGGGCATGCAGCTGCCACATCCCCAGTACGGCCAACTAATGGCTATATCAATTATCAGACTGGGAGGTGGGAGATTGTACATGGTACATGTGAGGCGTGAGGCGTGATTTTAAATAGTTCCCGGTGATGGAAACCTTGGATAGAGTGTCGGACTAGGCGGGCCAGGTGCAGTGTTGCTGGTCTGCCGGAGATCCGGCCCCTTCCATCCATGCTTGCTGTCCGGCTTTACCCGCGGACCTTTCAACGCATTCCTGAGTCAGGGTCTCCTTGGCCCCACAGCCGGGACGCGGAAACTCTGGTGGTCCTTCCGGCCCGGCCCGGCTTGGCTTATCTTATCTTATCTCGACCCAACAACCCTCACCATCAACAACCATTAATTAATATTACATCCCTTCGATTTCTTTACGTCTGTCGCAACAATAGATTGGCATTAAATGCCCCGTTTTTTTGACGTTTTCCGTCGCCGGTGTAGTCCGCGCACTGATCGCGTAGTACTCTGGGCGGAACATTGTCTTGGCGATGGCATCACAGCAGACCGGGGTAAGGCCGGCCAACATGTGGCGGTGTTTGACTTGCCACCTTCCACCACCTACTCAGAGAGAAAGCCCCCCCAACGCTTCCCACCTTCACCGCGAGATCAACTCCAAACGCATAATAAGCAGCGCCTAAACATCGACTGAAGGTCGAGGTTCTTTTGAGGAGCAGTGTATCCCCAGCTGAGATCAGCAGAATGCGTGTAGGCATCAAAGCCCGTCAAAAGCCTCGCTGATAGCAGCTTTCTAAACGCCGCCCCACTTATAGAAAACAGTGCGGGAAATGTTCAGAGTCGACAGCAAGGCCCAGCCTCGACCTGAAAACAACATAAACCCCAACAAGCCCGAGCGCCTCGGCGATTTTCCACCCGTACGTACGGAAGAGAATTCGTCAGAGGACATGATCACCGACCATCGGAAACGTTCAGTGGAAGATCCTTGAATCTATGTCTCGATATCAGATTAACAAAGCGGAGATAACACTCTACCAGAACGAGCAGCATCGAGGAGCGAGAAGCATCGTCACCAAAGGGAAACATCAATATTGGGATGTAGCTGTGAAGATGTTCGAGTATGAACAGGACTCTGACCGGGAGCGACTCCCTTCAGTGAGCATTTTCTATTTCTGACGCCATCGGTGCTTTGCTGAGTTCTCCGTTAGTCTCTCGTTCACGAGCTTAGCCTTCTACATAGACTTAAGCATGAAAACATAGTTAAACTCGAAGGCTTCGTGGTAAATCATAAAGAAAAGATTGCGTGGACCGTCTTTGTCTGGGAGGAGAACGGAAACCTCAAGGAGTTCGTATCGTCGAAGGATTGGCAACTTTCGCAACGGGTTTCGCTAGTATGTTCGGATTCATCTATGTTTCCATCATCAGGCTGAGCTTTCACCCAAATAGTTGTACGATATAGCGAACGGGCTTGAGTATCTTCATGGTCAGAAACCGCCGATCTGTCACGGCAACCTCACATCAGTACGTCGGCTTCAAGTCACTTCTCCTGCAATTTTTTCTCATGCTAACTGATTTATAGCTTAATATTCTAGTTAATGAAGGCAATTACGCGGTTATTACGGGTTTTTGCTCGGCTCGTGTTTTAGATAGTCCTGAGGTCGATCCTGACCATTTGGTGGAACAAGCACCTCTGCAAGTAAGCGCCGAAGACGCGCTTCGGGTCGATTTTCAAGACGATACGGGTACCATAACCTTGACGGGCCCACTTTGCTCGATGCGATTGGTAGCACCCGAGCTTTTACCGGGCTCTCGATCGAGTCTGGCTGGCGATATGTGGGCATTTGGATGGGTGTGCTGGGAGGCAAGTCTCAGTAGAGGTTGCACTGTGACGGAGATCCCGCTGACGTATGGATGTTGACATCTATCAGGCACTGTCAGGCTCAATACCACTCGGCGATACAAAGAGTGCCAACACAATAATGACCTATACCATCAAAGGCGACATGTTTGCGAATGAAGGAATCGAGGTATATGGAGTCATAAACGGCAAGTCCGCCAACTCATAGAGAAAGTTCCTTTACTTATGGCCAACCTCGCATCTAGGTCTCTGCCAATTAATGTCCAAATGTTGGCTCCCGGACCCAACCAAAAGATACAACGCTGCGGAGTGCCGGGAGGATACCTCGTTCATGGTAAGACGATACGTTCATATCCGCCCCCCGCGACTAACAGACAATCCCTCAACTCCTGGATAGCCTATGGAACTTCCTCGCGCCGATACAGCAATCCTTGGGAGGGAAAGACGCGGCCCTCCTCTTTTTGAAGCAATAAAGGAGGTGCTCACGCGATTACAAAAGGCCAGCTCCGATAAATGGGACCTCGAGCCGACCGCGGTCCTGGAACGTGGCCGCGAACTTCTCCGCGACAAATGTTTCGCTGAGGCGGAGAGAAATCTCATCTTCGCCATAACTTCGTACGCCCACTGCGGCATTCCAATCGGATGCGCGGATGCAATTCACGATCTAGGGGAGGTCTACGGTGCCCAGGAAATGCTCGACCATGCCGAGTTGTGCTTTGTCACAGCAAAACGGATCGGGACCCTCCTCCGCAATAATGAGCGCACCGTACAAGCAACGCTCAGGCTAGGGCTGGTATCCAGCCGCCAAGGCAAACTTTCCAAGGCTGAGGAACTTCTCGCTGAGTACACCAAAACGAGGAACGACTACGGTCGTATCAGTGCTCTCTACGAACTCGGGAGCCTCTACCTGCAGCAAGATGTCCGCGTCGAGGCAGAGAAGCGTTTCAGCGAGGCTCTGCAAATCTGCGCATCGATTGGTGATGACCAGTGCGCTGATGTGCTTCAAAAGCTCGGGAACCACTACCTGGAGCAGCGTCAATATGCCAAGGCAGAGGAACTCTCTACGCGAGCCCTTTCTGTTTGGATATCCTTAAGTCGGGATTACGAGCGTGCCTTGACACATCGTCAACTTGGAGACCTCAACAGGGACCGGAGTCGATATACCGAAGCAGAGGACCACTACAAGCAGGCCTTTACCGTATACAACAAAGCGGAGAGGCTTGCTCGTGCCATCATGCTTGATCGGTTAGGGGGGCTCTACCTGAAGCAGGGCCGATACACCGAGGCAGAGAAGCATTGCACCGAGGCCTTGACACTCTGGGAGCATTCCGATCAATATCGTACGGGTACGCTCCAGAAGCTTGGGGAGCTCTGCCGGACGCAAGCTCGATACTCAGAGGCAAGGCTTCATTTCACCAGAGCGATAGACAAGCTCATTTGGGAGGAAGCTCGACCTGCTAGAGCTGGGATGCTTCGCGAGCTGGCAGACCTTTATCAAATGCAAAGTCGATACTCCGACGCGGTCGACCATCTCACCAAGGCCTTATCCATCTACGCCTCATTGAGGGACGAGTCGAACCGTGCTAAGACGCTTCACTACCTTGGGAACCTCCGCTGGAGGCAAGGTCGACACCTTAGGGCAGAGGAGTATTTCATCGAGGCTCGAGCAGCATACGCCTCGCTAGGAGACAATCTCAGTCATGCCGAGGTGCTTTGCCAGCTTGCAAACCTCTGCCAGGTGCAGGATTGTCATCCGGAGGCTGAGAAGCACTTCGCAGAGGCTATGACTCTCCTTACCCTTGCTGGAGCAAAGTCCGACAATGTCGAGGTGCTTCTCAAGTTTGGGCAACTACTCCAGCAGCGAAACCAATACTCCAAGGCGGAAGAACTATTCGCTGAGGCTCTACAAGTATCCACTCGGGCAGGAGACGATCTCTCACGTGCCAACTCCCTTAGGAAGCTTGGGGAACTCTACCAGAGACAGGCTCGATACCCCAGTGCCGAAGAAAGCTTCACGACGGCCTTGCAAATCTATACTTCCCTGGGAGATCATCTCGGTCAAAAAAGAACGCAGAGCAGTTTGGCCGACATCCTTCGATTGCAGTGTCGCTTCGCCGATGCAGAGGCAGCTTTTCGGGCGGTTGCAGCATTTTACAGTCAAATTGGCCATCCATTAGGAGACGCCTATACAAAATGCAGGCTTGGAGATACCTATCGCCAACAGGGCAAGTACAGCGAGGCATCCGAATTGTATCGAGGAGCCCAAGACGTCTTCGAGAACCTCAACCATACCCCTGGATTCGCTGATGCACTCATTGGGCTGGGTCACGTACTCCATCTCCAAGGTCAATATACCCGAGCACGATCATGCTTCTTTGAAGCAGGGAGCTTATATGCCAGCATTGGAAACAAAATCGGTGCTGCAGAGGCGACCTATGGGAAAGGAGACGTCTACCGCTTCCAGGGCAAATATGACCAAGCTAGTGAGTTCTATATCGAGGCCCGAAGTGCGTACCAGCGGGTTGGCCATCAGGACCAGCCACTTGGATTGGCTGGCGTAATTTGCGGCTTGGGCTATGTCCACTGCTTCCAAGGTCGACACTCCGAAGCACACTCCTGCTTCAAAGAAGCAAAGAGCCTCTACGATAAGGTCGGAAACAAACTCGGCGTCGCTGAAACGTTTTGCGGATTGGGAGACCTACATCGATCTCAAGGCGATTACCTCAAAGCCGAGGAGTCATACACGGAAGCCCAAACCATCTATCGCCAACTTAATCATTTCCTCGGCGTCGGTGAGGTTGCGTGTGGGCTAGGATATCTCCGCCGGATGCAGTGCAGGGATGCAGACGCCGAATCGCTCTTCAACGAAGCCCAAAAGCTGTGTAGCGAAGGGGAGCATGGTTTAGGTGCGGCGAATGCAGCTCTTGGGCTTGCTACCGTCCATCTCGCACGCTTGGAGTGTGAAACCGCAGCTTCCCATGTCAGAAAGGCGCTCGACTTCTATACCCAGGCTGACGTCCTACCCTCGAAGGCAAGAGCCTTACTGATCCTAGCGCAAATACGCGGACTTGAACATCACGACAACGAATTAAGTGCATATCTCGACGAGGCATCTGCTATTTTCTCCGAAATCGGTGATGAGAGGGGTGTTTCGCTCTGTCGCGAGCACCGCCTTCACCTGGCTCTTCCAGATGTGGAAGCTCCGACACTGACGTCCACCGAGGAAACAACACGTGCCGACGGTTATGGCACCCACATAAATCCGCCATTAGATTCCGTGAGCAAAGGCACATACAGATGATTCCCCTTTCGGTCCAAAGGGACCAAACACAACGTAAAGCGTTCTCCTTCTACCCATGCTATCTTCATGTTTTCTACTCCGCCATTATATAGTTTCATTTGGCTTCATGGTCCTCGTAAATAACGCGTCCCTTTTGCAATTTGGTCCTCTTCCAATAGGTATTTCGGTCCCTGGTTGCTTAAATCCCTTGCTCTTTTGCACTAGGATGATTAATACTTCCACTGTGGGCTAGTAACTATGTAGTTCCATATTGGCATGTTTAACAGTTCTTGGAGTGTATACGATTGCATTGGCGAATGGTCGTGAAAGTCGAGTCTCAAGAGCAACATATAAACGCACAGTCATTCATCCATTTTTCGGTCAAAGTAATGTCTATGTCAGAGCACAAGATATATTAGGACCGTTTCATAGAAGTGAATGGCGAATTTGGGAGTGAATCCTTCTAGGACATCTCGAGTGGCCCCATTTCGAATAATCTTCGCAACGGCCCCGACGACCTGGATGAGTTGGTGGGTTGGATCCGTGCCGTCAATAGGCTTTGATGGTCGGTAGCGTTTCCTTCTAAGGACAGACGTGATAGCGGACCAGTAATCCTGCTGGACCGCGTATGCCTGTAAGCCTAGCAGGGGCAGCTGCTTCCGCGCGTTGATCTCCGTTTGGTTTTGGACCTCTCCATTTGAGCTGCCTGGCTGAAGGGAAACTAGGCTCTCGAACTTCTTCCATCCGTCGATGACTTCCTCCGGTCTTCCTTCCCTGAGGCTGAGCTCCATGAGCTGGACTAGATGCCCCGTCATTCCCGCCTTCGCGGCTAATATAACGGTAAGGTCGCGTACGTCCTAATGGACTTCGAATCTAACCCTTTCTCTCGTAATATCTATCTCCGCTTTTGAGGATAGTAGCGTGGGTGCGAATGTGTCGAGAAGAGCATTGAGGGACGTGACCTCGTTGTTCGGAACCTGCGGAAGCAGTCCTTGGGATTGAAGTAATGACCATTAGGAATACGCGTCGAGGAAGGATTTCGTTGTGAGCTTGGTCGAAATTTGTTAGGAGCTTGTCAAATTTGGCCTGGAGCGCTTGAGCACAATTGGAATTGGTGATGGGTGCCGCGAACGGGTGCTTTTTGTGCTTTGACTTGGGATTTGAACAACTGCCTTGGATTACGGACTTGTCGATTAGGAATAGTAACTAAACCCGGGTAGCGAAGGCACTGCGTCCAAGAGATTCCTGAAAGGCCTCGGAGCGGAGAAGCTTGATTAGCGGACAGCCGGAGGTAGTTCTGTTTCGGGTCGAATTGCTGGTTCAACCTTGGACAAACAAACTGTGTCAAGCACCTGGCGCACGTGGACCTGGCCGACGGGAAGGCCGTGGAAGAGCTCGTTTTCTACGCGACCCTCCCCTCGACGCGACCTCATCACTTCTACCTATCCCTCAATTAAAACAGACACAAATTCATGCAGTAATTTATTTACAAGCAATATAGAATCAGATATATGCGTTTTATATGACATGCGAGATGGTACGGAGTGTTGAGACAAGCCCGCCGGCGCCCCGGTCACGCGAGTAGGACCAACCCCCGGCAAGATGAAGTTATTCTGTCTCTTAATTAGTTTGAATGAGAAGGGGGTGTCGCTCTGTCAGGAGCACCGTCTTCACCTGGCTCATCCAAATATAGAAACTCCAACACTGATGTCCATGGAGGCGGAACACATATAGACGGCTAGGACACCCACATCAAACCGCCATTAGACTCCGTGAGCAAAGGCACACACGGATTATTCCCGTTCCGGTCGGTATGAACCAAACACCAGCCTGAAGGGTTCTCCTATTACCCATACTACCTTCATGTTTTCTACTTCACCGTTATATAGTTTTGTCTGGCTTCATGGTCCCCGTAAATCTGTTGTGAATTTATGGTCACAGGGGATAGGGCAATTTCGCATAGGAGAACCGGCCCCTGCATTGTAGTACTTCCCCATGGAGTACCCATGTTTGAGGATATATAACAGTTGTACTAATAGCTCCAATTAAATAAACTAGAAACTTTCCATTGAATAATATCCCCTTGGACAATCGTCGTCCACTCTCCACTCTCCGAGAAGTTCTTACCAAATCACGTATCGATTTTCACCTTAGTCCTCTTCCAAGATACATTTTAGTTCTTCGTTGCTTTGAAATAGGATGATTAACAGCTTCCTCTGTGTTCTACTTGCTGTGGTTCCATTTGAGCGTGCTTAATCAAGGCTTAGAGTGTTACGGTTGCATTGGCGAATGGCCGTGAAAGTGAAGCCTCAGTAGCGGTATATAGACGTACGATCATTCATAGGTATTTTCGGTCCACATAATGTCCATATCGGAGCCCAGGAGATGTTAAGCTGCACAAGATGGCGAGGTAATATATATGTCATCGACATCCACCACGACGCCGACGAAATTAGACGTCAATGCGTCGTGAAAGCATGCTGAATATGCAAGAGACGAGCGAGGCGTAAATCTGGTAGTTTATCGATCCCAATGAGGCGGCAGACTAGAGTTCGTGATTGCAGTAGTAGACCAGCGTTAGCGGCTTGGACTCACGCCAAGTTTCAACTCGAGGACGAACCGTACTCATTTCCACCCAGCCCCTGTGCAAGCCAAAGGGCCAATGATTGCCTTCCTAATGAATTAAATGATGCGTTAGTATCCACGTTTCCCAGAGAATTTCAAGAAATCCTCAAGATGACATCCCACGTACAGAGAGCGCTCGACCCGAATTATGACATCTACCCTGGATTTGCAAGTCTGGATCTCCGGCCTTAGTTCTGGTTCAAACTTCCAGCATTCCCGTAGCAAGTTAAGAAGACTCTCAGGCCGGACAGGCTCTTGAGATGGCAATGGGTCCTTTTTCTGGTGCACTGCTTGAATAATAACGGCAGCGTCGCTCTTTGCACTATCATACGGAATTTTTCCGGTCATTATCTATTTGAAAACGGTTAGTACGTGTTTTTTAAATATTTTGGGAAATTAGCACCTCCATGGCCAGGCACCCCCAACCCCAAACGTCACTCCCGAGTGTTTTAGGCTTTTCTTCAATCACCTGAGGACTGCACCACCTCGTTGTTCCTTTGAAGCCAATGCTAGTAGTGAAACCCAATGGCTGATCTTGCAGGAGATTTGCTAGGCCAAAGTCACATAGCAATCCTCTGCGTTCTTTTGTTACAAGCATATTCATCTGTTTAGTCGGAGTTTGTTGCCAAGGAATGAGGCGGAAAACATGGGTTAGCTCAAGGCGAAGGGGGAGACACCACCCGAAATCAGCCAACAGCTCTGCAGGCTGCTTTTCGGTTGATTTTCGCGCCCAGACCAAAGTACCCGACATACCGATTTGAGGTCTCCATGTACTATTGGTGGATTTCGTGTATGCAAATACTCCAGCCCTCGAGCACTATCACGCACCTAGTAATCAAACTCGTGGTTTTAGCTCTGAATCAAGCGGGTTTGTGATACAGGATCATGACCCACTAATTCGAGTCGTTCCTCCAATGTGGCCCCGGTCTTCTCGAGGTACGCTTTCACGTTACCGTTCACGGCATACGATGAAACGAGGTAAGCGGTCGATAAGTTCTCACTCAAGTGGTAGCCTATGAAGCCCACGATGTTCTCATGCCGGAGTGAGGACCAAACGATCATTTCTCGTAAAAGTCTCTGTGCATCCCTGTTGGTGTCTGTTTAAGTAGACTTGAAGGAGATTACTCACGTATGCCAGTCGTAGGGGAAGCACGCGCGTATCATCTCGGATCTCCTTAACCGCCACGGTGATAGGTGGGTCGGAGGGATCATCGAGGGAATGGAGTTCTGCGAGCGTCACCGTCCCAAATCCTCCTTTCCCTATCTCCGTGTCCGCCATTTTAAGGCGTTCCAGAGGTATCTTGTAGGGTTCAAGCTCTTGAAGTGCGGAATCCTGTCCGGTATCGGGTGAGTCAGAACGTGGTTTGGGTTCAGACGAGGGGGATGTTCTCGTTAGAGAAAGTAAGCGCACTAGTTTTTCTCGACTCAGTTGTGAATCATCAAATCTGCTCATAGTTAGGTAGATAGATGTGCGATATAGGGTACTTGATGGTCGGTATCAGTTGGCCGGAGAAGACTAACTAGCAAACATTCCCACAAACCGATCGGGGCGTACGTTACAGGAATTCTACACCCTCAGCGCAATCTCCCTCGACAGCTGCCTCAGCAACTTCTCGAGCGACCCCTTGGGTTGCCACCCTGACCTGTATATATGCTCCATGACCTCCTGCACACAATCGTATCTCCCATTCTTCGCCAGTCCATTGAGAAGGGTAAAGTACGTTGTATGCGGAATATGATCCTGATTGCCCTTGTCTGCGATAGTCTCCCGCCATATCTGCATCGCCTGGTCGGTCCCTGCTTTATCGTCCGCCTTGAGCGCTGCCAGAAGAAGGAAGTTTCGGGTGACTCGGTTAGGCTCCATCCCTCTTGCAGTCATCTTGGCCATGATCTCATCGACGAGTTGCTTCTGAACCATGGCTGGAAGGTCCTGATCCCTGGTCACCCCCGCTAATAGACTCGTGAACGTCACTTCATTAGCGTGAATCCCGTTAGCTTCCATCTTGTTCACGAGTTGTAAAGCGGCTCGGATATTCCGTTCTCCCTTCCGTCGAATGAGGCAGTCGATGATGGCGGTGTAGGTCGCAGTGTTTGCAGGGATCTTGGCTGCTTCCATGACGTCGAGCATCCTCGTAACAGCATCGGGCCGATTGGATTGTAAGAGCGTGTCGACGATGGTGGTGTATGTGTAGGAGTCGGGCTCGAGACCCGACGACGTGAGATGTTGGAGGGTCCGGACGAAGTTGGTGGCGTCGGATTTGCGGGCATAGTGCCGAAGTAGGGTGTTGTAGGTTATAGTGTCCGGTTTAGGGCCCGAGGTCGAGTTTCGCAGGTGGTCTACAATAGCCTCTGCATCGGAGGCTCGACCGTTGATCAGGAGGCCATGAAACACGGCGTTGTAGGTCGTGACATGCAAAGATCCCTTCCCCTTTTCCTTTCCTTCTCCTCCAAATAACGTCTCCGCCTTGCGGAACAACGCCATAGCGTCATCCACTGCACCCTCTTGTAACAGCGCATTGATCAAGGTCGTATGCGCAAAGACGTTGGGAGTCTTTCCTCCTTCAGTGAGAAGAGCGTATATCCGACCTGCTGCGGTGAAGTCCCTCCCCTTAGCGTATCCATCGAGAAGAATATTGAGGATTGGGTCCCGGACGGTGATCCCGGGCTGATCATGTCGTCAGCAGCTCTTTGGGTGAGGTCCATTCGGTTGCATCTGGCAAATTCGGCAGCGAACATGGCGAACGTTGCTTTTCCACTGTGGAACAGCGGACGCGTTGCCCAGTCGGCCTCATCCAAACCCGATGGTCGTCCCTTGCAATGAATACCCATGGATTCCCCGATGCCTGACTTGCAGGGAGAAGGGTTTCATAGTCGATGGCGAACTTGAGAAATTTTCCTCAAGTGAATCCTTCCAAAACATGTCGAGCCCATTTCGAACGATCTTCACAACGGCCCCGATTACTTGGATGAATTGATGGGTTGGATTCGTACCATCGGTTGGCTTTGATGGCCGGTAGCATTTTCCTCTAAGGACAGATGTGATGGCGGACCGGTAATCCTGCTGGGCCGCGTATGCCTGGAAGACTGGCAAGGACAGCTGCTTTTTTGCGTTGATCTCCGTTTGGATTTGGACCTCTCCATTTGAGCTGCTCGGCGGGGGCAAAATTAGCCTCTCGGATTTCTTCCATCCGTCCTCCGGTCTGCCTTCTCCGAGGCTGAGCTCCATGAGCTGGACCAGATGCCCCCGACATTCCCGCCTGCGCGGCCAAATATAACGGCAAGGTCCCGTACGTCCTGAAGGACTTTGTAGACCTTCCCCTCGTGATATCTATCTCCGCTTTTGGGGATATTAGGGTGGGTGTGAATGTGTTGAGAAGAGCATTGAGGGACGTGAACTCGTTGTTTGGAACATGTGGTAACAGTCCTCGGGATTGACCTTGGGAATGAGCGTCGTGCCAGGATTTGCGTACGTGAGCTTGGTCCAGATTCGTTAGGAGCTTGTCAAATTCGGCCTGGAGCGCTTGGGGAACAATTGGAATTAGTGATGGGTGCAGCGAACGGGCGCTTTTTTTGTTCGCTGACTTGGGGATTTGAACAACTGCCTTGGATTACGGACATGTCAATTGGTCCCGGAAGCGAAGGTACTGCGTCCAAGAGATTCCTGAACGGCCTTAGCGAGGAGTAGCGCCAGCTTGATTAGCGGACGGGAGGTTGTTCTGTTCGGGTCGAATTGCTTTTGGACAGACAAACTGTGTCAAGCATGTGGCGCACGCGGACCTTGAACAACCTCCACCTGCATTCCCTCTCCCTCCTTGCACTTGTAATATGGCTAGCTCTCTCGACCGGCTCAAGGCATCTGGTATTGCAGTCGTCTCCGACCCGGGTCAATTCCAGTGTAAGTTTTCATTCGAGTCCTTCGCAACCAAAGCGTTGCACGGATTTCTCGGATCTCGCGCAAGGGGTATTTATTTACATGGCACTGACTAGTACGGTTCTTCCGATGCAGCTATTAGCCAGTACAGGCGCCAGGATGCTACCACCAATTTGGTCGGTTGCTCGGGGCAATGTACCTGATTGGCGAAAAAATTCAGCGCTATCCCGATTGACGCCAGTCCCTCATTCTCGCGGCTCCTAAGAAGGAGGGCCATCCCAGGCTCATCGATGCTGTTGTCGAATACGCGAGAGCAAATGGGAGCAGCGTTGACGACTAGACCGTAATCTGAACGGACCGCTTTGTGAGTGACTTTTACCTCCATTTCGGCCGACGCAGGTGTCTAACTGTGGCCCGACTCCCTTCGTTCCCCGTAAGCTCGTCGAGTTAGGCAGCGCTATAATTATGATAATCCGTAGTCGTGTCTCCGCCGAAGTCCACGCTCGTCTTTCCTTTGACCAGGAGACGGCTGATAGTCAGGTGCGGAGCTCCTTGGCAAAAGAAATTCATCCACGTCGCTTACCTTGAACGTCCACCTAAGCCTGCCAAAGTATGCCGGTCTACGAAGAGAGCAGCATCTCCAAAGAGCGTGTTCTCATCAAGATCGCCTCGACATGGGACGGCACCCAAATCACCCGCGAGGTCGGGCGCGATGAGCAAATCTACTGCAATGTCACCCTCTTCCTCGGTTCTGGTCAAGCCTTCGCTTGCGCCGACTGGAAGTAGCTGGAGACATAATGTAATAAGGAGGTTTGTAGTGGTGCAACGGCTTCAATAGACAGTAGGATGATGAGAGTCTACTGTGGACCGAACTCGGTTTGTCCTCGCCTGCTCGACGCAATGATCGTCTCCCCCCGCTTCTCTACTTGTGCAGCGGGGAAAAAAGTCTGACCTGGGTTAATTAACGAGTAATCGGCGAGGCTCAAAACATAGGGAAGGAAGCGAGGTTGGGCATGCAGCTGCCACATCCCCAGTACGGCCAACTAATGCATATGGCTATATCAATTGTCACACCAGGAGGTGGGAGATTGAACATGGTGCATGTGCATTGTGAGACGCGATTCTAAATAGTGGTGATAGAACTTGAATCCTTGGATAGAGTGTCGGACTAGGCGGGTGCAGTGTTGCTGGTATACGTAGACTCCAGCGTTATGAGAGGTCCGCTTATGCCTGCCGGAGATCCGGCCCTTTCCCCATCCATGCTGCTGTCCGGCTTTACCTGAGTCAGGGTCTGTTTGTCCCACAGCCGGGAGGACGCGAAACCTCTGGTGGTCCGTCCGGCCCGGCTTATCTTATCTTATCTCGACCCAACAACCCTCACCATCGTCAACAACCATTGCATCCCTTCGATTTCTTTACGCCTGTAACAACAATAGATTAGCATTAAATGCCCCGTTTCTGACGTTTTCCGTCGCCGGTGTAGTTCTCCCACTGATAGCATAGTACTTCAGGCGGAACATTGTGTTGGCGATGGCACCACAGCAGGCCGGGGTGAGGCCGGCCAACATGTGGCACGCACCCGGTACCCGGCGGTGTTTGACTTGCCACCTTCCACCACCTACTCAGAGAGAACGTCGCACAACGCCTCTCACCTCCACCGCGAGATCAACTTCAAACGCAGAATAAGCAGCACCTAAACTTGACTGAAGGTCGAGGTTCTTTTGAGGAGCAGGATATCCCCAGCAAGATACAGTCCCCAGCTGAGTTCGAAGGAATGATAGTGAGTGTAAGCATGAAAGCCCGTCAAAAGCCTCACTGACTGCAGCTTCCTAAACGCCGTCCCACCTATAGGGACCTGAGAGAGTCGAGGCCCAGCCTCGATATGAAAACACCATAAAACCCGACGAGCTTGAGCGCCTAGGCGATTTTCCACCCGTACGTAGGGAACAGAACTCTTGTTAGAGAACATGATCACTGACCATCGGAAACGTTCAGTGGGAGATCCTTGACTCTATGTCTCAATATCGGATTAACAAAGAGGAGATAATATTCTCCGAGGACGAGCTCAAGCAACAGCATCGAGGAGCGAGAAGCGTCGTCGCCAAAGGGAATCTACGAGATAGAGATTTGAATGTAGCTGTGAAGATGTTCGAATATGGACAGGACTCTGACCGGGAGCGACTTACTTCAGTGAGCATTTTCGGTTTCTTACGCCATTACGGTGCTTTTGCTGAGTTCCCTGGCAGTCTTTCGTTCACGAGCTTAGCCTTTTACGCAGCCTTGACCATGAAAACATAGTTAAACTCACAGGCTTCGCAGAAAATTATAAGGAAAGAATTGCGTGGACTGTCTTTGACTGGCAGAAGAACGGAAACCTCAAGGAGTTCGTATCGTCGGAGGATTGGCGACTTTCGGAAAGGGTTTCGCTCGTATGTTCCGACTCATCCATGTTTCTATCCTCAAGCTGAGCTCTCACCCCAATAGTTGTACGACGTAGCGTGCGGACTTGAGTATCTTCATGGTCAGAAACCGCCGATCTGTCACGGCAACCTTACACCGGTACGTTGGCTTCAAGCGACTTCTCCTACCAATCTTTCTCATGCCAACTGATTTATAGCTTAATATTCTGGTTAATGAGAGCAATAACGCGGTTATTACGGGTTTTTGCTCGGCTCGGGTTTTAGATAGTCCTGAGGTTGAGCCTGGCCACTTGATGAAACATGCAACTCTACAAGCAAGCGCCGACGACGCGCCTCGGGTGGATTTTCAAGACGATACGGTCACCATAACCTTGACAGAGTCACTTTGCTCGATACGATTGTTTGTACCAGACCTTTTATCGGGCTCCCAATCGAGTCTGGCTGGCGATACATGGGCATTTGGATGGGTGTGCTGGGAGGCAAGTCTCGATGGAGGTTGCACGATGACGGAGATCCCGCTGACATATGGATGTTGACACCCACCAGGCACTGGCAGGCTCAATATCATCCGGCAATGCAAATAGTGATAACCCAGTAGTGATCCTTTCCATCAAAGGCGGCATAGCTGAGACGGAAAGAAGGAGGGTCTATGGAACCATAAACGGCAAGTCCGCCGACTCATAGTGAAAGGTCCTTGACTTATAGCGAACTTCGCATTTAGGTCTCTGCCAATTGATGTCCAGATGTTGGACCCCGGACCCAACCAAAAGAAACAACGCTGCGGAGTGCCGGAAGTATATCTCGTTCATTGTAAGACGACACGTCCATATCCGCCCCCGGTTCTAATTGACAATCCTTCAACTCCTGGATAGCCTATGAAACTTCCTCGCGCCAATAAATCAACAGATGAGGGCCCAATTCTCTCCTCTCCCCTTGTTGGAACTGTAAGGGAGTTGCACACGCGATTACGAAAGTCGGAGACCGACGACGGTCAACGTCTCTACGAGGATACCTCCGTGGAACGTGGCCGCGAACTTCTTCGTGACAAAGACTTCGCTGGAGCGGAGCGCAATTTCATCCTCGCCGGAGATCGTTACGCCAGCTTGGGCCTTCGCTTCATGTACGCGGATGCAATTTACGGGTTAGGGGAGGTCTATGATGCCCAGGAAATGCTCGACCATGCCGAGTTGTGCTTTGCCACAGCAAAATGGATGTGGACCCTTCTTCACACTAATGGGGACATTGCACGAGCCACGCTCAGGCTAGGGGTGGTATCTAGGCGCCAAGGCAAACTTTCAAAGGCTGAGGAGCTTCTCGCTAAGGCATTGCAAAATTTTGCCAAAACGTGGGACCGCCACGGTCATATCGATACTCTTTACGAACTCGGAAGCCTCCACCTGCAGCAGGATCTATGCGTCGAGGCAGAGAACCGTTTCAGCGAGGCTTTGAAAATCTGCGCATCGGTTGGCGATGACGGGAATGCTGACGTGCTTCAAAAGCTCGGGAACCACTACCTGGAGCAGCGTCAATATTCCAAGGCAGAGGAACTCTCTAAACGAGCCCTTTCCGTTTGGATATCATTAAGCCAAAATTCCGAGCGTGCCTTGACACATCGTCAACTTGGAGACATTTACAGGGACCGAAGTCGATATATCGAGGCGGAGGACCACTACACTCAGGCCTTTACCATATACAATGAAAAGGGAGCCTTAGATCGTGCCATCATGCTTGATCGGCTCGGGGGGCTTTACCTAAACCAGGGCCGATACACGGAGGCAGAGGAGCATTGCACCCAGGCTTTGGAACTCTGGACCTGGTTGGGGGAGGATTCTGATCAATATCGTGCGGGTGCGCTTCGGAAGCTTGGGGACCTCTGCCGGACGCAAGCTCGATATTTAGAGGCCAGGGATCATTTCACCAGAGCGATAGGCATTCTCACTTCGGAGGAAGCTCGACCTAGTAGAGCTGGGATGCTTCGCGAGCTGGTAGACCTCAATCAAATGCAGAGTCGATACTCCGACGCGGCCGACCATCTCACCGAGGCCTTATCCATCTACACCTCATTGAGGGACGAGTCGAGCCGTGCTACGACGCTTCGCCAGCTTGGGAACCTTTACTGGAAGCAAGGTCGACATTTTAAGGCAGAGGAGTATTTTACCGAGGCTCGAGCTGCATACGCCTCCCTAGGAGACAAGTTCAGTCACGCCCAGGTGCTTTGCCAA
>WSUB01000307.1:0-27860 GCA_019633425.1 Tulasnella sp. 424 | reverse complement strand
GTTCAAGTCAAGTCAGGTTTTGTTCGAAAAACGGCTCACCCAGGATGGTTCTTAAGCTCCTCGATGGAAACGGTATCCTTTCCAGTGCCGTTGCCTCCGTGACCGCGAGTTTCGACCTCACCCTCAAGAAGGGTGAAGTCGTGCGAGGAGACTTCGATGATGCCGACCGCAAAGCTTAAGAATTCAATAGACAAACTTGTTGTCAGCAGCACGTCGAATGAAACGATGCCGACTTAAAAACGAAAACCCACAATTTGGGGCTGTCCTTGTGGAACCTCCAAGTGTACTTGACAACCGTGGGGTGACCCTTCTTGACAGAGGCAGAGGTGATGCTGAGACCGTTGGAGCGAGCAGCGACGGATGAGGGAGCCATTGAAAAAGTGGAAAAGTTGAAAGGTGGAAAAGGGGAAAAAAGTAGTGAAGAAGCTAAGGTAAAGTAAAAGAAGAGAAGAGGGAAGACTGGGTTGATGAGGACTGAGAGGTAGCCAAGTCGGCCTGGTTTAAATAGCATCAGAGTGGCTCACAGCTCCATTCACAGCGCCGCCCAGATACTGCAGAATTGGGAGGCTAGAGGGGTCTCACCGCAACACTGCCAAAACCAATGACGGTTGATCCGATCGGACATGGGCAATACCAGGTTTGGAAGGGCAGTACCGGCCCGTCGAGCAATGGCGGTTTGGCACGCCTCAAGCATATGACCGTCACACAAATAGACGGGCAGGTCCAAGAGCGCTCCGTTAATAGAAACACGTAGTTTCCGTTTTCTCTTGGCAGCTAGGCGGAGTTTCGTTGAAGCTGTGTGGGAAAGGCACTGCACCCCAAGTCGGATCGTGCACCGTTTGCTGATCGACGGCATGTACGAGACCGACGAAGTTGAACAAGCTTGGTGATCTCAGGTAACGGAGATATGGAAGCCTTTGAACGTATGTAGGTAAGCGCTCAGTCAGGGCCGCCTTAGCCTTTCTATGGCTACGCGGGCTTTCCCCTCTGCGTCGCCGGCTGGGAAGACGGTCGTCCCTGTCCGTCGATGTACGCGCTCCGCAACGAGTAGAGTGTTCTCTAGTGCAGAGATAATCGTATGATGATTGACGAATGCATACAGCCTGACCGGACGCTTTTCAAGGTGGTTGAAGTTTTTGGTTTAGAAAGTGAGGCGCAAGCTTGGTGAGGCGGTGTACCCGCTGAAGTCACATGCACCTCGTCCGTCCCTTCCCCCAACCCAGCAGAAGAGAGGCTTGGCACTGCACGTTTTGAATCAGATCGAGACACCCCTCAACGAGTGGAAAGAAAAGACCAGTAAGAACCAACGAAATGGATGGACTATGTGTAGTCGAGGAACACGCAAAACCACAGCTTTCAACACCTGATTCGACTTGTACAACCAACTAGAGAGATACAGTGAAGGAAATCAGGACTCGAACCGAAGTGCAGAAATGTACAGAGGATTCGGGAGAATAACGAAGACAAAGATCAGTGAGAAGAAAGATGAGCGAAAAGGACTTGATAAATTATGGGAAGGATTCGTCGGAGTCGTCATCGGAAGAAGACAAGGCTGGCGGCCATCTCTTCCACCCTGGAGCCTCCCAGAGACTCAGACCCTTCTTCCCTTTACCGCCTCTAGCGACTTCACCATCCAACTCCTCGTTCCCCCAGGCACCCCCATCAACCTTCACGCGATCTTCACTGGAGTGACGCGCACCACCCGAACCATCCCGCCCGCTCTGGCCCGCCGCCAACCCACCCTTCCTTTCGAACCTCTCCCGATGACCCGCTTGCCACTCCTCGTCCCAGGAGTGAACCATCCCTCTCAGCTTCCCACCCACCTCCGACCAAACCTCTTCATCCCGGACCTCGGCAGGTCCCACCGTGCGCACGAGGTAGCCCCAGACCGCTCTTCGCCGCTCCCAGCTGATCTGCCTCTCAAGCGGCGTCCGCCCCTTATCAAGCCGGCGTCGTTCCTCCGGGTTCATGAATCATATAGTGGTGTTGAGCGTTGAAAAGGGAATGTCGTACGCCTCTTCGAATTCCGCGACGCGGTTTTGGTGGGTCCTGAATTGGACGGTGTTAGGATTTGCGTTGCGCATGAGTGCTTCCGGGTTGGGCGATGGTTCCTTCGACGGGTGCGACGTTGGCTGTGGGGCTGCCTAGGGTGGGTGTAGCGAGGATGGATGAGGGGGAGTGGGGTTTCCACTGAGAAAGGAGGTTCGGGGTTGGGTACGTAGAGGGCTCGAGGTTGAGGTCGAGCAGCTCCGGGGGCGTGGGCTTGGTGCGAGGCTTGCGGTGAGATCTGGTAGCCCATCTGATAACCCTCTTTGAACGGGGTTTAGAGGTTGTAGGGGAGGTTGAGGGTGGAGAGGACGATGCTAAGGTGGTCGGTGGTGTCGTCGCGTCGCACAGGACAAAGTGTTCACCTTCCGAGTCGCTGGTGAGGACGGTTGGTGGGCCAGTAGTTAAGGGAACTAGACGCAGGAACCGCAAATGCTCAGCGGTCGCTCTTCACGAGAGTCTGGTCGATAAAATGTCTACATACCATCATCACCTGCAGAAGGCGACTCTTCGTCAACCACCTGCCTCGACACCGGCTTGGTTGGGCCTGGAGTCGCACTTGCAGTTCCAGAGGAGACTGTAAGGCAGAAACGCCGATCAGAAAAGTTCAGGACGCCTTCGTCGTTGACAGAGATGAACATGAAGAGAACTCACAAATGGGGGAAATGACATGAATGGGATGAGATGGAGTGCGTGGAAGTCCGGGAGGGAGGCTTAGTGACGAGGGAAGTGAGAGAGGAAGGCGGGTGAGTTTAGGTCTTGTATGGAGGTGTAGTGAAGTTGTGGGAGGAGTAAGAGATCCTGGGCGAGAGTAAAATAGCTGATATGTTGGGACCGATCGTGTCTCCGTAGTGCTGGACATGTTGATGACGAGGATGAGCTTAGAGAAAGGGTCGCTGGTGTGGAGGTGAAGGGACTAGAGGGGGGGGGGGGCAGCGAAGGTAACGAAGGTGAAATTGTGGGGGATCGTCAGAGAAGAATCCCCTCTTATAGTAATTATTGAATTCACTTACCAAAAGCAGACGAAATCCCAATCGAGGTACTGACAAGGCCCATTTCCAAATCACGATGTATTACGGGGGCTATTGATGATTCGAATTCCATTCTGGACGATGTTGATATCGCTCCAAACCCCCCCCGGCGCGGTACGTAGGCTAATGGGCAATGGCACCAGAACGCGACAGATTCCGGTGACATCGTCATACGACGCGACCGCCGACTGGATGCCAATGTATATATCCCAGGGCGTCTCAGTATCCTCGGGTCGTTGTCGTTCTGACCAGGATTCCGCGTAAAGGGTCGAAGTCCTTCCTGCGAGGAGTTACGATCAACTGAGCACTGACCCCAGAGACCGGCGCGTTTCACTACAACAAATAAACCCATTCATTTGCCATTCCATGCACTCGACCAAGGACGGCTCAAGGAGCTGGAAGGCCCTCAAGCAGTCGGTAGGACTCTTCGACCCGTCGGATAGGCTTCCTTTGAGAGATTGATCAATCCTTGCAAACCCGGAATACTCCTTAGGCAACATAGGTGAGCCAATGCGCTGTAAACTCCTCGCGTCAGGACACCCACGGCTCTCGAAAACAAACAGTGCTTACTTACGTCACTCCACCACTTTGGCCACTCTCAACCACGAACGCGCTCGTGTCCTACTACCCAACATTACAACGCTTAACAGTATTCCAATTTCAAGTCGTCGTTCGTGAATAAGGTCAGTCGCTGTGCGCCAGCCGATGCCTGAACACTCGAGTCGGAAAGCCAGCCCCTACCTAATCTCACTCGACAGCAACCCATACATCTTCCACCGAGTGCAGACTTGCAGCCCTCGCTCGCAGTGAGGAGGGATGGTCGACAAAGAAGGGAACCGGGAGCAGCCCGGTACTCGCACCTCGACGCGCAGCCGGGCTTGCCATACCAGAGGCCGAAACCGTCCTTCGTGACGCAAAGCCACGAGGAGATCTCAACTCTGGCATGCTAAAGCATCGCAGGACCCCCTAAGGCTTATCATATCACGAGTCATAGCGAGGCTAGGTGTTCGATCGACGAACGTTTGACAATCTGGGGCTCCGCGACCCATAAAGTCGCAAGAAAATGGGCATCTTTCACTGAGTGCAGAATTGTAGCTCTCGCTCGCTGAGAGGAAGGACGGTCGACAAAGAATGGACCCTGAAGCAGCGCAGTACGCGCACCTCGACGAATACCCGGCTTGCTATACCAGAGGCCGAAACCGCAAAAGAGCGTGCTTCATGACGCAAAAGCCATGAGGAGACCTCAACCCTGGAAGGGTATTGCATCTTAGGACCCCCTAGGGCTGATGAACTCTGGTCACAGTGAGGCGGGGCATTCGACGAACGTTTTGGCAATCCCGGGGCTCCGCGACCCGTAAATTCGCAAGAAATGGGCAACCATGGTAGCCACAATACTCATTTGTACCGAATTGGTTGCTCGAGAGATCCCGATCAGATGCTATGTGCGGGGGGAAGCGGGAGGGTATCTCGCCTTGCGGAGTGTGGACCATGTTCACCAGGTCCCGAAAGCGTTGTGAGCAAAGTTTGATAGCATTGAACCCGTTGGGCAGAGTCACGATCAAGCAGGCGGGGTAGTCATGCCGCGTCTTCCGAATCAGGATGATCAACCGCTCCTTCGTTCAAGTGAATAGAGCCAAGAGCTAAGAGCTCGAAGACTCCTGACGGACACGATGCATAGCACGTCCGACCCTTTTTTTTGATCCTGCGGACGAGCAGATCGAGCATCTTGATGGGTCACGAGTCTCGCATCTCGCTTTCCGAATCTTACCGCACAGCACTCAGCACTTTGGCTTGGCTAAGGGACAACGAGGCCCGCTGATAAGAGGAGGGGCACACAGAGGATGCGGCCGGGACAACCCGATCGAGGTGTTGGGATAAAAGTGTTAGCGCAAACGTCTCATGCCTGGGGCCAGACGAGGTTCGACGTGATGAACGCACAGGCAGGAACAAGGGTGGTCCTTCCCCGATTAAAGCCCCCCATTAGTTAAGCATTCATAGAAGAGGCCTGACCTCAGTAAATGAAAAGACGTGCGCTTTGATATCCTGAGGTGTTGGAAGAGCAAGATGAGCTCGGGAGCGAAATTCGTGGAACGCCCTGGTTTCCCCATAACGTCCGGTCAACAGGTTTTGGCGCTCGAGCCACGTATCGTTTGTACGAATCCTCGGAACCGCCTCAGATAATATTTCGGAGTCGACCAAGCTTGCATTATTTGGTTTGTTAAGCTTTTTGGATTCCGTTTTCACGCGGGAGAGAAGCAAAACAAAGTTAATTGCGAACGGAGCGGAGAAGTAAATATTTTGTCCTTGGACTCGGACTGGACGGCTTTTTCCCTGTCGGACAAGCCGCTCGGGTATGCAAAAGCCGGGACGTGGATTCCTCTAATGACACGGAAGGATCATACCCTAAGCGATATAGCTGAACGCGGAAGCCGTTGACTTTTATGTAGCAAGCGCTCAGTCCGGGCCGCCCTCGCCTTTCGATGGCTGAACGGGCTTTCCCTCTGCGCCGCCGCCTGGGGGTCGTCCCTCGGTAGTTATCTGCCTCGAGCTCGGGTTGAAGAACGGTTTGTGCAAAAAGCAGAGCATTCTCAAATTTCAAGACAATTGTGGTCTTGAACAGTCGACGGCACTTGTAAACTCTGTATGTTGTCAAGGTGGTTAGAGAGCGTGAGGTGGTGGGGCGGTGTTTCGGTTCAAGTCACAGGCATCTACGTCCCCCCCGGATTCAAAGTGGATGGGCTTGGCACTGCACGTTATTTGAATCGGACCGAGACGCCTCCTCAACGAATGGGAGGCGTATCATAGTGAATACCAACGAACCGTGGTGGCTATGTATAATCGAGGAACCCGCAACACATAGCGTCAACATCACACGTCATTCGGAGCTTCGGATACGGTGAAGGCCTAAGGACTCGATCGAATGTAGAAAGACTGGGGCATGCAGCAGAATGGTGAAAACAAATATCATTGAAAAAAGAAGATGGACCGAAATGGTTTGATCCTCTCTCTATGGAAAGGATTCGTACGTCGGAGTCGGAAGAAGATCGAAGGTTGACGGAAATGTTGTCCACACTGGCGCCTCCCAAAGCTTCATCCCGTTTCTTCCATTTACCACCTCGAGCGCGCTCGCTCCCTATAATCTTTGCGTCACCCTCACTCAAGCGGCACGCAAGTTAACCATCAGAACCATCCGGTTCGCTCTGGTCAGCCAACCCGGTCTTTCTTCCCTCCAGACTCAAGAAGCCCCACAAATGATACTTTGTCCACTCTTTCACGCCCTACTGCCGGCCTCTCAAACGCGGAGCTCCCAACGCATGGGAAACAGTAGAGCAAACCCGGCACGGTTTGCTGCCTTGTGTTGGGCTGGTCTAACACAAAGCTGCCAGCGCATTGTGTCGTTGGTTTCAAGCCATCCTTGTACGCCCACCACGAGACTGGCGCACTTCCGTAGAAGGCAGTTTGTTGCAAGCGCACTCTTTGGTGAGAAAGTATCTCTATATATACTTTGGCTTTGACAGCCAGGATGAGTGAAATACGACAATGCGGTCGGCGAGTGGCGGCGCGGCTGGCTGGGCTGTCATCGGGGGCGCCTGCCATGTGTTCCACCCCTCTTTATGAGCTGAACGCCGAGGCCGAAAGAACGTGCGTGTGGTCGAAATGAAGGCTTATATTTCCATTTAATACCGTTGGTAAGTGAAGGTGGTACAAGAGGGAATGAAGTCCGAAAAGAGATGGTGTGTGAGAAAGCGCCAGAGCAGTTGTCAAAGCAAGCAGTGTCCAAGGAAGGAGAGAGACCATGAAGGGAAATATAGTCGGGTAATCAGCTAGTCTTCATTTTGCTCTAGAAGTCACTCTTCTTGACTTGGAAGGATTTGCTCGTGGCAATAACCTCAGAGAAGTCCCTGGTTGAGAGAGTCGGTGTAAGCGAATGAGGGTCTCAAAAACCAGATAAGGAGAACTAAACGGAGACTCACTCGAAGTCGATGAGCAGGAAAACAAGCACGTATTTACTACATGTTCCGAAGGGAATAAGGCAACGAAATCAGCGCCCGTCTAGTTACGCGCTGGATAGAATGGAATTTGGATTAGGGGAAAAGGGCTTACTTACCCAGGCTTATCCTTCAAAAAAGTGATGTCGACAGTAAAGTTTCCCGTGTTATTCTTGCCATGATCGCGCGTGACAACAGATTCGTCGAGAATGATTTGCTTCTTGGTCACAACGTCGACGACGCCAACAGCGAAGCTGCGAAGGGCAATATCGTTGTTAGTATGCGAGGCATCTGGATAAGCAGGGAGTAAACGCACTCTCCAGGGCACTTCTGGGGGTTGAAAGTCCAGGTGTACTTGACCACAGTTGGACGGCCCTTCTTGACGACAGCGGAAGTGATGGTGAGACCAGAGGATGCCTTCTCAGCGGGCTTGGACTTGGGATCGCGGACGGTGACACCAGTGGGAGCCATTTGAAAGTAAAAAGGTTAAAAAAAGGGTTGAAGAAGAAAGAGAAAGATTAGAAAGGTGAGAAGAAAGAGTAAAGTAAAAGAAAGAAGATTGAGAAGTTGATGGGGATCGTCAAGAGCACTACAGTCGATGATCTTTTATAGCGCGAGTGGGCATAGGGGTTGAGCGCCTGCCCAGAGATAAAGAAAAGGCAATCCTCGTCTTCGCGCGCACGAAAGCGGTGTCGGAGATCTCTATCGATTTCTTGGCATGATGAGCAGTTGAACGATGCATAGGTATCGATAACGACCAATTGCGAAGAGGTTTGAGCGCGCGCCGAGACATGGTATTGAAAGCTGTGTGAAAAACACGCCTCATCGATATCAAGATACCAAATCCGGTAGGGGATCTCAGCAGTGCGAGCGGCGACTCTCAAGTCGAAAACCAAAATGCAACGAGAGGGCAAAGTGTGGCCGGGGGTTCCTTACAGCGGAATGCTGAACTGTCAAAGTGGCGAATACTGCCAGCGCATCGTCGACAAAAAATGGAAAGGGGCGGGCGGCAGTTCTATTCTTGGACCAGACCGTTCTCTTGGCGATAGTCCGGCACGAAGCAAAGTGCGTGCCTCCGGCAAGGCAAACAAACTAATACTTTAAACGGCCAGAGACATTGCTGGCCGGGGTAACGCAGGGATAACCCTAGTGGCGGGAGATGATCATCAACGTTTAAGGCACGTTGCCAGCTGTCTATAGATAGACGCTAGAGCCAAACTTGGCAGCTAATGCCCGAAGTAGCCGGTTAAAAGATATGAGATGAATTTAACGCTGCAACAACCCTCTTGGAGCTTTATTATGCCGTGCAGGCACCGTGTTTGGTTGCGACGCAAATGTTTAGAACGGCCCTTACTTATTCGGAGATAGAGCGAGCGGCGTGGACGCTGGTCCGTGGACAAGCAAACTCCGGTTAGAGGAAGTGGGGAGACTCACTAAAGAACCCGAAGGGTCGTCTTGCAGTTGAAAGCCTTGATCTGGACTCAAGGTCTGCACAACGGTGCTGGAGGGGGGAGACGCCGGGCCCTGCTCCCTGCTCTGCTCATGGCATAAAGCTACAAGGTTTGTGGACTACAGAAGCTGGTGTGTGGGTAATACATGGAGGAGACAAAGAAACGCATACACGTACATGAATCATTCCCGACCCGGGAAACAATGTCTGACTAGGGAAGCATTGAAAGTCGACAAAGGACTCGCCGCCACTCACCCCTGATTTTGATTTCGTATAGTCCTCTCACGTCAAAGACGCCATCTTACTCGCTAAGAGAAACACGAATCCAAGGTTCAGGGTTTTAAGCGGGGTATCGTCGATCCTAGATGGGCATAAAGCTCACTTGAACCCGTAAAATCGAAAGAGGTACCGTCCATGATGGGTAAAAAAGAGCGAGTTCGTATAGTTCGAGCACGAAGTATATTTAGAGCATGTATAGAAAGAGATAGACTAGGGAGGGAAACATACCGTGGCTGATGCTGCGGTCCCATAGCGGGACCGAGTCCTTCCCCGACTAGTTACCAGCGCTACCATTACGACAAGTGGAGATTCAGGGGTTAAGAACATCAGTTTTACCTGGGTTAATATTTTGAGCTCGACGGGCAAAGCTGACAACGAGAGACCTCCCTTACGCGTAACATGCACGAAGAAAAGGAGACAAAAAGCCGGCGAAACTAGTCGGGACCGTTGTCTTTGTACTTCAACGACAAAGCAACCATCCTGGGGATGCCGGACTCGATTTGAACAGAGGTTATCTTGATGCCGTTGCCCGACGAGATCGTGTTAGAGTCGGATTCGCGGAAGCGAGGAAGAGAGGTTACAGGGACCATTGACGAGGGGTTGAGGGGATGGGGTGAAAGGGCAAGAAGAAAGGAAGGCCCAAGTTACGCATGCTTTCAGGAGGCAAAGACGAGGATATGTGTACAGCCAGAAAGGTGCAAATTGGGGCTACTGCGGATGCTCTATCACACAAGTTAACGATTTCCCGATAGTCAAGCACCTAATCAGTGAACGCTGTGCGAAATTAGTCTGCGCTTCAAGCTCAAGTGAAGGGGCGGTCCTTCGATTGCGGAAGGTCCTCCGGTCAAGTCGACGAGTAAACCGAAGGTTGGTGGAGCCAGAGGCAGTGAGCCTCACTGAAGATCGATTGGCCCACGACTTGTGATGGATTGCCACGGTTGGAGTCGAAGTGAAAGCTTGTCCCGAACTGCCAGCCAAGAGGGCCCAGAGGAACGGGAAACGCTAATCATAGAAGCAAGGGTGATCTTGGCGACAATTCGGCTGAGGCGTGTCCAAGCCTCTTCGAGGGATCGAAGGGAGGCACAGAGACACTTTCCCGGGTTCGGGGATGGCGAAGCATTTGCCCGTAAGCGCTGCAGGGCTGGGCTCGAAAAGAAATTTCATTCCGGATAACTTCATTCCCAATAGTTGAGTTGCTTTGGGGAAGTGCGGACCCTGGATAAGAATGGAAATAGCGTCAACGGCTAATCAACTTGGTGCCCGCCAAAGTGAAAGTTATATCGGCCACGACTCCTATATCGGCCATGACTCCTGCAAGATCAGAGAATGCCTTTCTTATGCCGTGCCGGTTCGAGAATGTGTTCGTTCGAAGAACGTGTTCGGCGGGGATGGGGAAGTGCGGTGAGGCCGACGCGCCGGGGCTCATGCACGGGGATTGAAAGGTGTGATGTGTGTGGCCACATATGATGGGCGGGAATGAGTATGTAAAATGCCGGACGTAATTACCAGATCCGAGGAGTGGAATGATCCTTTTTGCGCTAGCTAAGGCACCCGATCCTAAGAAGGAACTCTATCCAGATGAAACTCAGATGATCGTTCCGACGGGATTCAGCGGATCACGCGACGCGGGAACTCGAACGAACCAATCCGTGCGCCGAGCAAAACTCACAGTTCCGGTCTGACAGGTTGGAACTAACGAAGTGAACCAACCCCCCCTATCTTTTGCCAGGCCATGCCCCGGCCGCCTTTCTGAAGTCAATTAGAGTATCTTGCTTAGCCGTCCTTTCAAGCCATGCACCGATCACGGTGATGAATATACCGTGACCGAGTGGAACGAGGACCTGGCAATTTGGGCGTGGCTTCGACTAAACACCGCAGAAGTGAGATGCCTTGGAAGGAATAGCCCGATTGCGAGGGTCCTTAGCGTTGCCTTTCAATGAATTGCTGCCTGTTTGACATAAGGATTATCAAAGCAACAAGGGAAAAACAGAAGCCAAGCCCTGGTTGTCGACGCGCTGGCAGGCCGCGAAGTTACTATTTTTAGGAATCGACCCATCCCCGCCAAGGGCTACTCGGAACGCCTCCAAACTCCCTTGCCACATCACTCGGACAGTTTGACAAAAAGTTACGAACATGTGAAGACCATATTTGGTCACGATGATGATGAAAGGACCAGAAATGATAAGGAGAAACGGAACGGCGAGAATTTTCGGTGGCCGGGGTTGGACGGTATGATTCGAAGGTCTCGTGAAGGCTGTGGTGCCGCGCCAAGACCGACATCGCCCGAACGCACGCTCCAGCGCACTTGCCCAGCCAGCTTCTGCGCCGTTGGCTTTTTTAGGCAATGTGAACGAATAAGCTATGTGAACGTGTGCAGTCGTTACATTTTTGTAGCGTAATTTGGATCATGGGCTGAAACGCGCCCGTTATGTTGGGCTGAGCGGCAATGGGGCTTGTGTCCAAATAAAGATGTGAACACGGTTTGATGTTTGTTTATGAGTGGGCTACATGATCCCGTGCCCAAGGGCAGGTCTGTCGGAGTTTGAAACCCAAAGGTTCGGCATATCGCCCCATTCGAATTGCAACATCCTGAACAGAGAACCCTTCTTTTTCTGACTTCCGGAAGTTGGCGGCCTGGGCTGCACGTCGTTATTATTTATATCCCCCCGTATCTCTCCAAACTTTTTGCCAGCACGCAGCTCTCTTTCTTCATCTCCTCCCTCTTCTCTTCCCCACCTCCCCCTCGCTCTCTACCCCAATTACCCAGCACCGCGTTCACCTTTTATAAAACATGTCTGCCCACAACCTCGAGAAGCCCACCAACGGCGCCGGCTATGCTGAAGGCCAGCCTCTTGCCCACACTCTCACCAACGGCCAAGTACGACTCTATCGGAATGCGAGCACACGTCTTTCTCCGTTATTAACGACCTTTTGCGCTCACTCATAGCCTGGCTTCCCCGTCTACCACCGCAAGTTCGGCAACCCCGCCCCATTGTAAGCCACCAATTTTCATTATTGGGCGTTGGCGACGTCGAGCGCTGATCACCCTTTGTTGTCGTGCAGGGGTCTCTTCTCTTTCGCCTCGACCACTTTGATCTTGTCGCTCTACAATGTTAGCGCTCGTGGCATCACCGCACCAAACATGGTTGTTGGCATGGCACTCGGTGTGGGAGGATTGTGCCAGCTTCTCGCTGGTATGTGGGAGTTCGCCACCGGCAACGTACGTCGATCCCCGCTTAGCCGCTTGTTGGCCAATCGCGCTTTGTTCATTCCGTTTGCTGACCCGTATGATGTCATCGCCTCTTATCACCAATAGACCTTCGGTGCTACCGCCTTCTCGTCCTATGGCGGTTTCTGGCTCTCTTTCGCTTTGATCTTCTGGCCATCCAGCGGTATCTTGGCTGCGTACGAGGGCCAGCCTGAGGAACTCTCTAGCGCATTGGGCATCTACGTGAGTTGCCGGGGCCACTTATCTCTGCCTCGTTTCTTTCTCCGTGGAGCGGACAATCTTACTGATCTATTGATCTTTAATTAATCAACAGTTGATCACCTGGTTCGTCTTCACCTTCATCATGTTCCTCGCCACCCACAAGGCCTCCGTCGCCCTTTCCGCCGTGTTCTTCTTCTTGTTCATCACCTTCATCCTCCTCGCTGCTGGAGAGTTCACTGGCCACGCTGTCATCCACAAGGCTGGTGGTGCATTCGGCATTGTCACCGCCATGGTCGCCTACTACACTGGCGCTGCTGGTCTCTACACCGCCGAGACCTCCTACATCACCCTTCCCGTCATCTCCCTCGCTCGCGCCGAGTAAAAAGTATGAACCTAGTACTGTGGGTTTCCTGATGGGCATTTCGTGTTGTGGTTGCACACTTTTTCTTCTTTTCTGTTTTTACATTCCATGTCGATTTTGCTTCCCCACCTCCTTTCCTGCTACCGTACTTTTTGGTGTTGTCCGCAGAGCTATGTGTACTATTTTCTTTTGGGATGTATTGAGCTTGTGCTCATTCGGCAGACAATATACCTTCGAACTGGCTCTTGCTCTTCAAAACCATTCTTCCGCGTATCTAAAGTTTGGTGCCTTCTTGTCCCGATATCCACCGCATCCGCAGCTTGGAACCGCAGGTCGAACTGAGATCTGATCTCAGTTTGCAATTATGCCGTGCCGCCGGGTCGGCTCCTCTTTGTCAGATTGCTCGACTACGGTCAATGTTTATCTGCATCCTAATTTCTATGAGATATACGACCCTTTGGAGCCTTCAACCCTCTCCAAACACGCTCTGGTTTGCAGGAAACCGTGTCACCCCGATCTGGAAGTGATATCTCACCGCTTTTCATAAGTCAGATCCCTTTGGCGGACCGACCCGCACCCGTTCCCCTACTTCAATAATCACAAGTGCTGTAAGTCCCCACCAGGACTGTGTGAGCCAGCCACCCATATTCGTTGGAGTCATTGTGTTTAAAAAATTTCAACCCGGACACATCGGGATATCCGATTCTCAGCTACAGGAGACCTAATGTCTCGGGAAGCTCCTCACCCTGTACCCCCCGGATTTTCGTTTTTTATTCTTTTTCTAAGGATTCGACGCTACAGTCGAGACTTCTAGCTCTGTCAGCCCCGAGCGCTTGTCTTGGCAATGCTTGGTACACTAAGGGTCGATCCTCGAGCAAAACGGCGCCGCATTCCGTGGCCGTAAATGGCTATCCCATTGCCTAAAGAAAATGCGCGTCAGATATGCCTTTGACCGATGCTTTCTGCGGTGCTTACGGACGAGTTGCTACCGTTTGCTATGGACGCTGTGAGATGGAATGCCTTTTGTGTATGCCGTGACGAGACCTCTATTAAATCGTCGTGCCAGAGCAACTCAGAGTTCATCATCAACTGCAGCTTTCTTCCTTCCTACATACCCTCTTCACTTCTTCTTACTTTACACTTTTTTCTTCACTTTTAACTTCGAAACTTTTTCAAATGGCCCCTACCTCTGCCTCCAACCTGCTCAGCCGTGCCTCCAGCAAGAGCGGACTGAAGATCACCTCTGTCTCCGTTAAGAAAGGAAACCCGACGATTCTCAAGTACTCTTGGACGTATAAGGAAAACAGCCCGGACTAGTACGTATATACGTGTTTCTCTACCCTCATTCGAATTTGAATGCCCCTCCCGGATCCTCCCGTGTGTCTTCTGAGAAGCCCGAAGAGAAGTCCAAGAAGGGGGGGTGTGCGTTGGAGCAAATAAAAAAGCACGACATGCACGAGATCGAGAACTGACGCACTTCTCCCGAAGCATTACCGTCGCTGTTATCGGTGTCTCCGGCAAGGATCTAATCGTCCTTGCGGGGAACTGGTTCGCCAAAGGTGAAGGCAAGAGTGGAGAGCTTATTGCTTCCTTGGATATATCGGTCCTCAAAGGTTTCCCGGGGTAAGTTCCTTTTCAGGGTTCGAGTCTCCGGGGAGCGACACGTGCTGACACTTCCCTCTCATTTCAGAGAATTCATCCTCGTCTTCGTGAGCGACGAGTGAGTAAAGTGTTCTTCAGGATCGCAATCTCCGCAGACTCACTGACCCTGCTTGAATCTTTCTCTTCGATAGCGATCACGACAAGGTGTACGCAAAGAGCAAGACTTTCCAAGTCAAGAAGAGCGACTTCTAAGTCGATCGATATCTCTCCATCTCACGCTCTTTCTCTCATCGTATGTGTACACGACATGCCAGCTGTAAAGTCGGACTAGTTATGACATATGGACAATTATGAACCAATTGGGCGCGTTTAGATTGAAGCGATATTTAGGGCACGTGCTGAGGAACCGACGAACAAAATATTTGACAACCGAAAACCCCGTTCATCTCCGTCGGCAAACCCGCTCGCAGCATCCCCGCCGTTCTCACTCCCATGCATTCCACACCGAATCCCACACTCGTTACCTGGTCTCCAAGATATCGCTTAGGGTATGATCCTTCCCGTGCAATTAGGAGAATTCACGTCCCGGCTTTTGCATAACCGAAGGGTCTGTTCGGCTGCTCCAGTCCGAGTCCAAGGACAAAATATTTACTTCTCCGCTCCGTTCGCAATTAACTTTGTTTTGCTTCCCTCCCGCGTGAAAACGGAATCTAAAAAGCTTAACAACCAAATAATGCAAACTTGGTCGACTCGGAAATATTATCTGAGACGGCTCCGAGGATTCGTACAAACGATACGTGGCTCGAGCGCCAAACCCTGTTGGCTGGACGTCATCGGGGGGTAAGGGGGTGCTCGACGAATTTCGCTCCCAAGCTCATCTTGCTCTCTCCAACACCTCAGGATATCAAAGTGCATGTCTTTTCATTTACTGAGGTCAGGCCTCTTCTATGAATGCTTAACTAATAGGGGGCTTTAATCGGGGAAGGACCACCCTTGTTCCTGCCTTTGCGTTCATCACGTCGAACCTCGTCTGGCCCCAGGCATGAGACGTTTGCGCTAACACTTTTATCCCAACACCCCGATCGGGTTGTCCCGGCCGCATCCTCTATATGGCCCTCCTCTTATCAGCGGGCCTCGTTGTCCCTTAGCCAAGCCAAAGTGCTGAGTGCTGCGCGGTAAGATTCGGAAGGCGAGATGCACGACTCGTGACCCATCAAGATGCTCGATCTGTTCGTCCCGCAGGATCAAAAAAAGGGTCGGACGTGCTATGCATCGTGTCCGTCGGGAGTCTTTGAACTCTTCGCTCTTGGCTCTATTCACTTGAACGAAGGAGCAGTTGATCATCCCGATTCGGAAGACGCGGCATGACTACCCCGCCTGCTTGATCGTGACTCTGCCCAACGAATTCAACGCTCTCAAACTTTGCTCAGAACGTTTTAGAAACCTGGGTGCATATTCATATCAACTGCACTGGGGTTCCAGTTGAGCTTAAACTCATCCAGCAGTTTGGTCCACTCCGCAAGGACCCTCCCGCTTCCCCTCGCACATAGCATCTGCCCGGGATCTCTCGAGCAACCAATTCGGTACAAATGAGATTTGGTGTTATCGAGGAGCCCATTTCTTACGACTTTACGGGTCGCGGAGCCCCGGGATTGCCAAACGTTCGTCGAAAGCCCCGCCTCACTGTGACCAGAGTTCACAGAGAAATTATCAGCCCTAGATACCCTGCCAGGGCTGAGGTCTCCTCGTGGCTTTTGCGTCACGAAGGACGCTCCTCTGTGGTATCGGCCTCTGTATAGCAAGCCGGGTATACGTCGAGGGGCGAGTACCGCGCTGCTTCCGGGTCCATCCTTTGTCGACCGTCCTTCCTTACAGCGAGCGCAAGCTACAAGTATGCACTCAGTGAAAAGACCCCCATTTCTTGCGACTTTACGGGTCGTCGTGGAGCCCCAGATTGCCAAACGTTCCTCGATCGAACACCTAGCCTCGCTGTGACTAGTGATATGATAAGCCCTAGGAGGTCCCGAGATGCTATAACATGCCAGGGCTGAGGTCTCCTCGTGGCTTTGCGTCACGAAGGTCGCCTTTTTGTGGTTTCGGCTTCTGGTATGGCAGCCGGGCATACGTCGAGGTGCGAGTACCGGGCTGCTCCCGGTTCCCTTCTTTGTCGACCATCCTTCTTTACTGGCTGGGGGCCCGGCTTTGCGACTCGAGTGTTCATGATCAGGCATCGGCTGGCGCACAGCGACCGACCTCATTCACGAACGACGACTTGAAATTGGAGAACTGCTAGAGCTAAGGCGTCGTAACACCGGACAGTAGGACACGAGCGCGTTCTTGGTTGAGAGTGGCCAAAGTGGTGGAGTGACGCAAGTAGGTACTGTTCGTTTTCGGGAACCGTCGGTGTCCTGACGCGAGGAGCTTAGAGCACATTGACTCACATATATTGCCTAAGGAGTATTTCGGGCTTTCAAGGATTGATCAATCCCTCAAAGGAAGCCTATCCGACGGGTCGAAGGGTCCTACCGACTGTTTGAGGGCCTTCAAGCTCCTTGAGCCGTCCTTGGTCGAGTGTATGGAATGTAAAATAAGTGAATATAATATAAGGTGGGTTTGTTTGTTGTAGTGGAACGCTGTCTCTGGGGTCAGTGCTGAGTTGATCGTAACTCCTCGCAGTAGGGACTTCGACGCGTTACGCGGAACCCTGGTCAGAATGACGACAACAACAACTCGAGGGTGCTGGGACGCCCTGGGATATACATTGGCATCCTGTCGGTGGTCGCGTCGTATGTGGATGTCACCGGAATCTGTCGCGTTTCTGGTGCCATTGCCCATTAACCTACCGCGCGGTGGTGTTTGGAGCGATGTCAACATCGTCCAGAATGGAATTCGAATCATCAATAAGCCCCGTAATTCATCGTGATTTGGAAATGGGCCTTGTCAATACCTCGATTGGGATTTCGTCTGCTTCTGGTAAGTGAATGCAATAATTACTATAAAGGGGGATTCTTCTCTGACGATCCCCCACAATTTCACCTTCATTACCTTTGCTGCCTCCCCCTTAGTCCCTACACCTTCACACCAGCGACCCTTTCTCTAAGCTCATCCTCGTCATCAACATGTCCAGCACTACGGAGACGCGATCGGTCCCAACATATCAGCTATTTTACTCTCGCCCAGGATCTCTTACTCCTCCCACAACCTCACTACACCTCCCAACAAGACTTAAACACGTGGTTGAGGCCGAGCCGTCTTCTGCGGGCAGTGATGGTATGTAGACATTTTATTGACGAGACTGTCCTTACCAGCGATTCAGAAGGGGATTGCTCTGCCCGGTGCGACGCAACGACACCACCGACCACCCTCCCATCATCCTCTCCACCATCGACCTCCCGTACAAACTCTAAAAACCGTTCAAAGCGTGCCACCAGACCTCGCCGCAAGCTCCGCACCAAGCCCACGCCTCCAGAGCTGCTCGGCCTCGACCTCGAGCCCTCCACCTACCCAACGCCCAACCTCCTTTCTCAGTGGAAACCCCGCTCCCCCTCATCCGTCCTCGCTACACCCACCCCATGCAGCGCGACAACCAACGTCGCACCCGTCGGAGGAACCATCGTCCAACCCGGAAGTACCTTCGCGCAACGGAAATCCTACGCCGTCCAATTTAGGACCCACCAGAACCGCGTCGCGGAATTCGAAGAGGCATACGACGTTCCCTTTTCGACGCTCAACACCACTATATGCTTCATGAACCCCGAGGAACGACGCCGGCTCGATAAGGGGCGGACGCCTCTTGAGAGGCAGATCAGCCCGGAGCGGCGAAGAGCGGTCTGGGGCCAACTCATGCGCACGGTGGGACCTGCCGAGGTCTGGGATGAAGAGGTTTGGTCGGAGGTTGGTGGGAAGCTGAGAGGGATGGTTCACTCCTGGGACGAGGAGTGGCAAGCGGGTCATCGGGAGAGGTTCGAAAGGAAGGGTGGGTTGGCGGCGGGCCAGAGGGGGCGGGATGGTTCGGGTGGTGCGCGTCGCTCGAGTGAAGATCGCGTGAAGGTTGATGGGGATGCCTGGGGGAACGAGGAGTTGGATGGTGAAGTCGCTAGAGGCGGTAAAGGGAATAAGAGTATGAGTCTCTGGGAAGCTCCAGGGTGGAAGAGATGGCCGCCAGCCTTGTCTTCTTCCGATGACGACTCCGACGAATCCTTTCCATAATTGATCAAGTGTTTTCGCTCATCTTTCTTCTCACTGATGATTGTTTTCATTATTCTCCCGAATCCTCTGTACATTTCTGCACTCCGGTTCGAGTCCTGATTTCCCCCACTGTATCTCTCTAGTTAATTGGCTGTACAAGTCGAATCAGGTGCCGAAAGCTGTGTTTTTGCGTGCTCCTCGACTACACATAGTCCATCCATTTCGTTGGCTCTTACTGGCCTTTTCTTTCCACTCGTTGAGGGGTGTCTCGATCTGATTCAAAACGTGCAGTGCCAAGCCTATCTTCTGCTGGGTTGGGGGAAGGGACGGACGAGGTTCATGTAACTTCAGCGGGCACACCGCCTCACCAAGCTTGCGCCTCACTTTCTAAACCAAAAACTTCAACCACCTTGAAAAGCGTCCGGTCAGGCTGTATGCATTCGTCGATCACCATACGATTATCTCTGCACTAGAGAACACTCTACTCGTTGCGGAGCGCGTACATCGACGGACAAGGACGACCGCCTTCCCAGCCGGCGGCCCAGAGGGGAAAGCCCGCTTAGCCATAGAAAGGCTAAGGCGGCCCTGACTGAGCGTTTACCTACGTATATTCAACGGCTTACATATCCCCGTTATGCGAGATCACTCAGCTTGTTCAAATTTGTCGGTCACGTAGATGCCGTCGATCAGCAAACGGTGCACGATCCGTTTTGGGGTGCAGTGCCTTTCCCACACAGCTTCAACGAAACTCCGCCAAGCTGCCAAGAGAAAACGGAAGCAGCAATTCGGAGTACATGTTTCTATTCACGGAGCGCTCTTGGACCTGCCCGTCTACGGGCTTGAGGCCTGCTAAAACGCCATTGCGCGACGGGCCGGTACTGCCCTTCCAAACCTGGTATTGGCCATGTCCGATCGGATCCGGTGTCCTTCGGTTTAGCAGTGTCACGGTGAGAGATGCCCCTAAAGTCCCAGTTCTGCCGTAACTGGGCGGCGCTGTGAATGGAGCTGTGAACCACTCTGATGCTATTTAAACCAGGCCGACTTGGCTACCTCTCAGTCCTCATCAACCCAGTCTTCTCTCTTCTCTTCTTTTACTTTACTTTAGCTTCTCCACTACTTTTTCTTCCCTTTTCCACCTTTCAACTTTTCCACTTTTTTCAATGGCTCCCTCATCCGTCGCTGCTCGCTCCAACGGTCTCAGCATCACCTCCGCCTCTGTCAAGAAGGGCCACCCCACCGTTGTCAAGTACACTTGGAAGTTCCACAAGGACAGCCCGAAATTGTGCGTTTCCCTTTTTAAGTCGACATCGTGTCATTCGACGTGCTGCTGACAACCAGTTTGTCTGTTGAATTCTTAAGCTTTGCGGTTGGCATCATCGAGGTCTCCTCGCACGACTTCACCCTTCTTGAGGGTGAGGTCGAAACTCGCGGTCACGGAGGCAACGGCACTGGAAAGGATACCGTTTCCATCGAGGAGCTTAAGAATCATCCTGGGTGAGCCGTTTTTCGAACAAAACCTGACTTGACTTGAACGCTCACCCACGAAATATGTACCCGCTCCTGCAGCAAATACACTCTTGTTTTAGTTGACGTCAAGTAAGCGTCAATCACTAGCTTTCGCATCTGCAGTAACTGATCTCCCGTCCCTTTAGCGACCACGATAATGTCTTCGCCACTAGCAAAGCTTTCCAGGTCAAGAAGAGCGACTTCTAAGCTCGCCCAGGACCCCATTTCTTTGACATGATGTGACCTCCTCTCTCGTCGGACTCTTCGATCTCCACCCATGCTGTAGCTCATTAGCACGGACTTGCATTTGTATGATACCTCGTACTTACATATGGCATAAATGCGGCTGCGAAGCCATTTCACGTTTTCAGTTCTTTGGACGAAGTATCATTTGTGGCAAACGTCGGAAGCAAAGGCGACGGGTCGAGTGCCGCTTGAGTGAGGGTGACCCGAAGGTTATAGGGAGCGAAGTCGCTTGAGGTGGTAAATGGAAGAAACGGATGAATCCTTGGGAGGCGCCAGTGTGGACAACATTTCCGTCAACCTTCGATCTTCTTCCGACTCCGACGTACGAATCCTTTCCATAGAGAGAGGATCAAGCCCTTTCGTTCCATCTTCTTTTTTCAATGATATTTGTTTTCACCATTCCGCTGAATGCCCCAGTCTTTTCTGCATTCGATCGAGTCCTTATGCCTTCACCGTATCCGAAGCTCCCTGTCGAAGCCGAATGACGTGTGATGTTGACGCTATGTGTTGCGGCTTCCTCGACTATACATAGCCACTACGGTTCGTTGGTATTCACTGTGATACGTCTCCCGTTTGTTGAGGGGGCGTCTCGATCCGATTCAAAAATAACGTGCAGCACCAAGCCCATCCACTTTGAATCCCGGGGGGGGCGGAGGTGCCTGTGACTTGAACCGAAACACCGCCTCACCACCTCACGCGCTCTAACCACCTTGACAACATACAGAGTCTACAAGCCCCGTCGACTGTTCAAGACCACAATTGTCTTGACATTTGAGAATGCTCTGCTTTTTGCACAAACCGTTCTTCAACCCGGGCTCGAGGCAGATAACTACCGAGGGACGACCCCCAGGCGGCGACGCAGAGGGAAAGCCCGTTCAGCCATCGAAAGGCGAGGGCGGCCCGGACCGAGCGCTTGCTACATGACAGTCAACGGCTTCCGCGCTCAGCTATATAGAAGCGTCACTTGGTTCATTTCGTCGGTCACGTCTCGGCCGTCGAGAGGAGGCGGCAAACGGTGCAATGTTCGTTGCAGTGCTTCCCACACCGCTTCAAAGAACTCCCGTCCCGCTGCCAAGAGGAAAAAAAAAGGGGCAGCGCGGCAAACATTTTTTTCATTCACGGAGCGCTCTTAGAGCTGCCCGTCTAATTGCGTAAATTGTGGGGTGCTTGAGGATTGCCGAGCGCAATTGCTTGTATTCAACGGGCCGGTACTGCTCTTCCAAGCTTGGTATTGCCCATGTCCGATCAGGTTAGCAGTTCGTGCTTTTGCGGTGCTGCGGTGACACCCTCCTAACGTCCCAATTCTGCTATGACTGAGCGGCGCAGTGGATGGAGCTGTGAGCCACCCCGATGCTATTTAAACCAGGCCGACTTGGCTACCTCTCGGTCCTCACCAAACCAGTCTTCTCTCTTCTCTTCTCTACTTTACCTTAGCTTCTTCACTACTTTTCCACTTACCAACCTTTCCACTTTCTCAATGGCTCCCTCCTCAGTCGCTGCTCGCTCCAACGGTATCAGCATTACCTCCGCCTCCGTCAAGAAGGGTCACCCCACGGTTGTCAAGTACACTTGGAAGTTCCACGATGACAGTCCCAAATTGTGCGTCTCCGTTTTAACTCGACATCGTTTCATTCGACGTGCTGCTAACACCAAGTTCAATTCTTAAGCTTTGCAGTTGGTATCATCGAGGTCTCCTCACACGACTTCACCCTTCTTGAGGGTGAGGTCAAAACTCGCGGTCACGGAGGCAACGGCACTGGAAAGGATACCGTTTCCATCGAGGAGCTTAAGAACCATCCTGGGTGAGCCGTTTTTCGAACAAAACCTGACTTGACTTGAACGCTCACGCACGAAATATATTTTTTTACCCGCTCTTGTAGCAAATACACCCTTGTTTTGGTTGACGTCAAGTAAGTGTCAATTGCCACCTTTTGCATCTGCAGTAACTGATCTCCCGTCCCTTTAGCGACCACGATAATGTCTTCGCCACCAGCAAAGCTTTCCAAGTCAAGAAGAGCGACTTCTAAGTCGACCGATATCTCTCCATCTCACGGCTTTTTCTTTCATCTTATGTGTACACGACATGCATGCCTGTAAAGTCGGACTAGCTATGGCATATGGATATGGACAATTCAAAGGGCAACGAATCAATTGGGCGCATTTATATTGACGCGGGGCACGTGCTGAGGAACCGACGAGATTGACAACCGAAAACCCCGTTCACCTCCGTCGGCAAATCCGCTCGCAGGCGTCTCCGCCGTTCTCACTCCCATTCCACACGAATCCCACACTCGTCTCCAAGATATCGCTCAGGGTATGATCCTTCCGTGTAATTAGAGGAATCCACGTCCCGGCTTTTGCATACCCGAGCGGCCTGTCCGGCAGAGAAAGAGCCGTCCAGTCCGAGTCCAAGGACAAAATATTTACTTCTCCGCTCCGTTCGCAATTAACTTTGTTTTTCTCTCCCGCGTGAAAGCGGAAGCTAAAAAGCTCAACAAACCAAATAATACAAACTTGGTCGACTCGGAAATATTATCTGAGGGGGCTCCGAGATTCGTACAAACGATACGTGGCCCAAGCGCCAAAATCTGTTGACTGGATACTTACGGTGGAAGGGGCGTTCAACGGATTTCGCTCCCAAGCTCATCTTGCTCTCTCCAATACTTCAGGATATCAAAGCGCATGTCTTTTCATTTACTGAGGTCAGGCCTCTTCTATGAATGCTTAACAAATGGGGGGCTTTAATTGGGGAAGTCCACCCTTGTTCCTGCCTTTGCGTTCATCACGTCGAACCTCGTCTGGCCCCAGGCATGAGCCGTTTGCGCTAACACTTTTATCCCAACACTGGTCCGGGCTGTTCCTCTTATCAGCGGGTCTCGTTGTCCCTTAGCCAAGCCAAGTGTTAAGTGCTGCGCGGTAAGATTCGGAAGACGAGATGCGCGACCCGGGACCCCATGAAGATGCTCGATCTGCTCGTCCCGCAGGATCAAAAAAAAGGGTCGGATGGGCTCTGCATCGTGTACGTTGGGAGTCTTTGAAATCTTCTTGGCTCGTCGCTCTATTCACTTGAACGAACGAGCAGTCATCCTAATTCAGAAGACGCGGCATGACTACCCCGTCAGATCTGCTTGATGGTGACTCTGCCCAACGGACTCAACACTGTCAAACCTTGCTCAGAGCTGTTTCGAATCCTGGGTGCATATTCATATTAACTGCACTGGGGCACCATTTGAGCTTAAACTCACCCAGCAGTTTGGCCCACTCCGCAAGGTGACAGGCCCCTTTCCCCGAGTAGAGCATCTTCCCGGGATCTCTCGAACAGCCAATTCAGTACAAATGAATCTTGGGGTTATCGAGGAGCTCATTTCTTACGACTTTACGGGTCGCGGAGCCCCGGGATTTCCAAACGTTCGTCGAAAGGCCCCGCCTCACTGTGACCAGAGTTCACAGATTATCAGCCCTAGATACCCTGCGAGGGCTGAGGTCTCCTCGTGGCTTTTACGTCACGAAGGACGCTCCTCTGTGGTATCGGCCTCTGTATAGCAAGCCGGGTATACGTCGAGGGGCGAGTACCGCGCTGCTTCCGGGTCCATCCTTTGTCGACCGTCCTTCCTTACAGCGAGCGCAAGGTACAAGTATGCACTCAGTGAAAAGATCCCCATTTCTTGCGACTTTACGGGTCGTCGTGGAGCCCCAGATTGCCAAACGTTCCTCGATCGAGCACCTAGCCTCGCTGTGACTAGTGATATGATAAGCCCTAGGAGGTCCCGCGATGCTATAACATGCCAGGGCTGAGGTCTCCTCGTCGCTTTGCGTCACGAAGGACGCTCTTTTGTGGTTTCGGCTTCTGGTATGGCAGCCGGGCATACGTCGAGGTGCGAGTACCGGGCTGCTCCCGGTTCCCTTCTTTGTCGACCATCCTTCTTTACTGAGAGCGAGAGCTACAAGTCCGCACCCAGTGAAAGATGTATGGGCTGTTGTCGAGTGAGACTGGGTGGGGGCCCGGCTTTGCGACTCGAGTGTTCAGGCATCGGCTGGCGCACAGCGACCGACCTCATTCACGAACGACGACTTGAAATTGGAATACTGCTAGAGCTAAGGCGTCGTGACACCGGGTAGTAGGATACGAGCGCGTTCGTGGTTGAGAGTGGCCAAGGTGGTGGAGTGACGCAAGTAGGCACTGTTCGTTTTCGGGAGCCGTCGGTGTCCTGACGCGAGGAGCTTACATCGCATTGGCTCACATATATAGCCTAAGGAGTATTCCGGGGTTTCAAGGATTGATCAATCCCTCAAAGGAAGCCTATCCGACGGGTCGAAGGGTCCTACCGACTGTTTGAGGGCCTTCAAGCTCCTTGAGCCGTCCTTGGTCGAGTGTGTGGAATGTCAAATGAATGAATATAAGGTGGGTTTGTTTATTGTAGGGAAACGCGCCGGTCTCTGGGGTCAGTGCTGAGTTGATCATAACTCCCCGCAGGAGGGACTTCGACACGTTACGCGGAATCCTGGTCAGAACGACAACAACTCGAGGGTGCTCAGACGCCCTGGGATGTACATTGGCGTCCAGTCTGTGGTCGTGTCGTATGGCGACGTCACCGGAATCTGTCGCGTTCTGGTGCCATTGCCCATTGGCCTACCGCGCGGCGGTGTTTGGAGCGATGTCAACATCGTCCAGAATGGAATTCGAATCATCAAGCCCCCGTAATACATCGTGATTTGGAAATGGGCCTTGTCAATACCTCGATTGGGATTTCGTCTGCTGCTGGTAAGTGGATTCAAAAATTACTATAAAACGGGATTCTTCTCTGACGATCCCCCACAACTTCACCTTCGTTACCTTCGCTGCCCCCCATAGTCCCTTCATCTTCACACCAACGACCCTTTCTCTAGCTCATCCTCGTCAACTTCATGTCCAGCACTACGGAGACGCGATCGGTTCCAACATATCAGCTATTTTACTCTCGCCCAGGATCTCTTACTCCTCCCACAACCTCACTACACCTCCCTACAAGACCCAAACACACCCGCCCTCCTCTCTCACTTCCCTCGTCACTCAGTCTCCCTCGCGGCCCTTCACGTACTCCATCTCATCACATTGTCATTTCCCCCATTTGTGAGTTCTCTTCGTATTCATCTCTGTCGACGAAGGCGTCCTGAACTTTTCTGATTGGCGTTTTGCCTTACATTCTCCTCTGGAGCTGTAAGTGCGACTCCTCTAGACTCAATCAAGCCGGTATCGAGGCAGGTGGTTGACGCCGAGCCGTCTTCCACAGGCAGTGATGGTATGTAGATATTTTATTGACGAGACCCTCGCGAAGAGCGACCGCTGAGCATTTACGATGACTGCGTCTAGCTCCTTCAACTACTGGCCCAGCGACCGTACTCATCTGCGACTCGGAGGCAGATCACTCTGTCCGGTGCAGCGCGACGACCCCACCGACGACCCTCCCATCATCCTCACCACCATCGACCTCCCGTAAAACCTCTAAAAACCGTTTAAAGCGTGCCATCAGACCTTGCCGCAAGCTCCGCATCAAGCCCACGCCCCCAGAGCTGCTCAGCCTAGACCTCGAGCCCGCCACGTACCCAACGCCGAACCTCCTTTCTCAGTGGAAACCCCACTCCCCCTCATCCGTCCTCGCTACACCCACCCCAAGCAGCTCAGCAACCAACGTCGCACCCGTCGGAGGAACCATCGTCCAACCCGGAAGCACCCATGCGCAACGCAAATCCTACACCGTCCAATTCAGGACCCACCAGAACCGCGTCGCGGAATTCGAAGAGGCGTACGACGTTCCCTTTTCGACGCTCAACACCACTATGTACTTCATGAACCCCGAGGAACGGCGCCGATTCGACAAGGGGCGGACGCCTCTCGAGAGGCAAATCAACTCGGAGGGGCGAAGGGCGGTCTGGGGCCACGTCGTGCGCACGGTGGGACCAGCAGAGGTCCGCGATGAGGAGGTTTGGTCGGAGGTTAGTGGGAAGCTGAGAGGGATGATTCATTGCTGGGACGAGGAGTGGACAGCGGGTCATCGGGAGAGGTTCGAAAAGAAGGCTGGGTTGGCGGCGGGCCAGAGCGGATGGGGTGTTTTGGGTGGTGCACGACGCTCGAGTGAGGATCGCGCGGAGGTTAATGGAGATGCCTGGAGGACTGAGGAGCTATCAGGCGAAGTCGCTAGAGTCGGTAAAGGGAAGAAAGGTATGGGTCTTTGGGAGGGGCCAGGGTGGAAGAGATGGCCGCCAGCCTTGTCTTCTTCCGATGACGACTCCGACGAATCCTTTCCATAATCGATCAAGTCCTTTTCGCTCATCTTTCTTCTCACTGATCTTTGTTTTCATTATTCTCCCGAATCCTCTGTACATTTCTGCATTTCGGTTCGAGTCCTGGTTTCCTTCACTGTCTCTCTAGCTGGTTGTACAAGTCGTATGAGGTATTGAAAGCTGTGTTTTGCGTGTTCCTCGACTCCACATAGTCAATCCTGTGCGCTGGTTCTCATTAATATTGTTCTTTTCTTTCCACTCGTTGAGCGGGTGTCTCGATCCGATTCGGTGCCAAGTCTCTCCGCTTGGTTGGTGGAAGGACGAGTGCTTGCCGGATGTGACTTCAGCGGGTGCACCGCCTCACCAAGTACGCCTCATTTTCCCAAATAACCATGAACTCTAACCACCTTGGATTCCGATTTACAAGCACCACTGGATGTACACGTATGCATTCGTCGATCATCACACCATTCTCTCCGCACTAGAGAACATTCTACTCGTTGCGGAATGCGTACATTCGACCCGTCGGAGACGCAGAGGGGAAAGCCCGTTTAGCCGCAGGAAGGCTAGGGGCGGCCCTGACTGAGCGTTTACTTATGTTACATTCAACGGCTTCCATATTCCCGTTATGTGAGATCACTCAGCTTGTTCAACTTTGTCGGTCACGTAGATGCCGTCGATCAGCTACCGTTTTGGGGTTGCAGTGCCCTTCCCGCACAGCTTCGACGAAACTCCGCCTAGCTGCCAAGAGAAAACGAAAATTATGTGGTTCTATTAACGGAGCGCGCTCGGACCTGCCCGTCTATTTGTGTAACGGTGTGCTTGAGGCGTGCCAAAACGCCATTGCTCGACGGGCCGGTACTGCCCTTCCAAACCTGGTAATTGGCCATGTCCGATCGGATCCGGTGTCCTTCGTTGTTGCAGTGTCGCGGTGAGATGCCCCTAACGTCCCAGTCCTGCCGTAACTGGGCGGCGCTGTGAATGGAGCTGTGAGCCACTCTGATGCTATTTAAACCAGGTCGACTTGGCTACCTCTCAGTCCTCATCAACCCAGTCTTCTCTCTTCTCTTCTTTTACTTTACTTTAGCTTCTCCACTACTTTTTCTTCCCTTTTCCACCTTTCAACTTTTTCAATGGCTCCCTCCTCCGTCGCTGCTCGCTCCAACGGTCTCAGCATCACCTCCGCCTCTGTCAAGAAGGGTCACCCCACGGTTGTCAAGTACACTTGGAAGTTCCACAAGGACAGCCCGAAATTGTGCGTTTCCTTTTTTAAGTCAACATCGTTTCATTCGACGTGCTGCTGACAACAAGTTTGTCTGTTGAATTCTTAAGCTTTGCGGTTGGCATCATCGAAGTCTCCTCGCACGACTTCACCCTTCTTGAGGGTGAGGTCGAAACTCGCGGTCACGGAGGCAACGGCACTGGAAAGGATACCGTTTCCATCGAGGAGCTTAAGAACCATCCTGGGTGA